>CALSFV010000009.1:1200000-1726683 GCA_943737045.1 Parapristionchus giblindavisi
CTAGCAATGAGAACTGGGGGCACATACTTGGGTGTTAGGAGTGTCACCGGCCCTTATTACACAAAACAGCTGAAATTTCCTGTTTGTGCCCTCAGGCTATTAAATAAATTAATTTCAAAAAACAACGTTTAAAAATCATTATTTTTTCAAATTGTAGAGATGAAGTCTAAATATCATGTGCGAAGCGTCTAGGGTGCACAGACCTTGCTAATGCACTATTAGCAAGGTCGAACGTGTGTTGATTCCTAAACCACTTTTTGAGTGTTTTTACTCAAAATTTTGGTTTTTCCGGAAAATTCATCGCTTGTTCTAGTTTTTGACAGAGTTTTTCCACCAGGTATTGTAGCCTAAGCAATCCTGCATTGATTCCACTTAAAACTGGGTTCTCCACGTCCCAGTTGTCGAATTTTTGAGGGGGTATCAAAACGGCAACAATCAAAACGGCAACGGATTATAAATCTGTTGGGAGATGGCCTATGGCAACAAAAGTTGTATCATTGTTATCAGTGGGGACGTACGGTATTGTGCTACCGTAACCGTCGGGAATCGCGAACTGATCATGAATTTTTCGACTTCGGCCATTTTCAACCATGAACCCTGGGTCATGGTCGAATGAAAATAATCAGTTCGCGATTCCCGACGGTTACGGTAGCACAATACCGTACACTCCCACTGATTACAATGATACAACTTTTGTTGACATAGGCCATCTCCCAACAGATTTAAGATCCGTTGCCGTTTTGATTGTTGCCGTTCTGATACCTCCCCGAATTTTTCGCTCGAAGTTCCGTCATAGATGGTTGTCAAATGCTGTATTTTCCAAACGATTGGTGCGGAATTGTGGTCTATTCAAAGTTTAGAGGTGAGACGAGTAAAATGACACAAGAAGCCCATCACTTGGATCAATTTGAAAATTTCGATTTTGACGACCCGGGGGTCATGGTCCGAAAATTTCAAAATTTCTCAAGTTTGAAATGTTTTCATTTATGCGGCTTATTGAGAATTACAAATGATGTGAATGATATTCAGCCAATGCTCAATGGCTGATCTTTCCTTTTTTCGAAAAACCATTTTTTCGAATATTTTCGTTCTGAATACGTGCGAAAAATCAGAATTGTGTTTGAATCGGTTTCCAACTTGCTTTCTGCAACATTCTGTCATAGTAATTTGCAATGTACATAATCAATACATCGTTTTTTTTTCGAAAATTAAAAAAAAAGTTCCGTACTTGTCCTTTGGCTCCACCAGTTCAAGTTGTACTTGGAACGAGTCGGAGCATCATTGGCACTTACTTCATAGCGCTTAAGTAACATAGTATAAATCTGCAAAAAAATATATATATACGGTAACATGATTTATAAAAAAAACCCTCGAAAAAGTAGAAAACTTAAACTTATCTCGCGGGGCACATCGTCCCTCCCAATCCACGGGGCTCGCCGTCATCCACCTCGCGGGGTACCCCGTCTAGAGGCCACAGCTCGTGGGGTTCCCCGTCTAAAGGCTCTACCCCGTGGTGTACACCACGGCGTACACCACGGGATTGAACGGTGTGCCCCGCGAATTAAAAATTACCGGAGAACATAATACATCAGTTAAATATAATATATCATACACTGAAAATGGAAGTGCAGTGATCCTGAGGCTTCAGCCAATAGCTCACTGCAATCCGAGGTCGAACGTGATCGAGGATCCAGTCCTGATAATCAATAATTTAGCCGACCAATCGATAATATTTTCAAATTGTTCACAACCGTCATAGCAAAAAATGACGCATGGAAATTTGCAACCACATGTCTCCCAAATTTTACCCAGACATGCAAAGAACAAAGACTTTGGAGACTTTGTAAACTCAAAACTAGCACTTCCCTCTGAACATATTTTGAGCTCCGCTAAAAAGTTTTGGGCCTGATCCACCCACGCATGATGCGCAAGAATAATATTGATACATTAAGAACTAACCGGCACACCTTCCTTTTCTAGATCGATTTCAATCCATAGCCTACTTTCACCACTAGAAGAAATACAACGAGTAATTGGCTCTTCACCCTTCACATCTTCTTCTTCGACCCTACAAGTGTGAATAATTAATTGAATATACTTGAGTTCATTAAGAATGATAATCATAGGTGGGCACGCTGGCAGAAAGGCTGTGCGCAAACCGGGGAATTGTAAGGCAAGGCTATGCGCATGGCCATTTTTTAGCAGATTTGCCTGGACATTTTCCAATTTTTGCGAGGCAGGGCTATGCGCAAGGCCCCTCAACGGACATCTTTTTGTCCGCTACTGTATCATTTTCATACTGTAACTAAAATGGCACGTTTAATTCGAGAACTGCTTCTTGAAAAAGTTTGGAAAAACAATGAAGTTTATTATTATGTTTATTAAAAATTATTATTAATTATTAGTATTATTATTATTATTATAATTATTATTATTATTATGTTTACCCAATGTCTCCTTCGAATTTCCAGTCATATTTATCCTTCATTTGTGCTAAGGATGAAAGGATTGGCGGCACGAGATTTGACCTAAAATTGATTATTGATTGATGTACGATTGACTTGTTTGTGTCTCATTGTCAATCACAAGAATACCTGAGCCCTCTCCTGAGGCACTCGCGAAGGATAACAAAATGTCAATTTTTCAATGATTTTTTTGATAATGAGGGTATAAAATGGTGCACAAGACGAATGAACAGCAGCGCGAAAGGTAAGGCACCAGAAAGCATTTTACCAGGGCACCATTCTTTATTTTAACTTTTTGACAGATCTGTCGCTAGTGCTAGTGCTCAGGTAAGATCACAATCAAAAGACACGGTAATATGTTAAATCGAGCTACAACAAACCTAAATGGATTCTTTTCGAAAATCCTTTCATAAATTTCCGGCAATTTTCCGTAAGTTTCCTCAAATTCTTCTCGTTTTTCTTTCAGGCTTCTTCTGAAAGAAGCGGGAGGAAGGGTACATCCAGTACTCTCACACATATCAATCCATACAAGAGGATCAGATAGAAGACCTTCGAAACGACGACAAACCTGTCACAATCATAATAGGTATTGGTCCAGAATAATTTTCGCATACAAAGCGCTATCCAGAAGGAATTTGATAAAGTCGCAAGTAAAATTTTGTAAAGAATAGTAGTAATTTTAGTTAATTTAAAATAAAACATTTTCAAACGTAAAAAACTGGCCCTGCATGAATTATTAAACGAAAAATATATGCCATTTATCACGTAAAGGTATTGATGTTTCTTTACTTTTTATTCAATTTATATGTCTGTTTTTATGTCTGTTTTAGTCCTATGAGCTACTTTACACGATGTAGTTGGGTCCCCCGTGTAGACCGCTCACAGTAAGGAGGTCATGCCAGAATGATCTACCACCATTATCTTTATGTCCTTATTCCTTATGACCCATTCCCCTATATAAACCCCTTCCTATTGAGCGTATAAAAATCACTTTATTTTATTTGTAGAAGAGACTATTTCTTGTTTTGCATGGTTCAGAAACTATGCCGATCTCTTTTATATCAAATAGCGCGCGGCGAAGGTCAGCCGGGTTATGGATCGACTTCCGTTTTTTTAGAGCACAGTGTCATTTTCTTATGCACGTTCATTTTATACGCACAATATGATGATAAAGTTGGTCTCGAGTGAGCCAGTCTTCCTTGTTACAATTGAGGTGAAACGCTTACTTTTTTGAGTGTAAGAAGAGTAGGATAATCAGCACGTTTAAAAATTTCTATGAATACATCATTCGGATAGAGTTCCGCATCGATTGAAGAAGAAATAATGATCTAAACATTGAGTTTTTCATTTGAAAAAATCAGAAACCCTTAAGTCATTCTTACCAGGACTGTGAATTTTTCGTTTAACGATTTTCCGAGAAAAATTTTTCCGTTGGAAAAATTCAGAATTAAAAAAAATTCCGAATGTTAAAAATTTTCCGAATTTAAAGAACAAAAGAACAAAGTCGATTTTTCGATGATTACGGCACTTGGGAGATAATCCACTCGTGATATTTATTATCTCAATATAC
Source organism: Parapristionchus giblindavisi (assembly GCA_943737045.1). Taxonomy (NCBI): domain Eukaryota; kingdom Metazoa; phylum Nematoda; class Chromadorea; order Rhabditida; family Diplogasteridae; genus Parapristionchus; species Parapristionchus giblindavisi. The sequence goes on from CALSFV010000009.1 coordinate 1,204,036, forward strand.
GGTAATTTTCTTCAAGTGCTATTCCTTGCTGTAACATTCTCATTCTGGTTATGACTTCTAATGATTTGTTCCATTATATTCTTGATCTTGTTCCTTGTTCATGTTATGATTTTCTAGACATCGATAAAACAAAAAATTTAAGCACAAAATTTATGTATTTTGTGACAAATTTCGATTTTTCCGAAAAAATCCGAATTTCCGAAAAAATAATTTCGGAAAATTTTCGTTTCCAAAATTTTCCGAAAACTGCTTTCCGCACAGCCCTGATTCTTACCACTTCGTCTTGAGCAGTCTTGAGTGCTTTACGTAAAATTAAAATATTTATTGGATTTGTACCTTTTCGGTATGTTTGTTTACGTTCATCATGCCGGGGAGAAGTCAGAGGGGAGAAGAAGAGACGAATTCTGAATAAAGTAAAATTGATACAAAAAGGATAAAAGAGAGAAGATACACGGCGGTTCATTGGAGGGAAATCCGTACATTGAACTTGGCTTGAAGCCTTTAAAAAAAACTACGGTATAACGCGTGATTACTAAATGCTGAATCGCACCCTCTAAATACAGAAATTGTAAAAAAAAACGATTCGTAAATCAGCCAAACATCCATGCTACAAACTGTGGTCAGTAGCATAGATGCATCTATAGGTTTGCAAGATATTATAATATGCAAAATATTAATAAAAATCTTATTCACAAATATCAACAGACATAACCAAATATAGGATTTTTCACTGCATTTAGCGAGCGTCGCGTCATTATTCAAAATAGTAGTGTAGCGTCATTTCGACGCGTTGCGGTTCCCAACAATACCGTATCTCAAATTCGCGAGGGGGGACCTTGAGTGCATGTTATATAAAACTAATAGAGCACATTTGCATATTTATTCATAATATCAGGCCTGTCACGAGAGAATCGGGCTAAAATGGCAATTCTTCGGAATGGAGCGAAAATCATGAAATGAGTTAGCATGAGTTTTCGGTACCTCTAGGCATGCCCTACCGTCCCCCAAAGTACCATTGTGTAAATATCATTCTGGTGCTCCCTACACCGGGTCGGTCATCCGGGAACCCAACTTTGAACTCAAATATCTCGGTTCAGGTGCATTTCTGTGAAAAACTACCACGAGGGTAACCCCCGCTATTTTTCCGAGCTCTATCGATCTACACAAACCAGAGGTCATGAAAGTGCTTCCGAACAGCGCTGCACTCTGGGACAAATAACTCAAAACCTGCCTATTCGGCGCGAATGACCCTGAAATATGTTATGGAACTTTTGGAGGGCTACAAAATGAGTGGTTTACGAAAAAAATGTCCATGGAGCCGTATGGATCATCCCCTTTGAAATTTCTCACACTCTCTCGCCCATTCCTTTTCATTCCATTTCATTCCATTCTACACCGCACGCTCTCGAGCGCGCGGTGCGGAATGAAACATATCATTGTCTCCCTTTCTCTTCCCTGTATTTCTTTCACTTTCCGGTCGGGTAAGTAACCCAGCCGCTCGCAAGAAGAAACTGTTATGACTGTATTGGAAACGAGGCCCACAATTGGAGAAGTTTAATCCATTTCTAGTAACGTAGGTTTTGAAATAGTGGTTTTTATTATTCGAAATCCTAGTTTTCATTCATGGGACAAACGAATTAAAGACACACCTCTCCCCCCCCCCCCCGTTCGAATTTGAAACTCGCCACTCTGGTCACACTCTCTCGCTTTTTGTTTACGAGAGAGTGTTACCAGAGTGGGGAGCAAACTTAGCTCGGGGTGTGACTTTAAATGAAATAATGTTTTTTCCAGAGTCGCAAGGCGATCCTCTCCCTTGTCGGTCTGGGCCGTCTTGTTGACGATGATGACGAATCCACTAAGATGAGAGCGAAGTCATCCTTTCTTTCTTTCTTTCTTTATTTCCATCATAACAAATGAACAATAGAACAGATATGTAATAAATATAGGTTGATGGAGGTCCGTCGCGTTATCAGCGAATCGGTTGAAGGCAGCAGGGAAATGGTTGGTGGGAAATGGAGAAATGGTGTATGGGGTGGATAATTATAAATGACGTAGAAGGGTGGGGGGCAAGAGGGGATCAATTTCAACAGAATTAAGGAAAGATTTAAATCGAATAGGAGAAGATTTAACGATATCCGTGGGAAGACTATTCCAGATATGAATTACTCTACTTGCACAGGTTGTCTTGGTACTGGGGATATTATATGGTATGGTTATACGGAATGGGTGATGTGAAAAGCGATGACTACGATAGAGAGGAATTTTAGAATACATAAAAGAATCATCAAATTCATAATTCTTATTTAAAGAATTGTATATAAAAAACACATCAGCAATAGAACGTCGTTTCTCAAGAGTGGTAAGTTTTAAAGCATTGAGCCGTGAAAGGTAATCTACATATGGGATATTACAACGAAAATACAAACGTTTAGTGAAATCACGTTGTAGTGATTCTATATCATTACATAAGTAAATGCTAGAGGGATTCCAAACGATTGAAGAAGTTTCAATAATAGGACGGATGAAAGATGTATAGGCACGTACATAAACAAGGGGGTCGCTAGAACGAAAAGATTTAAAAAGAATATTGATCTTTGATCTGGATTTAGTGACTAACTTCTTGATATGATCATTAAAGGTGAGGTTGGGCGAGAATAGAACTCCTAGATCTTTAACAGAGGAAACAGCATTGAGAACACTATCATTAAGAATATATTGAGTACGTTGTTTGAGCGGGCCAAAGTTCATCACCGAGCATTTAGCCTCATTTAAAGACATATTCCATTGCCGAGACCATTCAGATACCGAATCAATCGCAAGCTGCAGGTCATTAGCTCAGGTCATTATCCTTCGTTACGAGATCAAAGATCATCGTATCCTGAGAACAGAAGACTGAAAAAAAGAGAAACATTCTGTGCAACTTCATCGCCATATATTTCTGATATGCACATATCGCTTCCGTGGCGCAATCGGCAGCGCGTTCGGCTGTTAACCGAAAGGTCGGTGGTTCGAACCCACCCGGGAGCGTAAACATTTTTTTGTATTTTATTGTATCATAACAATAATGTTTGATAGTTTAATATTTGTCTGATCTTTTTTGACTCATATACAGTAGCGACGACGAATCGTAACAACGGGAATAGGATATGATGCCCACTAGTACCATAGTATGCTGCCAAAAGATGAGCACGATTGCTCATCTGAGTCAAAAGTTATGACATTGCAAAGTTTTGGACGAATACTTTTGACCGCTACTGTATATTACTGTTATATTTTTTACCTAACCGAGTATAAAGTGCCTTCATTAGCATTATAGAATTAAAACAGTCCGAACACTACAAATTGCGTTACGAAGCCGCGCGATTCTCTGACTCCGCCCCTTTCTCGGGTGACATTGAATTTTCGCTTATTTTATCGATTTCTATTTTCTCGTCATCTCCTTAAGACACCGGCTCAGTGAGATTCCAGGTAGTGCCGGACATCGACCTCACCGATTTGGCTCAAAATTTTTTTGTGGATACCCCATGGCCCCCTATCACAAAATGGGTATTCATTTAAGCTGGGTCCTTGAAACACAGATGTGGCGGGTTATCGAAATTTGAAAACTCGATTTTGGCAAAAAAAAGTGGAGCGACCTAGGTTCAATATTAGTGTGGAGTAATTACATATATGCCTATGCAACAAAAACTCGCTATTGGACGGTCCGGATATCCGATCGCAAACTGATTTTTTTACCTCCTCAAAACATTCTAAATTTAATTAAAATTTTAAAACAAAAAACGGCAGCCCAATTTTAGCCTCATTTTATAGAGAAAAAAAATCCGCATCGAATAAGGCAAAAAAATCAAAAATCGATAGACCCGTGTTTTGAGATAAATGAACCTGAAGATGACACGAAAATATTTTTATTTTGAACCCCCTCATGTTAGTACTCATATTGAAGAGCTCGTCGAGTAGAACAACTTTCATGTTGAACGTTTTGTCTGAAACTCATGTACAAGAGAAGTGCATCTGTTTTATTTATTCTCACAGTTTTTCAGTAAATTTAGAGTAAATCGAAAGTAAAATATTTTTTGTGCACAAAGTGATTACGCCTATATTGTAGAACTCAAAAATCCATACTTAATTAGTTGTCTCACGAAAAAAAATGTTGACCCCTATGCTGAAAAACATGGCCTCTAAAGTGGTCATGAAAAAAAGTTGTCGAAACCTTGCCATGTTTATACTCATTTTAAAGAACTCGTCGAGCACATCATTTTTCATATTGGTCGTATTCTATGAAAGTCGTTTGTTCTCAAGATACAAGCGATAAAAATATTAGGATACAATAAATTTTAATTCATGTATTTCTCTTGTACATGAGTTTCAGACAAAATGTTCGACATGAAAGTAGTTTTACTCGACGAGCTCTTCAATATGAGTACAAACATGAAGGGGTTTGAAAACAAAAATATTTTCGGGTCATCTTCAGGTTCATTTATCTCAAAACACGGGTCGATCGATTTTTGATATTTTTGTCTTATTCGACGCGGAATTTTTTGCTCTATAACATGAGGCTAAAATTGGGCTGCCGTTTAATGTTTTAAAATTTTAATTAAATTTAGAATGTTTTGAGGAGGTAAAAAAATCAGTTTGCGATCGGATATCCGGACCGTCCAATAGCGAGTTTTTATTGCATAGGCATATATATAATTATTCCACACTAATATTGGACCTAGGTCGCTCCACCTTTTTTTGGCGAAAATCGAGTTTTAAAATTTCGAGAACCCGCCACATCTGTGTTTCAAGGATACAGCCCAAATGAATACCTTTTTTGTGATAGGGGGCCATGGGGGTATCCACAAAAAAATTTTGAGCCAAATCGGTGAGGTCGATGTCCGGGGTCAGTGGCTCAACCCTCGAATCTTACTGAGCCGGTGTCTTAAAAAATTGCACACATTTCAAAAAGTTGTGAAAACCCTCCCGAAATTTTGGCGAAAATTTAGGAGTGCGTTTTGGCTTGACGTGTTTTCTTTTATTTTCTAGGGTAATGTATTTTTTCATGTTCGTAATTTGCTTATATGAAAATCATTTGTAATTCTATGGTCTTCGATGAAATGCTGTACAAGCGAGACAAAAAGTGATCACAATGGGTATCTTTTATCGAGTAGTATCTACATTAGGATATCGATGTCCTCGAAACAGAACGAGTAGATGTGACGAAGACCTTGAAAAGTGCATTGATTGATGGGATTATCGATTGATTAAACAAAATTAATCGATTCATCACTAATAAATCGTTTTCCAACTGGTTCTCGCTCGATAAAAGTCATTGTAGTGAATTCTCAAATCAAAAGTAATGAATCGATTAATTTTCAATAATATTTCACATTTATCGATTATGAATACTTATCAATACATTGATTATTGATTGACTACCATACAGAATTCGTCATCTATCCGAGTAGAGTTGTACAGTACGACTCAAATGACGCGAACGTGTCTCACTCCAGGGAATAAGCGTTTCAGGAATCTGCAAAGGCTCAAACATTGGCACGCTGTCAAGATCGTTGAGATTGTTTAGTCATCATGCTCTTTTAACTGCCAAAACACGTGATGGTGAAAATACCGATTTTTTTGTTTTCTTTTCCAATAATATCGCTAGCTATATTTCTAGCAAATATATTAAATAATTTTTAAAAAATCATTAATTAAAGTCAATTATATTATTGAAAAATTCAAGCTTCTTTCCAAACGCACACTTATCGTCTGCGTGAAAGTAAATAAATAAATAAATAATGCCTTATAGTGATGACTCGGTCCTTGTCCAATTTGCCCGACTCCCTGTGTTTCTTGAATTGCCGGATCGATCGAGGATTAACCCCTCCGGGCAAATTGAAGTAGCTTCGTATCCTGATTTTTAGTGATTAATTACATCACCAGAGCCCTCGTCCTATCGAACTCTTGATAAATGCGTTCATTTCTTGTTGAAAGGAATGTAATCATCAAAGACACATCCCGAACTGATTTGAAACTCTCCGCTCTGGCAATACTCTCTCGCTTTCGGTGTCTACGAGAGAGCGTTACCAGAGCGGAGAGTAAACTTAGATCACGATGTGCCTTTAAAACTAGTCTTTGATTGATCGTTGGACACTATATCACGCCTGTCACGAGAAAATCGATCTGAGAATGGGAAAAAAGCGAAAATGGTGAAATGAGTTAGGACCATTTTTGGACATCTCTAGGCATGCCCTACCATCCCCCAAAGTCTCATTATGCAGTTTTCATTTTGGGGCTCAATACACCGGATCGGTAATGTGAAGTCCCAACTTTGAGCTTGAATTTCTCGCTTCAGGTGCGTTTTAGCGCAAAAGTGTCACAAGAGTGACACCCGCTATTTTTTCGAGCTCTATCGATCTAAACAAATCAGAGGTCATGGGCATGTCACTGAACAGAGCTACACTTCGAAACAAATAACTCAAAAATTTAGGAATAGGAGGTGCTCTTCTTCCAGTATGTTATTAAATTTTTCATGCACTTTCGAATGAGGGGCTTGCGAAAAAAATACGTTAATGCGTTCGTATGGTTCATCCCCTCGGAAAAATCCTGATGATTTGAAGTCATTTTATCCACCCACAATCTCTCGTTTCACACACTCTCTCGCCGGAGAGTGAAAGAAATTGAGGGAAGAGACAGGGAGAAAACGATATGTTTCATTCTGCACCGCGCGCTAGAGACCGTGCGGTGCAGAATGGAATGAAATGTAATGAAAAGGAATGGGCGAGAGAGTGTGTGAAACGAGAGATTGTGGGTGGATAAAATGACTTCAAATCATCAGGAAATTTCCAAGGGGATGAACCATACGAACGCATTAACGTATTTTTTTCGCAAGCCCCTCATTCGAAAGTGCATGAAAAACTTAATAACATACTGGAAGAAGAGCACCTCCTTTTCCTAAATTTTTGAGTTATTTGTTTCGAAGTGAAGCTCTGTTCAGAGACATCTCCAAGACCTCTGATTTGTTTAGATCGATAAAGCTCGAAAAAATAGCGGGGGTCACTCTTGTGCCACTTTTGCGCTAAAACACACCTGAAGCGAGAAATTCAAGCTCAAAGTTGAGACTTCACATTACCGAACCGGTGTATTGAGCCCCAAAATGAAAATTGCATAATGAGACTTTGGGGGCTGGTAGGGCATGCCTAGAGATGTCCAAAAATGGTCCTAACTCATTTCACCATTTTCGCTTTTTTCCCAAAAATGGTCAATTTAGCTCGATTCTCTCGTGACAGGCGTGATATTTTTAATCGTAACTGAATTTTTTTTTAAACTGACTTTCTATCAAAACTACAATGAGTCTGTGTGCAGCCAACCGACTCGAGATTAGGGAACAACTTTGAGAGTTCTTTTAATCTAAATCAATCGATAATTAATAATTTATGCCATGATTTAAAGCACACAAGACGAAACGGTAAATAACAAGCTTGTAAATGAAGCCCAAATCCACGACTTTCACCAAAAAAACTCGTGCGGTAGGACTTTTCATCCATTTATTTTCGTTCATGCTCGTACTGACTGTGCATTTGCAAGAACGCGGATCACTAGTCCGTATTGTGCACATTTTTTTCTCGTAGAAGTATAAATATGGCACTAGGTCGGATGAGAACGGATGAATAATAACCGACTGGATGACAACCATTTGCATATGAGACAAGAGCTAATGAATAGACAAAGTATGCAAATAGTTCCATCCAGTCGGTTATTATTCATCGGTTCTCGTCCGACCTAGTGCCATAAATATTATTCCTTATTCTTACGTGCAAGGCATGAGTGTGCAGCTCTCGATATTGATCCTCTTGACCTTAGGCAAGGGCGCATCCTGAAAGTATCGATTGATGGGGCCACCTCGACATCGACTACCGTACCCCAAAGACTTGCTTGAGCGCGACGGGACCAATGACGGAGATGCCGCGAAAGTCGACGCTCGTGAGGAGCTCGAAGGACATCCATTTCGATAGACGATTCATCTAATCGATATATTTGATATATGATCTTTGATCTTTTATCCTTTGGTTCAACCTTTTTCCGGAGTCTATGCAGAGAGAAGTAGTGCTCATTTTTCGTGCCAGGAAACAGCTTCTTAATCTGGGTGACAATTTCTAGTGCATGCTTAGATCGACCACAGTGTGCGACAACCTCAAACGACTGATCTTTGATCTTTGATCTCGATAAGTGATCTTTGATCTTTGATCTCCAACCTCTTTGGCCCGCTTGGACGTCCGTCTGAGGCTGGAGAGCTCCCGATAGGTCAGCTGATCAGCTACCTGAGCAATAAATTATCTTTGACCTACTGTTAAAAAATCAACGATCAATGTACATCTACGAGAAAGTGGAATGGTAGATCGCAGAAGAAGGTGGACTGCGATGGATTGAGATCCAGGCGCACTTTCCGCTTGGGAGTTGCCTCCTGAAATATATTAGTTATCGAAATATAGTGTGAAATATATGATCGATCGAAGGGTGTAGACTACGAACGGGTGGTCAGCATCGGTTTAGGAAGAAGCGGCCGTTCTTTGACACAATTACATTAACATGTGAAGCACCAGTTGCGATCGATTGAAAATATCCATTAGTAGGTCATGGGAGCAACTTTTGAAAACCACTTTTGGCCATACCCCTTTAACCCTAACCACCCATATGGGTCACTTTCGGAATCGTTTCCGTCGCAACTGGTGTTTCCCGTGTAAACACTCTTTCAGATCCGGGTAACTCACATCGCTAGTTCTCCGCTGTGTTTTTCTCTTACGGCTGGTCATAATTGGAGACTAATTGATAGAGAGTGATCCTTAAAGCTTACTCTTGGGTTAAGGTTAACACTAAGGTTAAGGTTTAGGTTAAGGTTAAGGTTTAAGAACCTAAAGGACTTACTAAGTGGGTAAGGTTAATTGACAAAGTGTTGCAAGACGACCGATCGTGATAGTAGGCGAAGAGTGAATGAAAAGAATCGAGACAAAGAGAATCAGGGATGAGAATGGTTGATAGCGAGAGAGAGTATGAGAATGTGAGAGATCGGTCAGACAGATGAGTTCATATATGACATATATGTACTTTCGCCATTTCCACTTTATAATAATAATAAATTTATCTGACCTCGGAGGGTATTTTAAGATCGCTAATTAAATGTTTAAACAACATGATAAAGTCAGGAGGTAAGAAAGAAAGCTGCGATTACTTGATCGCAATACTTGTGAGTTACGAATATGAACAGGACTACAAAAAAAGTATAGTTTAAAAAAAGAGGTTAAAACACCCTATCTGTTAAGAGACCTGTTAAGAGAATTAGTTCTAAAACAAAAAGAACAAAATTATAAAAATATTTTGTACATAGTAATATCTAGTCTGGAAAATTTTTGAAAAGCTATTAGAGAATAAGAATATTCCATTTAACAATACTATTTTGCAGTCTTTTTGATGACGAAGTGCCACGTTATCATTTGAGAGAAAAGATTCAGATTCAGATCCGTTTTTTGTCGTTCTACGGAAGCACAGAAAAATACATAAAATATCAAAATTGTCAATAAATATGATATTACAGAAGGAATAATTGTGAAAGAAGCAATATATGGAATGATTCCATTGCATATAAAAGCTTGTCCTCAACGCTACTTCGTCATTCATTCATCAACTATGAAATTCTTGACTTGTCTTCTTTTCATCGTTTCTTCAACAACGATGAGAGCACAAGATGACTGCGAAAAGCCAGATGGTACGATTTGACCGACTCTCACCTACTTGGGCTTGGACACTTGGGCCTACGAACCATTTCCTAGTGAGGCTTTTAATAGGATGCTGGTAATTCTAGATAGTGATGATAAACGAATGGAGTGATATGTTTGAGGGTTTATAATTACTGATAAATGTGTTTAAAGATGGAGGCCCTCGAATGTCTATGAAAATGCGCAACATATCGCTTATGTAAGGGATTAGTGATATGCAAGAAATTAACTTGGCCGTTCATCTATCCATTTGCTTAGTGGTAAAAGTGCTGCTTAGTTAGGCATAGTTAGCGTGACGTCGCGGGTTCGAAACCTATTGCCGAACTTTACCTTTATTTTCAAAATTTCGAACTTTTGCCTACACAATCAAGCATGATTCATTCGATCAATAAGCTGAATCACTTTTGCTATTATATCTTTCTGTCTTCATAGTTTGCTCACGAAAATATTCCTGGGACTCCACCTTTAAAATGTGAATGTAAAATGGAATTATTGAATACGTTTAGCTAAATGTTCGCCAATTACGACGACTCGAGCCCAATGCGTAGCTTGGGCTGGAGAATACGGAGAGGACACGTGTGGAAATCTCACACAAACCGAGACAACCCTTTCTTGTGAGACTGAACCATTCACTAATTTGTACTACAAAATTTCGGACGAGGTACGTTCTCTTCTTTTTTATCATGGGAAATATATTTCCAGCCTCATAATCGTGGAGTATTGTCGTCGGGAAAATGCGTTGGTGGACATTGGGAGTTCATTGATAATTTTGGACACATTGTGGATGACTTCTCTTATTTTCATTTCATTTACAACACATTTATCAAGAGTTCGCATAGACAAGGGCTCTGATGTGCATGGAATTCCAATTCTTGCACTTAGCTTCGCTTAGAAAGTTGCATCCAACAGTCTTCCGAAAGAGGTCGCTCCATCTCGTGGGGGGTCTCCCTTTTCTTCTCCTGCATCGAGGAAACCATTCGATCACTGATCGGCTCCACTTCGGGCACTCATCATTAGCGAGTTTGTGCACCCAGAACCACTTCCTCTTCAGCGCCGTACGAACGAAATCCTGAACAAGAGTCAAGCCCCGCAACCGCTCATTAGAGACACGATCGAGCACAGTGCAGCCTACCATCCAACGCTCCATTTTTCTTTGAGCCACGGCTAATCGATTCATTTGTGCTTTATTCAGTGCCCAGCTCTCACAACCATATAATACCGCAGGTAATATACACCCATTGAACAGTCTGCGTTTATGTGCCATTGGGATAGCCTTATTAACCATGAATGCCCTATGTTTATGAAATGCCCCAAACCCCGCTTGAATCCGACCCCCAATTTCCCCATCCTCCTTTCCTGTTATGCTAATTGAAGCTCCCAAGTATACCACTTTTTCTACTAATTTGACAACCCTGCCTATATATCAACTTCTCTTCTCTTATATCGAAATATATTGCATGGCGTTGTATTAACTTCAAAGCAACGGATCTTTTCTCCCGTGTTATTATCTGTTATATCTCACGATTATAGTATGAAGATTATAAATATTGTCCGTATAAAATGTATTTCCATAGGAAAAGGACAAACTTTTTGTAAATAGTCAACGGGCGCCTGTGCACTCTCTCGCATTTCTCTCGATTACAACAAGAAATAGTCATGCGGACACAGAAAACAAGTAATTTGTATACGCTCAATAATTAATACATGTTGTTCTTGATATATATTGACAATAAATTATTGGCTCTAAATTCACATCTATTATTAATTACTATGGTAGTGTTATGAAACAGAATTGAAATATCCAGTATCCACTCCACCACCATTTCCCTGCTGCCTTCAACAGATTCGCTGATGATGCGACAGACCTCCAACAACCTATAGTAATTACATATCAGCTCTCTTATTCATTTGTTATGACCGAAATAAAGAAAGAAAGAAAGAAATATCGGGATTTTGAATAAACCACAGAATGTCTTGTTCCTTCTCCAACATCTCTTGTTTATAACTACATAAATACTTTTATCGTTCTTAGAAATATATGAAATATTCTAATCAATCGCATCGTCGCTTCTTCCAAATATCGACTGCAATTTATCCTTCAACCACTGCTTTGACTCCTCCGGTAGCTCTCTAAAAGGTCTTCTTAAACCGAGTGCAAAGATCAAAGATCAACGTTTTTCATGAGTAATCAATAAACATTCTCGAATCCTCTTTAAGCAGTTTTGAGTTTACTGGACAATGTTTGGAGTTTATACTGAATAAGAATAGAGGTGTTGGAAATGAAATCGATACCGTACCTGGGAGCGGGCACGACTACGGTATGGGTGCGGCTCGTGCAAATCTTGCTGAGACACTGCATGAATCGTAACTGAATGGCTCCTGTTGAAGACGAAAGCACATCTGCAGCCTCGACAAGAAACACTGAAGCCTGATAATATCAACAATTTGTTTGTTTACTGCATGTTTTAGGGAACACTCCAGATACTCAATCCTAGCTATATTTATAACTATATCTGTTTAATGTTAGCTCCTCAGCTCTACCAGTCAGAAAAATTCGAGAAAGAGAGCGTTTAAGATCAGAACAGAGTAACGTGGTTCGTTATGCATCGTTACATTTGCCTTACGTGCCTACGCCATAACCCCCTCCGCCGCGTCGGACACGCGGCGGAGGGGGTTTAGGCGTAGACACGTAAGGCAAATGTAACAGTGCATTAGCGAATTTCGAAAAATTGTTTGAGAACCTTCTGTTCTCCATAGGCTTTCAGTACATTCGCTTCACTATATCGTACAGCTTCAGCCTCCTTGGCCATGACACGATGAAGTGAACGGGGCAACATCACGTCTCCTGTAGATCAATCAATCTATCGATAATTATGATATTGCTAAACGGGATCCACTCCCATAATTACTGTGAAATAATACCTCAAATTCTGAGTAAGAAAAACGAAAGAAAACGTGAAAAATAGAGGTCATTCGGCAATAGTTTCAAGGTATCATGGTAGGACAAACCTATTTCGAGTCGTTCAACGCGAACACCCCAGTGTCTCGTGGCTGTAAAAGCAACTTGCTCGAACTATTGAACATTTTTTTGGGAATAAATCACTAGAATTTCGTAAATTCGGAAATTCGCCAGCTAACGAGTAATTCAAAAAAATATTTGTATAAATATATTTTTAAAATATATTTAAACAAATATTTATTTTATTATTACCATTATCTAGAAGGAGTTCAGCAGTCGTTGATATGTTCCTGCGATCAGAGATGATATCAGTAAATCTCCTGAACAATACCAAGTTTGCGATGTCCTAGATGAGACGGGGGTTTCTCCACCTTTGAAATATCTTACCCTGACCTCAAATGAATCACTTTATACTTCACACTACTCGTAACATTTATGTGTTTTTTCGTGCATACGCACATCGATAAAATGATAATATATTACTGGATTATCGACTCACTTTTTTAAAATGAACTACCTGTTTGTTTTGATCTATTTTTGATGTTTTGATGACCAAGAGTATTCAAGTGTCCCAGATATTCTTTTGGAAAATCATAGCGACAGCGTTCAGCCGGTTTTTTTACATTAAAAACGAAATAAAAATAAACTCTTCGAAAATAAAAATAAAATCTTCAAATTGGATAATTCAATGTTTTTCTTGAAAAGTTGAACAAACCTAGATCCCACAACCTTTCGCAGAGTCGTCTGCGTCAGATTCATTGTAATCTTGTGCGGATCCTTGATCGCATTCAGCGCCGCGATGGGATCGCTGCAATAGATGTGTCCTAGCTGGGAGTCGAACCCGCGCACTCTTGGCCCACAATCTAACACATAACCACTAGGCTATGATGACAATACCTTAATCGATAGTAGACCACAGCGTTGACTGCTATCACGATACTGTCGCAGGTTAGCATTTCCTGATTAAAAAAATGTAAAAGTGAATTTAAAAAAGTAGTATTTGCAAATTATTTTAAATTTTATTTCAAAAGTGAATAAATTTGAAGAATAATCCAACCTGCATAGGAACCTCGAAAGACTGCACACGAAGATCTACGGTCCTGAAAAATTGTTTTGCTTTACATTCATTCAATTATTTCAACAGTGCATGTAGGCAGAACTCACAAGCTCGTTTTAGGATATCACATTGCATGGGGTTCGTTTATCAACCACAAAACCATTGAATAAAGCAGCATTCATCATAGTAGAGGTAACGGCCGAAACAACATAAGGCGCAATAGCTAAATAACATTTTTTTTTACAAATTTGCATTGAAAGTGCATGTAAACCTAAAATTGTATGTTTATTTATAACATTTATTTAATAGTAAATATTAATATTATCTATAGTAGCAAACCTAAACGAACTAGCGGTTCCAAATACTTTGAATAGGTTATAGAAGCTGCGAAACATATCTCGAACAAGATCCAATTGTGAAACCTACTTTTTATCATCAACGAGAGGCAGAATGATGACCAAACCTGGTCCCTTCGAACCAATCAAGCGACCCATTCGGAATATTACCTATGATTTTTGATTTTCCTTATGGTTATTGATTTTCTCCTATGATGATTGATTTTTTTACAAGTTTGCAAATTTCGGACAAATTGTATTAAAGAAAGTTACCATATCATAAATGAACCAGCTATGTGGCATTTTGGTAAGTATATTTGGGCCTTTCATAGATCAAAGTTCAAATATCTAAATGAGCTCACCACTCTCTTGAACTCCGAAACCACACTAATGCAGAATAACAAAGAGAACGGCAACGTAAGGATCAAGAGTGTCCACGCGAAAACTAAGACCTGAAACTAACATTTTTTTTCAAAAATGTAAAAGTATAAAAAATAATTTCAGTTACTGTAGTTTCAATAAGGACAACTGCAGGAATTTTCGTGCAGTATTAATGAAAGTTTTAGTGTAGCTAAATACAATCCCTAGCCAATTTTACTCTCCGCGTAGATAATACTCTCTCGTGGACAAATAAACCGAGAGAGTATGACAAGAGCGGAGAGTTTCAAATAAGCATGGTTTGTGTTTGTGTGATTTTGTACATGATCCACCCACCAGTCTATCAACCAGCACCGATCTTCCCCCATCCCAGGTCCGTCGTCTGAATCCTGTATATATCCGGGAATCACTCCTATTTGACGGCTCCGAACCGCCGGATGACGCCCGTCGACGCCACGGTGACGGTCGCACCGCAGTCCATCCCTTCTTTCGGACAGGTCGATGGTCGGTGTACGCACCCGACGCACCACCATCCACACCACGTGGTGACATTAAGAGTACGGTAGCTTCCGAGGAACAGGTAGACATTGGGAGTACTGTAAAACCTTTATGGATATACTGTAATCGATCCCAAAGGAATTGAGGTGTGAATCATTGCACAAGTCGAAAAGTGAAAAAATATATTGATAAAAAGTTCGAAATAAATGTTTCATGTGCCATTACAGTATAAATAGATCTAAATAAACATTGAAATGTACTAGTATTAATATTATGTTCACACAGGCTTACATTAGAACACCATCATCGAAATATTATAGAACAATCTAAAAAAAATCAACCTTAATGGAATTTCGGAATTAAATGGAAGTCAGGGAACAAGCAAAAGCATAAGAAAGAATAAAAGACAAAGTCACAAATTGGAAGCCCAAAATGAGCTAGTGAAGAGGTCTCGGCTTTAAAGACAACAGAAGGTTTAAGAGGTTGTGAGAGAGGCAGGCAAATATGGAGATAGACTCAAGAGAAAGAGAGACATAAAACCTAAAGCCAACTTCCGTTTTTTATCCTGTGGCCCTCAATCTTTTGCAATACCATGTCTAACACTCAACATAAAAATTTATTTTATTAATTAAGTAATCAACAACCTATTACAGTATACATTGTGGAAAGAATATATATCAAAGATCAAAGATCAAAGATCACCGAGTGCTTATTACGCTCGGGGAGCATAAGTGAACAACGGGAGAGAAAGAGGACATATTAAAGATATTATCGATTGATTTATGAAGGAATGGGTGGAAAACTCATTCGAGGGAGTTGATCAATTGCTCGGAGAGGGAATTGGTTGTGTGAATCCAGATATAAGGGGCAGATAGCAGATTATGAATATATATTTGATTGAATATATAAATAAATATAAAAAATAGCGATAAAGGAGGGGCATAGAGATTACTAATATGCAAACGAACTAAAGTATTATTTGTCTCGTTTTTTAGGAATCCTTGTGAGAAAAATACATTATTTACCTAGTTTAATGGATATCCTGAGAGAAAATTCACTCATTATTATTAATAAAAGATCAAAAGTTAAAGTTCAAAGCAATCGATACTCTTACGACTAACCAGCACGACCGCTCACCTAGAAAACTGGTTTATAGTGTACTCGGCATCAAAGGCAAATGGACCCCGAGGCAGAATACAGTGAATACTGGAAAAGACTCACCGAAAGCAATCGGAAGTCACTTTCCTAGCCTGAATCAATCTATCCCCATCTATAGTAACTATCGGTAGTGGACAGTCAAAAACAATCAAAATGAGGCAAGACAAGGGAAGGCATATATAAAGGGATAAAGGAAGTCATCGGTCTATCGTCTATTATAATACATAGGGAACAATTGCTGCATCAGGGCGAGCAGAGGTTTCAATGCCTAAGCAAGTTTATATTTTAGTACAAAGTTCAAAGATCAAAAGATCAAGGTTCAAAGATCAAAGATCACTGCTCCCCACTTGTCACGGTTTCAGACCCAGTGTTAGGCTCGGTGAATTTCGTCATCAACTTCTTCTTCATCTCCTCGTCATGGAACTGTGTCCATAATGCTGTGCCGTCGGCCATCTGACAGATCAAAGATCAAAGATCAAAGATCAAAATACAAAGTACAAAGACCAAACAACCCACCTCTAAACCATCACGAAAGTCGCGAAGCGTCAGTCTGTGACGTGCGCGCTGCGACGCAGGATCCCTGAAACACCAATCAATCTAAATGTCACTAATTAGAGGAGTACGGTAGTCCATCAATCGATAAATCAATCAATAACCGTACGTCGTGGTGTTCAGCCCCAGTGCGCCAGACGGCGCGACCAGATACGGTAGACGAATATGAATAACAAAGGAATGAGAAAAATATTTCATATGCAAACCGATAATCTTTAGAATAATGATAGATAAAAATCAATAATTTCCAATATCGATCGTACCTTGACGGCATCTTCTATGATACCATTGATGTGGTAGACAAGCGCGTCGGTCACGATCTCTCCGACGTCTGATGGCATCTGGAATGAGGAATACGTTTTCTTCCCCACTTCCTTCCACTCCACCCCCCCCCAGTCGGTTTTTTGTTTCGCTTAATGCACTTATTGTTAGAGAACAGCGCAATGACCCTTTGTTCTCGTGAAAATGTGAGATGCATAAAAATGTATGATTCCCATGCCACAATGAGATCGCTAATTTCTCATAGCAGCCGGCGGATTTATGTTTCACCAATTGCAGATAAGAATAGCGATGAAAGGAAGTAGCAATGGAAGTGCGTGTGACACTCGAATAAAACAAATAAAAGATAAATTGTCACTGTTGTTGCGCAAAGCGTCGATCATCAGTAATGCTCCTTTCAACAGTAAAAAACGAAAAACGAAAGAAAAGCAGAGAATACTCTCCACGTTTCACACTCTCTCGCATCTTTTTCTTTTTTCGTGACTCTTGAACACTACATAAGCGGAGGATGTATTGCAAACTCACACCTAATTATATTTTTGCACCACACACACTCTCTCGCACTTTCTTTGCCTTGTCAACAAGAGAAGCTGAGAGTATCAAATTGGCTTACTTTTTAAGCGGCATTGTCTTACAGGGACAGGCTGATTGTGAGCTAATTCCAAATTCTCCGCTCAGGCAATGCTCTCTCGCTTTGAGAGCGCTGCCAGAGTGGAGAATTTCAAATTATCTCGGGGGGGGGGGGGGGATTTCTTTAAGCAAATGCAAACACTGCCAACTAATGATTGAACAGAGTTTGGGGAGTTCCCAATAATCAATATTATAGGTCGAAAAGTACGTTGCAAAATACGAAGCTTGTCCGCATTTTGGATTTTTTTGAAGAATCCGATCGCATTTTGTGAAAACCATACCTCATTTTACAAATTTGTAAAGTAGCTATTCGACCTATGATCAATATCAATCAATAATAACAAAAATCAAAAAAATTACGAAGTAGGTCAGCATTGGATCTGCTCTCATTCAACGTTCCGCTGCCACCCGGCGCTCCTGAGAAATCAATCAATCAATATATTGATTTTATGTCAACACATCATCAATTTATCGACCTATTGATCTAATTCAGTTTTCCATTTGGTCAAACAAGCCCGCTGCATCATTTGACTCATATTGATGGAAAATCGATAATGCTTCTCGAGATACCGTATCCCTCGCACACGTACCATCTCGTCGGGAGCTCTCCACACTCGGCAAATCGTCCATAGTAGCCGATGCTCTCATTGTCACAACGTTATCTGGCGAAAAGAAATCGTTTGATTTATGAATTTGATTATTATATTGATTTATGTATTTGATTATTGATTTATTCATTCATTATTATTTATTCCTTAAAGGTGGAGTCCGGGCAATATTTTCGTGAACAAACTGTAAAGACAGAAATATAGCAAACGTTATTCTGCATACCATACATAAATTATTTTATGCTAATTCAGCTTATTGATCGCAAGAATCATGAATGAATCCATGCTTGATGTACAGGCAAAGGCGCGAAATTTTGAAAATAGGAAAGTTCAACAATCGGTTTCTAGTGAGCACGTTTACCACTGCGCTACGGGATTGATGAATGGTCGTGCTAATTTCTTGCATATCACTTGTCCCTTGCATAATAGATATGCTATGCATTTTAATAGACATTCGCGAGACTCCATCTTTAATTGATCAAGATAATTTCCAACCTATAGAAGAAGACCCATGGCTACTTCAAAATACCAAATAAAACTCCGGTATTTTTTTACTCGCTGGGCACACCGTTCAATCCCGTGGTGTACGCCGCGAGGTACACGTAGAACCTTTAGACGGGGTACCTCGCGAGGTGGATGACGGCGTGCCCCGTGATGCAGGAGGGGCGGTGTGCCCCGCGAGATTTGATGTCCACCCCGCGATGCACACCGTCCCTTCCACACCGTGGTGCACCTCGCGGTGTGCCCCGCGAACAAAAAAAATCGGAAGAAACGATTAACCAATGAATACAGTACCGCAAACCTACCGTACCTCGCTTCATCTTGTCTCCAATCCGGTGGAGACCCTGCAGGATGGCCGCCTTCTTCGATCGCATATCGATCGAGAACTGAAAAGGATCAATGAAATTCAATTCAAAATTAAATAACCGATCGAAGTCAGTAAATACCAATGAGCCAGTCGCATTCCCTTTTAGTACCGAAAGCAGTTTTTCACTAGCCAAACTTTTTCGCCTTTCAAAGTCATTAGTAATTACCAGTGACTTCCTCGTCTCACATATTATCTAAACGTTACTCCATTTCACCGTTGCTGATGCGACTTCATGGGACATTTCAAATAGTCTCAAACTACAAAAATACAAATAGGAAAATACGGAATCTAAATCTACCCCCTCCTCCTTTCCGCCACAAGTCCTGCGGGAGATCACTACTAGGCCAGTGTTATTTCATTCCTGAGGGACTAATCTCTCCTTCGGACCTACATTAGCCTATCAATTGTGTGCCGCTCATTCAACGTTTAGCAACGTTCATTCAACGACGACCATTCGAACTACACAATCTTGCGCTGGTATTACCAGTTACTTTCTCGTTTCAGATGATCAATACTGTCCAACGTCACTGTATTTACCCGCTTTTTTTTCATTCCATCGAATTTAATATCCCATCGAACTTATATCAATGACTCAGTATTACCCATAGGTGGGCGCGTGAAAACGAATTCTTTTTGCACACAGCATTGCCTTCTCTTGCAATTCCCCCCGTTTGCGCACTCCAGCGTGCCCATCTGTGGAATTACCAGTGACGTTCTCGTTTCACACAATTCATATTATCCAACGTCTCTCGATTCATGCGATGCTGCACTTTTACATATCATCAAAATAATAAATAGACTACAAAACCCAGACTACAAAACAGTATAAACGTGAGTGTGCTTCATCCACGACGACTTCACATACCAACTACACTTCAACCAAGCGAGCCTACCAGTGACCTGTCGCTTTCTCGTTTCAAGCTCTTATGATTATTCTAAAGTTACTCCATTTATCCGCTATAGAAGCTTCCTCGGCAACCAATAAATAAATACTCTCGACGTTCCATCCCAACTACGAACTACCTTTTTGTGGCAATAAGGCATGACCAGTGTCTTTCTTGTTTCAAGCTCTAATGATCATTCTACACTCAATTCCCTTCTTCGATGATGATCTCGTGCTCGGATCCGAACAATACAGTCACAAACAACAAAACAACCCGAGTCAGTCGCCTATAAGTGACCTGTCGGTTTCACGTCTCAGAGACAACTGATTGTTGTGCAACTCCGTCCCCTCATCGGTGTCCTTCTTGTTACATCCGGTACAATATTCCCTCAAACTATAACCTAGTCAATCAATCACAGTGATTACACCAATCCCATGATTGTATTCATTTTTATTCAATTTCACTGTCACAATAAAAAAATCGAAAGTTTCGCAGCCCTATTTGAAGTTCAAAATTAAATGGAAGTTAGGGAACAAACAAAAGCATAAGAAAGAATAAAAGACAAAGTCACAAATTGGAAGCCCATAATGAGCGAGTGAAGAGGTCTCGGCTTTAAAGACAACACAAGGTCTAAGAGGTTGTGAGAGAGGCAGACAAATATGGAGATAGGCTCAAGAGAAAGAAACATAAAACCAAAAGCCAACTTCCGTTTTTATCTTGCGGCCCTCAATCTTTTGCAATACCACTCAACATACAAATTTATTTTATTAATTAAATAATCAACAACCTATTACAGTATACATTGTGGAAAGATCAAAGATCACCGAGTGCTTATTACGCTCGGGAATATAAGTGAACAACGGGAGAGAAAGATGACATATTAAAGATATGATCGATTGATTTATGAAGGAAAGGGTGGAAAACTCATTTGAAGGAGTTGATCAATTGCTCGGAGAGGGAGTTGTATGCCTCGAGATATAAGAGCCAGATTGTATATTATGAATATATATTTGATGGAATAAATAAATATATATATAAATGAAATAGTGAGAAAGAGGGGGTATAGAGATTACCAAGATTCAAATGAACTAAAAATATTATTTCATTTTCTAGTAAACCTTGAGAGAAAAATACATCATTTGCATAGTTTTCTTGGTTATCCTGAGAGAACATTCTCTCGCACTATTATTAATAAAAGTCAAAAGTTAAAGTTCAAAGCAATCGATACTCTTACGAATAACAAGCACGACCGCTCATCTAGAAAACACACAAGGCAAATGGACCCCGATGCAGAATACAGTGAATACTGGTAACATATTGCCTGTGCAGACTCTCCGAAAGCAATCGGAAGTCACTTTCCTTGCCTGAATCCATCTATGCCCAAAGAGTAACTATCGGTAGTGGGCAGTCAAAAACAATCAAAATGAGGCAAGACAGGGGAAGGTATATAGAAAGGGATAACGGAAGTCATCGGTCTATCGACTACTATAATACAAAGGGAACGATTGCTGCATCAGGGGAAGAGGATTCGACGCCTAAGAAAGTTTATCATTGAGGTACAAAGTTCAAAGATCAAGATTCAAAGATCAAAGATCACTGCTCTCCACTTGTCATGGTTTCAGTCTCAGTGTTAGGCTCGGCGAATTTCATCATCAACTTCTTCTTCATCTCCTCGTCATGGAACTGCGTCCATAATGCTGTGCCGTCGGCCATCTGAAAGATCAAAGCTCAAAGATCAAAATACAAAGTACAAAGATCAGACAACCCACCTCTAGACCATCACGAAAGTCGCGAAGCGTCAGTCTGTGGCGGGCGCGCTGCGCCGCAGGATCCCTGAAAAACAAATCAATATGTATAAAAATCAATAATTAAATGAGTACGGTAGTCCATCAATCGATAAATCAATCAATAACCGTACGTCGTGGTGTTCAGCCGCAGTGCGCCTGACGGCGCGACCAGATACGGTAGGCGAATCTGAATAACAAAGGAATGGGTAGAATATTTCATACGCAAAGTCGATAATCTTTAGAATAATGATAGATAAAAATCAATAATTTCAAATATCGATCGTACCTTGACGGCATCTTCTATTATGCCCTTGATGTGGTAGACAAGCGCCTCGGTCACGATCTCTCCGACGTCCGGAGGCATCTGAAATCATACATTTTCGGTGCCCTCGCCATTGTTTTTAATATAGTGGGTTAATTTACGAAATATGATTGGGTCTATTTAGAAAATTCATTATTTTTCGCTTAAAAATCGTAATTTTTAGAAATCAAGTGGCCTAAAATGAACCATATATAGTGGGACAATCCTCGCATAGGGTATGAAAAAGTATGATCTGAAATGAGCAGGACAGGGGGGCATCCGAAAAATGGTTAATTTTACAAGAGAGCCTTCACTTTTTTTTCAAAAATTTCACCTAAACATCATCTTTTACAGGAGCATTCCACAAATTTTCGTAAAGCCCTAATTTCACAGGGGCACCTCCATATCGGCGCCCATGCATGACAATGGCCCTTTGTTCTTGTATTATTATTATTATGATTATTATTATTGTTATTATTATTATGATTGCAATCCCCTCTGCCACAATGAGATCCGCTCGATTCATCCTACCAGATTTATGTTTCACCAATGGCAAATAAGATTAGCTGTGAAAGAAAGAAACAGTTCTTCATTGCTCATACCTCTGGAAACAAACAAATAGGAGAGCATGTCTGAGGGAATTGACATTCTGACCGGGGGAGGTGACATAGCGAAAAATAAATTTTTCTGTTTGATGTGGAATATAATAGTGCACTGCCAGGCGACCTCAGCCATACATATGAGAAAGTTTGATTTTGTCCCTGAAGGTTACTGTAAGAGAAAATGTTTTGTAGGTCGAAAAAATATTTTGGCTCTCAAGCATCCGATCGACTGGGGAGTGGTACCAATCGATTCCTCGGGCAAATACAAGCAACTTTTACTTAGACAACTTTTTAATCAGGACTTCGAAGAATCGAGTTATTATGAAAATAAACTTTTGAATGTTAATTACTATGCGACGGTTCTCTAGAATAAAAAAATTAAATTTGCTTAAATCGTTCTACATTTAGTAACTAACCTTATATTAAAATATGAAGACAAATAGAATAGGGGAAATTTGGATACGATAGCAAAATACGTCCCGAAACTCGGAAAAAAATCACTTCTCGATCGTTTTGGTGCGATTGTCATACTGTAGGCGCGGTCTTTTTCACGGCTCTATACCCGGCCTCCCTTATAAGTTTGATTCATTTTGTTTTGAATGTTTTTTACTTTAAATTAAAACACACGACAGGGAGCACGGCTGGGACAGAATAGCGATAGCTATGGCGAGCAGGGCTGGGAAATACACAGGATAGCAATCAGGGCAGGGGCAGATTTACCCATATACAGTGGTGGCCAGAAGGATATCATATTTTGGTTTTATGAGCATAACTTTTCTTGTAGATAACCAATCACCTTGAAATTTTTATATAATGTGCTCAAACATGTTTCACAATGTATACCGAGGCATGGAGCCGGTTTTTCAATTTTAACGGTTTCCAGGATACAGTATCCCAAAATGACCGTGACAGCTCATTTTGAGGAAGTTACTTCTCGTGTAATTTTTAAATGTATTCATGCGGTTTTTTCGTTTTTTTCACGAATATATTTTAAAAATCAATTAAACAAATTTATTAACAATATTCAGCATGTTAACAATCAAAATACTTGATTAAATCACTAACAAAGTGGATGGCTCACTTGGGCGATGTCTGGGCAACAATTCAGGTTCAAATCTATTATTAAATAGATTAAATTAATAAATATTAATTTAGCACTTAGTTTCCGTGCTTCTGACTGCTCTAACAACGTGCGGCGAGGAGGAGCGTACGATAGCCGTTGCGATCATGATTCCATTGATTCACTGCAGAGGACATAGTACGAATTCCTGTGCACCATGACGCTTCTAACTCCGTGATTCTCCTAGGGGACGAGTTTGTGGACATACTCTAGAGCCCCGACTGGTATACGAACGAAAACCCGGCCGTCCGAGTCCAATAGATTAAATTTGAACTCGGCCGACCAGAAGGCCTTTCGCTAGTCTGCGACTGTTCATTTGAAATGAGCTTTTGCCCACTTCAGACGATTCTCTCTGTTCTTAGGATAGATTATGGACTTCGTACGAACAACTCTACCTTTAGTACCAGCGTGTTGGGGTTGTCTACGGATGGTGCAAGTCGAAGGATGAGTGGCACCGTACAGTGCTATTTCTTGCTTGTTGATTGTGGAGTTCGTCCGCGGGATATCGCGCGATACGCTGATGATTTTCCTGTTATCAAGGTCCTAGGTAATACGTGAAACACCAGGCAATGAGGGTTGACGGTTGAAGACGAATTTGGGAACCTTTTTGATGACACGGGGGATCGTACACTGGTTTTCGCCAAACTAGTGAGCAGGTTCGGATTGCTTCAGATCATTCAAACCTCACGGGCAAGGTATCAGGGAAGAGATATCACACACCTTTCGATATTACCATAGTATAAAAACAAAAATTCAAGAAATGTACATTTAAAAAATCACAAGAAACAAGCAAAAATGATGAAAAAAGTTACTACTTTTGAAATTCACAATATGCCTACGATATGGATATTAATATCTAATAAAAGTATGCAGTATCGATGAATGACTATAGTAGCATGCGTAATTACTTTTTAAGCGGTGAAAAAATTATTCAAAACAACGAAAATACGTCGCAACTTCAAGTACTCGAAATAAGGCATGTGGTCATTTTGGGATACTGTAGCCTGGAAGCCGTCTAAATTGAAAAACCGGCTCCATGCCTCGGTATACATTGTGAAATATGTTTGAACACACTATATAATAATTTCAAGGTGATCGGTCATCTACAAGAAAAGTTATGCTCAAAAAACCAAAATATGATATCCTTCTGGCCACCACTGTATAGGATAGCATTTGCTAGAAAAAGGGCAAATCGTTCGCAAACTATCCATACTCGTGCAAATTTAGTCTCTGAGTAGATACGCCCGGAAATTTCATGGTCGGAGTTTGGTATCTCGGTTCTGGGGTTGGGATTTTGGCATTACGGTGTTGGAGCTAGTGAAGTCTGTCCCAGCCCTGCTCGCTATCGTGTGTATTTCCTAGCCCTGCTCGCTAATACTATCGCTCTTCTGTCCCAGCCGTGCTCGATGTCGTGTGTTTTAATTTAAAGTAAAATGCATTCAAAAATAAAATAAATCAAACATTTAAGGGAGGCCGGGTATAGATCCGTGAAAAAGATCGCGCCTACAGTATGACAAGTGCACCAAAAACGATCGTAAAGTGATTTTTTTCCGAGTTTCTGACGTATTTTGCTATCGTATCCAAATTTCCCCTATTTTATTTGCCTTCATATTTTAATATAAGGTTAGTTACTAAATGTAGAACGATTTAAGCAAATTTAATTTTTTTATTCTAGAGAACCGTCGCATAGTAATTAATGTTCAAAAGTTTATTTTCATAATAACTCAATTCTTCGAAGTCCTAATTAAAAAGTTGTCTAAGTAAAAGTTGCTTGTATTGGCACGAGGAATCTATTGGTACCACTCCCCAGTCGATCGGATGCTTGAGAGCCAAAATATTTTTTCGACCTACAAAACATTTTCTCTTACAGTAACCTTCAGGGACAAAATCAAACTTTCTCATATGTATGGCTGAGGTCGCCTGGCAGTGCACTATTATATTCCACATCAAACAGAAAAATTTATTTTTTGCTATGTCACCTCATATGTGAGTTTCCTCAGACAGGCTCTCATAGATAGATTGATACTGTTGTTGCGCAAAGAATCAAATTGCAGGCACACTCTGAGCTAATTCCAAACTCTCCGCTCTGGCAAATCACTCTCGCTTTCTTTGTCTACGAGAGAGCGTTGCCAGAGTGGAGAGTTTCAAACTAGCTCAAGGGTCTCTTTAAGCAAATGCACATAGTAATTGATACATGCCATTTCAAGTGCGCGGTGGACGAGAAAAATAACAAAGAAAGAGAACAAGGCTGCATAGTAGAAACATATATTTTCAACCTCACTAATTTTTTTGTATATAGTGGGTCGATTTAGAAAAATCGTTATTTTTCGTTGTGTTAAAATTATGTTAAATTGTAATCTTATGCATGATAAAAGAGCCTTATTTAGTGGGTCAATCCTGAAAATGAGCCGTATATAGTGGGTCGATCGTCACATTGTGAGGGTATGGAAATGTTTGTAGAAGAAATGGGAAAGAGAACGGGAAATACCGCACTCAGAAAAATGAAGTGTTAATATGAACACCCGGGTGAAAATGTAGTCCCCAATGTATTCTAATTAACAGCTTTTGGGGTGTAAATTGGGAAAAGGTGCTAATTGGAACACATGGTGGTGTTCAATAGAACAATTCGATGTGTTTAATAGAATACATTAAAAGGCTGTATAGATTTTTACGCATTTTTTTCTGAGTGCGGGGGTGAGACAGAGAATGTATAATGAGACCCCTTCTCGCCGTGCATTTTCTTGTTTCACTATGTCCGGAAATGCACAACGCCTATGAGCATAATGATCACCTCTAAATCTACAGGAGAGCCCTCGATCTAACAAATTCTTGATAAATGTTTATTTTTCTCAATATATTTCAAGGAATAAATAAATAGATAGATAAAAATCAATAAATAAATGAATGAAATGAAAAATCAATATCTCCTCACCTCGTCAACGCCTTCCTTTGCTCCTCTCAGATAGAACAACGTCGTTATCGTGGATTCCGATGGTAGCACATACGATCTCTTCGTTGACTGTGTCTTACTATCAGATGGTCGACCAAAGGAGGTCGATGCGCCCAGGGACATATGTATAGGTATTTATTTATTTATTTATCGTACACCATAAGGGTGTTTCAGCTATCCATGAACTGTGGCAAATGTGACGTCACAAGCGTAGGCGGAGGCGTCTGCCAAACATCCTCTGCATACGCTTGAAACGTCACCGTTCATGGATCTGAGGGCGATCTTTCACATAGTTACGACAGTGATCTTTGATCTTTATCCATTCAATCTAACTACAGCAACTAAAGGATTTTCGAGAGCAATACATAGATGGCTATCTCGCGACCGTAGAATGACGCTACCGTACCTCGCATCCGTCAAGTAGGTGCGTGAAGAGGCGTTCGTGTGCGGCGTGTACCGTAGGTGGCAGAATCGATTGGATGAGTTCGTCAACATCGACGAGAGTGGCGCGACCACGAATAAACCGCACGAGCACTGCCATGTAGCTGTAGGAGATATTGATTTGTTTACTGATTACGGTAACGATATTGATTGATTACCGTTACCGATTGCCTGATGATTGGTATCGATTGGTTACCGTAATCAATAAAGATATTGACTGCAACCCCTTCATCAATAGCTCATTGAACGGTCAATCATCACACATCACTTCCAATCGATAATCACCATCGACTACCGTATACCTGTCCATGGATGATTGATCATCAGCGAGTCCCACACAGATCTCCCTGACTGCATTTCTCATCTCGGCGTACGTCCGTTTCCTCTTTTCCATCTTCTGCTCGCGCTCTCGCTCGTCCCACTCATCCATCTAAATTTTCTTCTCAAAAATCGATTTAAATATTACTAATCAATCAACTAAGGGTTACTGTATTCTCCAAGGGGCGGGCTTAACTACTAAAAATTTGTATCTTTAATCTCTCAGATATCACTATTTCCAGTATTCGTCCGACTGGTTGCACATTTTTGCATAAATACACGAACTTAAATTAATCTTTATCACCATAGTACATATTAATATTAAGAACAATTACCAGTTACGGTTGTTAGCAAAATTACAAAAAAATGTGTGTAAAACTATCACTTCCATGGTAGGGTTGGTGTGGGGAATCCGGCATAATACAGAGAATGGGGACATTTTGATCGACTATGTTTGAAATTGTAGATAAACTTTAGATGAGGAGTTCAAAAGCGGCAAAAAAAACAAAAAATAAGATAGCGTGCGAACAGAAGAAAGAATCTTTGAAGACAAAGGTTCGTTTCGCCACTTTTGAACGGAGAATTTATTGGTTACAGTATGATTATTGATTGAAAATCGATAATCATATTCATTAACCACTCAAACAACCACCAAATTCAATATTGTTCAATGTAAACAGGGTCCATGGGCAAAGTTCTAGAATCATACAAAGTTTCGGTATGACAAAATGGGTACAATTTAGTTATTTTTTCTACTTAAAATGTTATTTGGCCGATTATTAATTATCGATTAGTAGGGGACTCACATAAAACAGATATACACAATACTATGCAAGTATAATAAAAGAAATACAAATCGGAGTCGACTAGCATACAAGATTTTGCTCAAATTAATGTATTAAGTTATCTATGTAAATTATTACAATAATAGGGTGCAATATTTTAATAGGGATATCATAGATCAGGCGACCACAGTATTCTCTATCACAGTGTAAAGATCAAAGATCAAAGATCAAAGATCACATCTACAGGAGCGTCTTGATGTACTCGAGGGCAGCAGTGAACTGGGTCCACCAGTAGGCGTCACTTCCGTCCATTTGATTGGTGAAGAATCCATCGACATACTGTACATTGGAGAGGAGAGCGGGAGGATTGGCCTGAATATAAACGGATTATGATCTTTGAGCTTTGATCGTTGATCTCTACTTTGATCTTTGATCTTCGATCTCTACTTTGATCTTTGATGTGAGCGTTACTGCCTGGCATAATAAATTGAACTGAATTGAATTGATCTCTACTCATCGGAAGGTATCATCCAGACAAAGAAAAGCATGCACTACTTCCAGAAAACCAATATTTCAAAGTATCAACTTTTCAGAATCATATAGTTTACACAACTTTTGCAGTCATTCGAGCAAGCTAATCTTTCATATTTCATCCCTCTTTTTTAAAGTCTCCGACGTTCAGATATACGGTATGTGTTCCTCGGGTCATATCATGGTCATACTTATGATTAGCATATACACCACTTACCATCACAAGTACCGTCAAAACGAAAAAAAGTGAAACATTTGTCAAATAATTTGACAAAATTTGACAAAAGTTCACAAGATTTTGAAAATTTTGAATCATGATATCTAACCGCGGTTGCTAAATTTTTAATAGACAATAGGGTATTTGAGCATCATTGGGGTTGCCTATTTGACCTATGAAGAAAAAAAATTTAAATGAATCACTGTGAACGCTGTTTCGTGAAACTGGTATACGGTAGGATCTTCTACAGTATACCACTTTTGAAGCCTGATCTATAGCATGATCCAAACAGTGTACATTCGGCAATGCTAGATATATCCATTACTAGACGAAAAAGCGCGATGGAAGCAGTTTTACAGTAATATTCTACAGTATGCTACAGTATACCAATTCTGCTCCGCAACGCTCCTGATTAATTTTTTCACTTTTGTCGTGCATATCTGGATTGGGCAAGCACATCTACAAAACAAAATCTGAGTAAAACATCATCAAGATCATTAAAAATGCTAAAAATGGGAATATTGTGAACTTTTGTCAAATTTTGTCAAATTATTTGACAAATGTTTCATTTTTTTTGGTTTTGACGGTACGTATACGAGAATGGGCGTGACGTCGTCAGCGGCAGCGGGACTCGATGACGTCAGAGCGAGCAGATTCGAGATCGTCTTGCATGCACGATTATTGACCGTATAAAAAGCACTTGTTTATTTGGTACGAGAGTAGCCAACCACTCCCACAAGAGACTTTCTTGTTTTGCATTGTTCAGAAACTATGCCGATCTCTTTTATATATAATATAGCGCGCGGCGTAGGTCAACCGGGTTAGAGAGAGGCAGCGGAGAGACAATCGAGAGGCGGGGCGAGATGTAGAAGGCTACATCTCGCTCGCCTCTCGATTGTGACTTACGTTCGTTAGCACCATTTGTCATTTTCTTATGCAAGTACATTTTATACGCACAATACAAAGAATAATATTAGTACTTAATCTTTCAATTGTTGGTATGATTGCCTTTGACATAGAAATGCAAAAAGTTAAATGCGATCCTCGTTGCTGAAATGGCAAAACGGAAACAAAGAATCAACAGGCCAGAATTTACAATGAGCATTGCTACTATTATTGTTATTGGTCAAAGGAATCAAAGAAAAGAATCTTAGACTAAGAAATTTCAACTCTCAAGTGACACAAGAGAAACGCAGATTCAACGAGTTCAACATTCAATTCAACGCTGTTCTCAAACATCAAATTTCATCATTATCTACAAGGTTAAAATGCGAATAACTACAATAACATATACTAAACGATAATCAAGACATCTAATCAATCAATCAATAATCATACCGTAACCAACAAACTATTTATTTATTTATTTTAAAAAAAAACTATTTAAACTACCGTAACCATCATACCTGACGCAGGCGAGCTTGTCTCGGGGCGATTTGTACGCATTTATCACGGCAATCTCGTGTTGAGCGGACGGCCATGGGCACTCTCCACGAAGGGCCTAAATTGAACTTTGATCTTTGATCTTTCGTCTTTAATCGATCCGACTTATCCCTGCATAAAAAAACTAATCTGATAAAACAACTGGTCATGTACATTAAACAATTCTAGTATAGCACTGAATACAATGCACCTGTACTAGTACGGCGGACAGTAGTTACAGTAACCAGCAGCTACAGTAACCATGCAATACGATAAATCAATTGATAAATACCTCGGGAATCGCGAGTACTCCATGCGCCGGATACACGCTGGAGGCCAGTCGCTGTAGCGCCTTGTACAGCACTCTGTAAGGAATAATCAATCAATTGAACGCAGAGATCAAAGATCAAAGACCAAAGATCAAAGATCAAAACTCACTCGTCTCTGTAGATATCGGCGTCGTTATTGGGATAGAATGCCATATGATAGATACGACCCATGAGGAGACGTTCAACACATTGCGCGCGTATTCACGCTGCAAAGACCATATTGATTAAGGATCAAAATTTGCCCGATAAGAAAAGAAAATCAGAGAGTGCACTCTCCTCGTTTTACATTTTTTTTCACGAGAATTTACACACTCTTTCGCCTTCTTCCTTTTTCGCTTTTTCGCTTTCGCTTACTTTTGTTGCTTTTGAGCACCAAAAACATTCGTGAGGATTAACAAATGGATTGAGCAAGTGCAAAAAAGATAGGAAACGAGAAACGCAAAAACGTCAGGTAGCGTGCCCAGTGATCTACCGGCTAAAGAAACGAAAATCAGAGAATTCACTCTATTCGTTTTACATTTTTTTCACGAGAGTTACACACTCTCTCTCCTCGTTTTCGCTTCCTTTGTCACTTTTGAGAAACAGAAACAAAAACAAGTACAAGAAATCAATCTTACATGATTCATATTTGATGCCCGGAAGACGCCAGAGGCCTCCAATTGGCGCCAGAGATTGCCAATGTGCTCCTCCACCCACTTCGTCTTTTCGTCCTGACCACGATTTATGATTATAAAATATTAATCAAATTCGGTTTGAAATATATCGCTTTGTCTAGATTTCACAAATTTCTTCTGACGCAGTGAGATCTAATCCTTAATTTTAACGACAGCGTTTTCAGAAATTAAATATTAGAATTATTATTATTATTATTATTACCTGTGCGTGCAGGGCGACAAACTGCGAGTCCAGTTGCTGCAAAAGGGTCGGATGACGAGAGGGAATGTAGAATCTGTAATTTAATCATCTTTTTTTAAAACCAAAATATTGCTGAAAAATAATCGATAAAATGAGGCAAAAAATCAATAAATCGATAATGAATCAATACCTATTGATCCACATCTCCACCAGACACTCTTCAGCCAGTGATTTCTCTCGTTGAACACGGGCTGAGAGACGCTCGAGGGCTGCCTGTAATTGAATATAAAATCTTCTGAAATAATTGCCGTAACCAATAAATGAAATCAATATCTACCGTATCCCTCGTTCTACCGTGACCAATCAATCAATAACTACCGTACCTGTAGTCTCAGCAGCGACAGTCTCGACTGCTGCAGGTAGAGTGTGTAGGAGGCACGACGCCGATGATCCTCGCGCAGTGAACGGAGCAGTTTGCGCACTCTGACACAAACACACATTGTGAGTTTCAAGCAAAGTCATACAATTTGACTTTTTCCTCTCGTTTTGACGATATTTGTAAATAACAAGAGAATATCGCATATTAGCTTCTTTAAAATAGATCTTAATAAGATTAAATCTGATTTATAGAAAAAAGAATAAACAATAAATAACAAACTCTCTCGTGGTGAACACGCCCAAGCATCGGATTGTCTCGCGTATCTGAGCGCACAACGCGCGCTCTCGTCCGTTCACCGCTTCTGCGAGGAGGACCTCAAATCATAATAATAGTAAATAAACAATAATAAATAACAATAGTAAATAGCATATCAGTAGCATTATGTAAAAAAACCACCAAGACGTATCAACGGTGTTGTCTATTTCAGCGCAGACATATACCAATGTGCGAACGCGAATTCAACAGGCCTGTGCTCCATCGCTATCTTTTTGATAAATTTTGCTTCCGCGAGGAGGACCTCGAATTATTATAATGCTTATTTACTAGTTACAATAGTAAATAAGCATATCACAATCATTATTATAATCAACCGCACTGAAAAGACAAACTGCTTTCACAATTTCTTCGCAACCATATACCGATGAGCAAACGCGAATTCAACAGGCTATCGCTATCTCGGTGAGAAATTTCGAGAAAAAAATGATAAATAAAAATAATAATTAAATACCTGCAATAGTTCGATGAGCTCATCCTTCGCCTCCGCCACTTGCAATGGTTGCCCTCTGAAAAAAGGTGAATATAATAACTATTTCATTAGCAAACGTATTTGAAAAGTGGGAGATATCATATTCGACATTTCGTGTGTAATCAAACAAATAATCAAATTAAATCAATCAATCAATCAACCAATCAATAAATCTCACCTCGATGACGCGGACGCGTACCACGTTGGCAGGAATCCGACACCCGACAGCACAAAGCGCAGCTTGCGCTTCGCGTCAAGAAATGCCGCACACTGAGACACGTTCTCCGATGAGTAGTAGGGAAGGGAGGGAAGTGTCTGCGAGATGTGATATGATAGGGGGAATACTGTATTATACTGTACAAGTATGGTAAAACGAGGGAATGCTAAAATCGACTAACCGATCGATACAGTACCCTCAAACTACCGTACCTCGCTTCATTTTGTCTCCAATCCGGTGGAGACCCTGCAGGATGGCCGCCTTCTTCGATCGCATATAGATCGAAAACTGAAATCGAGCAGTAAAAAATCAATTCAATATTCAATATCCCATCGAACTTCTTGAATATCAATGATTCAGTATTACCAGTGACTTTCTCGTTTCAGACAATCAGTATTATTCAGCGTCACTCGATTCATCCGCTAACATATACTTTGCTCTTTTACCCAAATAAAAAATACTCTCACATACAACAAAACAGCAAATTCGTGAGTGTGCCTCATCTACGATTGTCTATTACACAACTACACCCCAGCCAAGAGAGCCTACCAGTTACCTGTGGCTTCCTCGTTTCAAGCTCGAATGATTATTCTATTGTCAGTTCCCATCATCGATATATGTCTTGTCTGCATAGGTGGGTGCGTGAAAACGAATTATTCTTGCACACAGCCTTGCCTCCCCTTCCGGAACCTTGCGCATAGCTTTTCCTCGCCAAAAATGGGGAAATTTCCAGTCAAATCTGCAAAGAATTGGCCATGCGCATAGCCTTTCCTTACAATTTCCCGGGTTGCGCACAGCCTTTCCCCCAGCGCGCCCACCTATGCTTGTCTGCCAGCAGAAACCAAACAATACTACCAATAACTTTTTTTTTAAACAACCGAACCAGTCTATCAGTGACCTGTCAGTTTCTTGTCGCAGTGACAACTGATTGATGTACAACTCCTTACCCGCATCGTTATGCATTTAACTACTTGTGGTAATGAACCAAACACTATTCACTCAAAAGCCAACCCCAAGTCAGTCAATGACAGTGATTTTAACAATGCCGCCCCATGTAAAGTACAAACTACAAACTACAATCCATCCAACCCTCACCAACCTTTCCCTTGAGCGTGCCTCCTCCACCCGCAGACTCCGTCCCGTTGCATAATACGTTGTATACACAGGTCGAATAGTCATGTTACAGATCTTAAAAATGTTTCGTAGTTGATACATTGTAATACTTATTTGATACATTGCAAAGCTGCCTGCGGAGGAACCATAATTTTAGAAGACAAGCCCTCTGAACAGTAGGGTCTCAAAGTCAGTCCTTCCGAAAAAATTAATTTCATGCCTTAGTGCCTATGCAGGGCTATGGCTACCATATTCTGGGAATAAACATCGCTTACCACGCTTCATTTTGGCGCTTAAAACGGGTCTTTAGCACATCTACGAGCTGAGTTTTAAATTTTGAAGGTCAAATTTGCAACAAGGTACAGCTCGAAATCAGAATCAGAGCCAAACCGATTTTGTTGACTGTGCAGCCCTAGTGGGTGTCTCCACTCTCACAATGTTCTATTCGTTGATAAATTCTGTACATTGACTCAAAAGATGAGCTTGATTGCTTAATTGAGTGCATTTCCATCAATGAGGACCATTCGAAATACAAGCTATCCTGCACATGCATCACCCAGTGACTTTCTCATTTCAGACAATTACTATTATCCGAAGTCAATTACCCGCTACGTTGACACGTCCTCATCACACAAACAATAAATACTCTCACAGACTACAAAACAGCAGAGGCATCAGTGGGTGTTCATCTACTAAGTATAACGTCCACTAGACATATCAACTACACTCCACCTACCAGTCACCTGTTGCTTTCTCGTTTCAAGCTCTAATGATTATTATAAAGTCACTCGATTTATCCGCTAATAGTGCTTTCTATTATTATTATTATTATTTCTCTTAATGTTACTGTTTTAAGAAATTGACTTCTTAGAAGAGAATATCAGAAATTGAATTTCTTTTCAAGAGGATTTTCCGCTGATATTTCTTATAATTAAGAAAACGAAAAGTAAAATTTGAAATTGAAGAAAATTTTCTGTGCGAGTATCTTGCCGACATTGGGGTGTGACCAGTGACTTTCTCGTTTCAAGCACTACTGATTATTCAACATTCACTGCCCTTCTTCGATACTAATCACGTGACCTGATTGGGCACCAAACAATTCTGTCACAAACTATAAAATAACCGAGCCAGCCTATCAGTGACTTGGCGAATTCTCGTTTCAGTGACAACTGATTGTTCTACAAATCCCTCCTCTCATCGCTACCTTAACACTATTGGCAATGAACCAAACAATATTCCATCAAGCACCAACCCCTAGTGAATCAATGAACAAGATCTAATTGTGGAACCAACTTTTTCTCATCAACGAGAGGCAGAACAGACATTGTCCCTTCTATCCGATCAAACGACCCATTCGGAATATTACAAGTGATTATTGATTTTTTTATACTATTATTGATTTTTATAATTTAAAAATTCCGTTAGCAAATTGTATCCCAGAAAGTAATCGTATCAGAAAAGAATCTGTGGCAGTTTCGGCAATTAAGTTCTAGACAATCTTTCGAGTTGATAATCAATCAATAATACAAATTTACATTGAGTGATACTACTAGAACGTAGTCCCATGTCTAACATTCAACATAAAAAATTGTTTTATTAATTAAACAATCAACCTATTACACCATACATTGTGGAAAGATCATATATCAAAGATCAAAGATTAAAGATCAAAGATCACCGAGTGCTTATTACGCTCGGGGAATATAAGTGAACAACGGGAGAGAAAGAAGACATATTAAAGATATTATCGATTGATTTATCACGGATCTCCTGTAAGAATGAAAGAAGCCAACCGACAGTTTTCAAACTTTTCTCACCGATTTGGATGAGATTTATATGATTGACCATAGTGAGGTAAAGGAGAAGGCCTAGGCACTTGATTTCGCCAAATTTGCATTTTTATCGATTTTTTGAGCTTCCACTTCTGGCAGCCATATCTCACTCAATTTCTGACCTACAACAAAAATTTTTTTTCCATTCGATTCGAAATGAACTAATCTAGAAGATACTCAAGAAAGTAAAGGTAAAGGTAAAAGGTACAACCCGTTATTCAAGGCACACGAAGTCCTGCGGGTTATCACTGCTAGGCCAGTGATATTTCAAGGCCAATTCAGTCCGGAGGGCCTAATCTCTTCTTCGGACCTACTTTACCGCATGATCTAGTCACTACCAATTCCCCTTTCGGGCGCCTTGGTGAGGCGGAGGCGGTGAAGCGACCGGGAATCGAACCCAGGACAGATGGAATGATGGGGCGCGCCATAGACCACTACACCACTTCGCCTCTTCAGAAAGTATAAGTGCTAAAACGCGATCTTCTACCTGTATTCTTCAAAAAACTGATTTTTTGAGTACAAAATGCTAATTTTCTCAAAACTTTTCCACAAAAGATACGATTTTTATTCGCGATTCTGATTCCCCATCCTCGAATTGAGGTGCGTACATATTTCATCAGTCATAACTCACGACAAGCCATATCGATCCTCAGAGAGAGCCGGACTTATCGTTATTTTCATTCAAAAATACATTTCTTATCTCACCTCTCCTCATTTTCATGCAAATTCTCAAGCATAGTATACCAATCGAAAGCTCTCGACGAGCTCTACAAAAATGACTTAGTAGTACAAGTCATGAAATTTGACCGTATTCAAGATATTCTAGAAAATCCTTTTTTCACTGGCAATTATTGTGCAATGTAATCGATTCACAACGAAAAATTGCTCTTAAACAACAACAAGGGCATCTCGAAGCTCGGCCATTTCGAATTCAATGGTGACACTATCTCTGCGTGGAGATTCAGAGGCGTTGGAAAGGGAATGCAAGTAACGGGACAGAAAGGAATCACTAGTTCCATCACTTTCCACAGTCATGGAGGCAAGTTGTCGAGACGGTCTGAGGGATGAGGACAAGCAGAAGATTGTCAACGGAGCTGAGCCCCATTTCTGGTTCTTCCCTACCAAGCAGTCGACTGTAGAGCCTGACAATGTGGACGATGAATCAGTGACAGGACAAGTCCCTGCCATGAGACTGACCCCCTCATCCCCTCTCTTCGCATGCAGTCGGTGCTCTTCCAGCTTTATTCGACACTCGAATTTCCTCCGGCACATCGACAAGGTACAACACACTATCAGACCGGAGAAGGTCTCAGTACGATTTCGCTCTCGGTCTCTGCAAGCGAATGGTCGAGGAAGTGCAGCAAGGAGTAGGAATCGATCTTCTTGTTGAGTCTTTCAAGGAGTACCAGCAGGCTGCTGATCATCCCAAGCCGATTGGATGGGCACTAAGGACTACGAAGAAGGTAGGGAAGTACAACCAGAAGGCGAAGGATATGGTAACTGCACTTTTCAACGAGTACTACAATGATGCCAAGAAGCTGTTTCGTATTTCAGAAAGTTTATTTTTCAATGATGAATATCTCAGATAAACCTTTTTGCAATTTTATTTATTGTTCCTTCCTTTAACATTATTAACAAATATTTTTTTTTTAAAAACACACATTGGAGAACGCAAAGAGCAATGTTTCGTTGTGAAGGATTTTCTAGAATATCTTGAATACGGTCAAATTTCTTGACTTGTACTACTAAGTCATTTTTGTAGAGCTCGTCGAGAGCTTTCGATTGGTATACTATGCTTGAGAATTTGCATGAAAATGAGGAGAGGTGAGATAAGAAATGTATTTTTGAATGAAAATAACGCTAAGTCCGGCTCTCTCTGAGGATCGATATGGCTTGTCGTGAGTTATGACTGATGAAATATGTACGCACCTCAATTCGAGGATGGGGAATCAGAATCGTGAATAAAAATCGTATCCTTTGTGGAAAAGTTTTGAGAAAATTAGCATTTGGAACTCAAAAAATCAGTTTTTTGAAGAAAACAGGTAGAAGATCGCGTTTTTGCACGTATCCTTTCTTGAATATCTTCTAGATTAGTTCATTTCGAATCGATTGGAAAAAAAAATTTGTTGTAGGTCAAAAATTGAGTGAGATATGGCTGCCGGAAGTGGAAGATCAAAAAATCGATAAAAATGCAAATATGGCGAAATCAAGTGCCTAGGACTTCTCCTTTACCTCACTATGGCCAATCATATAAATCTCATCCAAATCGGTGAGAAAAGTTTAAAAACTGTCGGGAAAAGGTCTCATTTTCCTACGTTTTTACAGGAGACCCGTGTTATGAAGGGATTGGTGGAAAACTCATTCGAGGGAGTTGATCAATTGCTCGGTGAGGGGGCGGGGTGTGCCTCGAGATATACGAGCTAGATAGTAGATTATGAAAATATATTTGAAGGAGCAAAAAATAAATATATAAATGAAATATCGAAAAAGGAGGGGTATAGAGATTACCACGATTCAAATGAACTACATAAAGAATTATTTGCCTAGTTTTCTTGGTTATCCTGAGAGAAAATTCTCTCGCACTATTATTATTAAAAGATCAAAAGTTCAAAGTTCAAAGCCATCGATACTCTTACGACTAACTAGCACGACCGCTCAACTAGAAAATTGGATTATAGTGTACTCGGCATCAAAGGCAAATGGACCCCGAGGCAGAATACAGTGAATAGTGGTAACGTATTGTCTGTGCAAACTCGCAGAAAGCAATCGGAAGTCACTTTCCTTACCTGAATCCGTCTATCCCCAAAGTCCTCTTCTTTTTTTGCTATACACTTTTGATCTTCCCCGGGTATTTTCTCCCTTCCCTGGTCTTTCCTGTAGGCTTTTTGCTGACGATGTCAAACTATTTACTGCTTATGACCCACTTTCGCCATCTGATTCTCATTCCCATTTTCAGTCGGGGTTATCGGCTTTCATAGATTACTGCAAAAAATGGCAGTTAGAAGTTGCTACAAACAAATGCAACGTTATTTATTTAGGCAAAAACAATCCCTACCATAAGTACCAACTTAATTCTATTGACCTACCCCACACCACTTCTGTTAAGGACCTAGGAGTCCTTATTGATGTATCTCTCAATTTCGATACCCACATCTCTACTGTTTGCAATAAAGCTTCATCTCTTATTTACCTTCTCTTTCGTAGTGTCACATGTACTTTACCTGAACCTTATATTCGTGCCTATCAATCTTTCATTATTCCCATATTAGAATATGCTTCCCCCGTCTGGTCCCCTTCAGCTAAAGGCAGAATCCGTAGATTAGAAAAGGCTCAACATTTATTCACTCGCTTACTTTTCTATCGTTGTTCTCGTTCTAAAATTGTATGCCCTTCGTATGCAAATAGACTATCATTCTATGCACTCCCTAGTCTCTATGTTCGTCGAATTGTTTCCGATCTCATTCTAGCACTTAAAATATTCGCTTGTACTGTAGACCTTCCTATTAGTCGTTTTTATACATATCGATCTATTAGCCGTCGTCAAAATGCTTTTGTTCTCCACATCCCCAAGTCCAATAGAGAAAACCTAAAAGCATCATTCTCCCATAGAACATCCCGATTTTTGAATAAACTGCATACAATTTGTGACCCTAAATTGTCGATCCCTTGTATTAAACGTCATCTAATTGTTTTCCCTGATCTTCCGAATAAACTAGGTGTTGCTGTCCCAAATTTGTAATCCCCGTCCCATCTTCCCGGTCGACTTGATCTTTGATCTCTCCCTCCCTGCTCACTCAGAGATCCAATACGATATACATTGGATTTGCGGCTGCTCCACCGCACAAGAGGCTCCTCCCCTCTTCACTCTTCCTGACTGTAGCAGAAGGCGTGATCAATTGATCTCTCACCTTCCCCCCCCCCCCCCCATCCCCATCCACTTCTCTTTTAATAATTTTTATTCTCTCACATATTTTTTTCTTGCACTCGAACATGTACTTGTTGAAACACCCTTGCGGTGTACGATAAATAAATAAATAAATAAACAAAGAGTAACTATCGGTAGTGGGCAGTCAAAAACAATCAAAATGAGGCAAGACAGGGGAAGGGATATATAAAGGGATAAAGAAAGTCATCGGTCTATCGTCTACTATAATGCATAGGGAACGATTGCTGCATTAAGGGAAGAGGATTCAATGCCTAAGAAAGTTTATTATTCAAAGAGGTACAAAGTTCAAAGATCAAAAGATCAAGGTTCAAAGCTCAAAGATCACTGCTCTCCACTTTTCACGGTTTCAGACTCAGTTTTAGGCTCGGCGAATTTCATCATCAACTTCTTCTTCATCTCCTCGTCATGGAACTGCGTCCATAATGCTGTGCCGTCGGCCATCTGAAAGATCAAAGATCAAAGATCAAAGATCAAAAATCAAAATACAAAGATCACACAACCCACCTCTAGACCATCACGAATGTCGCGAAGCGTCAGTCTGTGGCGTGCGCGCCGCATGATCCCTGAAAAAAATCAATCTATTTAAAAATCAATAATTAAAAGAGTACTGTAGTCCATCAATCGATAAATCAATCAATAACCGTACGTCGTGGTGTTCAGCCGCAGTGCGCCTGACGGCGCGACCAGATACGGTAGACGAATCTGAATAACAAAGGAATGCGTAGAATATTTCATAAGCAAAGCCGACAATCTTTACAATATAAAAAATCGATAAAATGAAATATCAATCGTACCTTGACGGCAACTTCGATTATACCCTTGATGAGGTAGACAAGCGCCTCGGTCACGATCTCTCCGACGTCCGGAGGCATCTGAAATGAGGAGGGAATGAGCGTTACTTCGTTATACGTTGCAGTACGACTCCGTCGTAGCTGGAAACGCAATACTCTTTTTCAACGACGTTTAGGTCATTGCATGCGCTTCTCTTTTAGCTCTCTGGAAATAAATAAAAAAGAACAAAACGCGCAAAAGTGAGAGTAGAAAGTGAGAGTGGGTGGTGCAGAAAGAGTACACAAAAACGTGTATTTTGTGGCATTTCACCAAGTTTTCACTATGTTGTAGAAACGCTGTATGGCCTCTGTTCCTTCCATCTCCCCCCAGTCGGTTCTTTGTTTCGTATAATTCACTTAGCGGGCAGAGCAATGATTCTTTGTTGAGCGGGAGTTCTCTGGTATTTCCAAACTAGT
The DNA here is from genome assembly GCA_943737045.1 of Parapristionchus giblindavisi. Classification (NCBI taxonomy): domain Eukaryota; kingdom Metazoa; phylum Nematoda; class Chromadorea; order Rhabditida; family Diplogasteridae; genus Parapristionchus; species Parapristionchus giblindavisi. The sequence continues at coordinate 1,245,191 of CALSFV010000009.1, forward strand.
AGTTTCCTTACGTGACGTCACAGACTAGTAGTTTACTGCTAGTTTACGATTAGTGGAAGAACATTTGACGAAATGCATTACCGTATTATAAACCACCTCTAGTAAACTTTTAACTACGTTTAACAAGCCGTAGACTTGCAAGTCTACCGCTAGTGTGAAATATAAGTAAACTACTAGTTTGAAAATACCAGAGTTGTCGCTGGAAACAAACAAATAGACAAATTGTCACTGTTGTGACGCAATACCGTCATTACTCTGCGCATTACTGCCTGAGATGATAAATTGAACTCAATTGTGGCGCTAAAATTACTCATCTTTTCTACTCAACTCTAGGCATCGCAAACCCATCATTCAAAAGTTACGAAAAGAAAAGAAAAGCTGAGAACACTCTCTTCGTTTTACACACTCTCTCGCCTCTTTTTCGATTCTTTTCGTAACTTTTGAACAGTAAATCAGGGAGTTAGTTATATTTTAATTTAGCACTGACCACACACCCATACACAAAAAAATTCAGCCAATTTGACTACCTTATTTTCGAGAAAATCAACTTTTAGTGCAGTCATTTAGCCGTTGGAGTGGAGACAACGGGCGAGAGAGTGTGGTGATACGAGAGAGCAGAGAGATACAATCACGTCCACCCCCTACCTTCCCATGTTGGTCGCCGCACCTGCCTCTCTGCTCTCTCGTATCACCACACTCTCTCGCCCGTTGTCTCCACTCCAACGGCTAAATGACTGCACTAGATTTTCTCGAAAATAAGGTTGTCAAATTGGCTGAAATTTTTTCGATGAAAACATGAAGAAATTCCGGTCCGATCTATGTATCTCGCATAAAACACTCTTGACTTTGAGAGAAATTTCAATTTTGAAAATTTCTGAAACTTTTACATGAAAAATAAATTGGACAGGCGTGATTGCCATCGAATTCTGCCCCTGGGAGCACAGTCTGTAAATTTTAGCACCATCTAGTGAGGAGAAATGACTAAAAAGGCGATTTCAAGGCGACGTCGTTTGGCCTCAACGGTACATCTAGGCGCAAAATGAACATGACCATCGTCAACAGCACCCATGAGAACCCCGATCCTCAAATTTTTATTTTTCGACTGTGCCAGATTTCACATATTTTGGTCGAGTCTTAGGCAAACAGCCTCATATAGGTATTTATTTATTTATTTATTTATCGTACACCACAAGGGTGTTTCAGGTATCCATGAACGGTGGCAAACACAAATGTGACGTCACAAGCGTAGACGCTTGTGACGTCACGTTTCCGGAAAACGGTCATGGTTACGGCACCTACGGCACATTTTTGACATAATTACGACAGTGATCTTTGATCTTTAACTAGCTGAGTACCCATTCAATCTAACAACAGCACTAAAGGTTTTTCGAGATCAATACTATCAATACTATGGCTATCTCGCGACCGTAGAATGATGCTACCGTACCTCGCATCCGTCAAGTAGGTGCGTGAAGAGGCGTTCGTGTGCGGCGTGTACGGTAGGTGGCAGAGTAAAATTAGGGCTTTTCGAAAATTTGAGGAATGCCCACTGCAAAAATTACGTTTAGGTTAAATTTTTGTAAAAAAAAGTGAAGGCCCCTGTAAAATTAACCATTTTTGTTCGGATGCCCCTGTAGAATCGAGCTCCAGGTATTTCGCCTATATATGGTGTGCGCGCCTCGTTTACAAATCACACTACTCTATTTCCATCGATATAAGCGCATTGAAATCAATCACTACCGTATCCCTAATTCTACCGTAACCAATCAATCAATCCACGACTACCGTACCTGTAGTATCAGCAGGGCAGTCTCGACTGCTGCAGGTAGAGTGTGTAGGAGGCACGACGTCGATGATCCTCGCGAAGTGAACGGAGCAGCTTGCGCACTCTGACACAACACACATTGTGAGTTTTTTTTTAATTTTACGAGACATGTTTCATTAACATAGGTCTTAAGAAGATTAAATCTGATTTTAAAAAAAAAAACAAAGAATAAATGATAATTGACAAAATCTCTCGTGGTGAACACGCCCAGGCATGGGATTGTCTCGCGGATCTGAGCGTACAACGCGCGCTCTCGTCCGTTCACCGCTTCTGCGAGGAGGACCTCAAATCATAATAGTAGTAGTAGGTAAACATATCACAATCATTATTATAAGCGAACGTCAATGAGCACAAGGTTTGCTTTCACAATTTCAGCTCAGCCATATGCTAATGTGCGAACACGAATTCAACAGGCGTGGGCAGTTGAAATGTAACAAGGAAGACTAGACGACAAGATCACTCGAGACCAACTTAAAGGGGGTATAGGAATGGGTCATGAGGAATAAAGATCCGAATGGAATGAGGGTAGATCATTCTGGCATTATCTCCCTCTTCTGACAAGGGAATCCTTTCAGCTCGCGGAAACCAATCCAGATGAAAATTTGCAGAGGCATTCTTGAAGGCGATAGAAAATGATATGTGAAGTCGAAAAATGCAGCAGGGCAATACCCTAGCCGCAGCATCTATCCAAACTTGGTCAAACTTAGCGCGCATTCGCCGCCAACAATTTTAATTTATTGTCCCTATCTCTGAAGAATGGTATCAACTTGATTGGTGAATGCGTTGGAAAGTATCTCGTACAATACAGACAAAAAAAATTCCGAAAAGATAACATCAAAGCTGTTGTACGAAGGAACTGCGCCACCAATAAGGTCTCTCTCATTGCTTCAGAATGCGGCGAATGCGCGCAAAATTTGACCAAGTTTGGATAGATGCTGCGGCTATGGTATTGCCCTGCTGCATTTTTCGACTTCACATATCATTTTCTATCGCCTTCAACATTGCCTCTGCAAATTTTCATCTGGATTGGTTTCCGCGAGCTGAAAGGATTCCCTTGTGAGCCGGGGGGGGGGGGCAACTTGGGACATCGCTAATTTTTTATAAATATATAAAATAAAAAAGGTACATAAAATACCTGCAATAATTCGATCATCTCATTTTTGCCTCCGCCACTTGAAGTGGCTGTCCTCTGAAAAAGGTGAATATATTAATTAAATAATAAACAATAGCACAATTTCCCCCGTAATCAGGGTGATCACTAGAGCTAGAGCATACACTAGAGCTTTTCGAAAATAAGGTGAAATGTCCCCCCCCCTTGTAAAAATTACTTGTAAAATTCGATACGTCAATTGAAATCTTCAGCTCTACTTTATAAAGTCTTTGAAAAGTAGGAGATATCATATTCGTACATTTCGTGTGTAATCCAACAAACAATGAAAATAAATAAATAAATAAATAAATAAATAAATAAATACATAAATAAATAAATAAATAAATAAATAAATAAATAAATAAATAAATAAATAAATAAATAAATAAATAAATAAATAAATAAATAAATAAATAAATAAATAAATAAATAAATAAATAAATAAATAAATAAATAAATAAATAAATAAATAAATAAATAAATAAATAAATAAATAAATAAATAAATAAATAAATAAATAAATAAATAAATAAATAAATAAATAAATAAATAAATAAATAAATAAATAAATAAATAAATCAATCAATAAATCTCACCTAGATGACGCGGACGCGTACCACGTTGGCAGGAATCTGACACCCGACAGCACAAAGCGCAGCTTGCGCTTCTCGTAAACCAACGCGATATTCCACGGGGCTCGCGCCCATATTTCCATCACATTTTCATAATCGATTTTCAGTACCAAGGAAGCAAATATCCAAACAGTTCAAAACAGTTCTGTGACCTCCTGGGGGGTCCTAGTCGACTTATGTCAACGAATTTTGCACTGATGGTCCCCGCCATTCTCGGTTCCCTTGTTAGGCGGTGTTACATTTTTCAAAACGTGCACACGACGTAACGACGGAGGTGCGGCGGAGGGGGTTACGGCGTGCGCACGTTTTGAAAATGTAACACCACCTTACGGTATAATATTCCCTCAAACTATAAACTAGTCAATCAATCAGTCAAAGTCAGTCAAAGTGATTACACCAATTCCATAAATTTATTCATTTTTATTCATTTCCACTTTCACTATCGAAAAATCGAAACCCTAATGGATGTTCGGAATAAAATGGAAGTCAACGAACAAGCAAAAGCATAAGAAAGAATAAAAGACAAAGTCACAAATTGGAAGCACATAATGAGTGAAGAGGTCTCGGCTTTAAAGACAACACAAGGTCTTACACAAGGGGAGAGAGGCAGACACATATGGAGATAGACTCAAGAGAAAAACACATAAAACCAAAAGCCAACTTCCGTTTTTATCCTGTGGCCATCAATCATTTGCAATCCCATGTCTAACACTCAACATAAAAATTTATTTTATTAATTAAGTAATCAACAACATATTACAGTATACATTGAGCAAAAATCAGAGATCAAAGGTCAAAGATCAAAGATCACCGAGTGCTTATTACGGTCGGGGAATATAAGTGAACAACGGGAGAGAAAGAGGGCATAATAAAGATATGATCGATTGATTTATGAAGGGATGGGTGGAAAACTCATTCGAGGGAGTTGATCAATTGCTCTGAGAGGGGGTTGTGTACCTCGAGATATAAGAGCCAGATAGTAGATTATGAATATATATATTTGATGGAATAAATAAATAAATATATAAATGAAATAGCGAGAACAGAAGGGGTATAGAGATTGCCAAGATTCAAATGAACTAAAGTATTATTTGACTAGTTTTCTATGTTATCCTGAGAGAAAATTCTCTCGCACTATTATTAATAAAAGATGAAAAGTTAAAGTTCAAAGCTATCGATACTCTTACGACTATCCAGCACGACCGCTCATCTAAATAACACATAAGGCAAATGGACCCCGATGCAGAATACAGTGCATACTGGTAGCATATTGCCTGTGCAGACTCACCGAAAGCAATCGGAAGTCACTTTCCTTGCCTGAATCCATCTATCCCCAAAGAGTAACTATCGTTAGTGGGCAGTCAAAAACAATCAAAATGAGGCAAGACAGGGGAAGGCAAATAGAAAGGGACAACGGAAGTCATCGGTCTATCGTCTACTATAATACATAGGGAACGATTGTTGCATCAGGGGAAGAGGATTCGAAGCCTAAGGAAGTTTATCATTGAGGTACAAAGTTCAAAGATCAAGGTTCAAAGATCAATGATCACTGCTCTCCACTTGTCACGGTTTCAGGCTCAGTGTTAGGCTCGACGAATTTCAACATCAACTTCTTCTTCATTTCCTCGTCAAGGAACTGCGTCCATAATGCTGTGCCGTCGGCCATCTGAAAGATCAAAGATCAAAGATCAAATACAAAGTACAAAGATCAGACAAACCACCTCTAGACCATCACGAAAGTCGCGACGCGTCAGTCTGTGGCGGGCGCGCTGCGCCACAGGATCCCTGAAAAACAAATCAATATGTATAAAAATCAATAATTAAAGGAGTACGGTAGACCATCAATCGATAAATCAATCAATAAGCGTACGTCGTGGTGTTCAGCCGCAGTGCGCCTGACGGCGCGACAAGATACGGTAGACGAATCTGAATAACAAAGGAATGGGTAGAATATTTCAAACCGATAACCTTTAAAATAGTGATAGATAAAAATCAATAAAATGAAATATCGATCTTACCTTGACGGCATCTTCTATGATACCCTTGATGTGGTAGACAAGCGCCTCGGTCACGATCTTTCCGACGTCCGGAGGCATCTGAAATGAGTAAAGCATAGGTCGAAAAGTACGCTACAAACTGCGAAGCCTGACCGCACATTTTTGAAATCCCGACCGTATTTTGTATTTTTTTTGCGAAAACACGAGCGTATGTTGCAAGCAGCTAACAAAGCTATTCCTTCCTAAAGGGTGACCCTTTGTTCTGCTGTTAGAAATACCCCCCCCCCTGCCACAATAAGATCGCAAATTCGTCATAGCAGCCGGCGGATTTCTGTTTCTCCAATTGTAAATAAGCTTAACTGTGAAGGAATGCAGCGATAAAACGACGGTATAGAATAAATAAATAGATAATTTGTTACTGTCGTTGCGCAAAACTTTATAAAGTAAATGTAGTCATCGATCATTAACAATGCTCTTTTCAAATATTACGAAAAGAAACGAAAAGCAGATAATACTCTCTTCGTTTCACACACTCTCTCGCCCCTTTTCCTTTCTTTTCATGACTCTTGAACACTAATAATAATAATTTATTCACCATAATAGGTAAACATGTAATGAACAAACAATAGATAAATAAATAGATGTAGTTGCACTACATGAGGTATAGCGGGAGGGATTACAAACTTAGATCTATTAATATTTTTCACATCACACACTCTCTCGCACTTTCTTTGCCTTGTCAACAAGAGAAGCTGAGAGTATCAAATTAGCTTACTGGTTAGGCGGCATTCTTTTATAAAATACACATTGTAATTGATACATTTCAAGTGCCACGGTGACTGGGAAAACTAACAAAGACAGAGATCAACAGCATAGTAGATATGGAGAAATGAATGGGAAATGCCACTAGTGTTCATGGTGAGACTTCCCACCGCGCATTTTCGTGTTTCACCAATTCCGGAAATGCACAATGCCTATGAGCATAATGGTACATACATTATACATAATAATAACCTAATTCAGAATCAGAAAAAAAACAATCGTTTCGAGGAAAAAACAATCAATATCTCCTCACACCACCACCGGTGTGAGCAGATATTGATTGGACACACCAGAGCCATCGATCTGACAAACTCTTGATAAATGTGTTATGAGCCCTTTCGCATTATATTTTATGGAATAAATAATAGAATAAATAAATAATAATAAAATAGATAAATGAAATGACAAATCAATATCTCCTCACCTCCTCAACGCCTTCCTTTGCTCCTCTCAGATAGAACAACGTCGTTATCGTGGATTCCGATGGTAGCACATACGATCTCTTCGTCGACAGTGTTTTACTATCAGATGGTCGACCAAAGGAGGTCGATGCGCCCAGTGACATCTGTATAGGGATTTATTTATTTAGTTATTTATTTATTTATTTAGTTATTTATTTATTTATTTAGTTATTTATTTATTTATTTAGTTATTTATTTATTTGTTTATTCATCGTACACCACAAGGGTGTTTTAGGTTTCCATAAACTGTGGCAAACGCAAATGTGATTTCATAAGCGTAGGTGGAGAATCTCTCACAAATGCCTCCGCCTACGCTTGTGACGTCACGTTTGTCGGCAAACGGTTTGTCACCGTTCATGGATACGGCCTCTGGCGGCGATTTTTTACATGGTTACGACAGCGATCTTTGATCTTTAGCTAGCGCACAATCTAACAACAGCAACTAAAGACTTTTCGGGGGCAATATATAGACGGTTATCTCGCGACCGTTGAATGACGCTACCGTACCTCGCATCCGTCAAGTAGGTGCGTGAAGAGGCGTTCGTGTGCGGCGTGTACGGTAGGTGGCAGAATCGATTGGATGAGTTCGTCAACATCGACGAAAGTGGCGTGACCACGAATAAACCGAACGAGCACTGCCATGTAGCTGTATGAGATATTGATTGGTTGAATGATTACGGTAACGATATTGATTGATTGCCGTAACTGATTGATTGGTTCATTTATTGATTCATTACCGTAATCAATAAAGACATTAACCCCCTCATATATAGCTCATTGAACGGTCAATCGTCAGACATCACTACCAATCGACAATCATCGTCGACTACCGTATAATGGATGATTGATCATCAGCGAGTCCCGCAAAGATCTCCCTGACTGCATTTCTCATCTCGGCGTACGTTCGTTTCCTCTTTTCCATGTTCTGCTCACGCTCTCGCTCGTCCCACTCATCCATCTCAATTTTCTTCTCAAAAAATCGATTTTCGAAATATTATTAATCAATCAACTAAGGGTTACTGCATTCTCCAATGTCCACAAAAAGGGGCGGAGCGTAAAACATTAAAAATTGTGTCTCTATTCTCTCAGATATCACTATTTCCAGTATTCGTCCGACTGGTTGCACATTTTTTTGCAAAAATACACGAACTTAATCTTTATCACCATAGCACATATTAATATTAGGAACAATTACCAGTTACGGTTGTTAGCAAAATTTTAAAAAAATGTGTAAAACCATCACTTCCATGGTAGGGTTGGTGTAGGATATCTGCATAACACAAAGGACGGGGACATTTTGATCGACTATTCAGGAATAAACTCTAGATGAGAAGTTCAAAAGCGGCGAAAAGAAACGAAGAATTTGAAGAGATAGTGTGCGAAAAGCAGATAACTTTCTTTGAAGACAATAAGTCCTTTCGTTTCGCCACTTTTGAACGGAGAATTTATTGGTTACAGTATGATTATTGATTGAAAATCGATAATAATATTCATTAGCCACTCAAATAACCACCAAATTCAATAATGTTCAATGTAAAACAGGGTCCATCGACAAAGTTCTAGAATCATACAAAGTAACGGTATGACAAAATGGGTACCATTTAGTTAATTTTTTTCTACTTAAAATGTTATTTGGCCGATTATTGATTATCGATTAGTAGGGGAAACAATCGAAACTCACATAAAACAGATATACACAATACTATGCAAGTATACTAAAAGATATACAAATCGATTTCCACTAGCATACAAGATATTGTTCGAATTAATGTATTAAGTTATCTATGTAATTTATTACAATAATAATAGGGTGCAATATGTTAAAAGGAATATCATAGACCAGGCCAACACAGTATCCTCTATCACAGTATTAAGATCAAAATACCAAAGATCAAGGATCAAGGATCAAAGATCAAGGATCAAAGATCACATCTACAGGAGCATCTTGATGTACTTGATGGCAGCAGCGAACTGGGTCCACCAGTAGGCGTCACTTCCGTCCATTTGATTGGTGAAGAATCCATCGACATACTTTAAATTGGACAGGAGAGCGGGAGGATTGGCTTGACATGGCCTGTGAATATAAACGGATTATGATCTTTGATCTTTACAAAAAAGGTTATGATCGTTTAAATCTAGTAATCGATCTTTGATCTTTTCCCGATTAAAAGGAGTATGACCTTTGATCTCTACTCATCTGAAAGTCAATCAGACAAGGAATGCACTACTTCCAGGTATCCACTTCTCAAAATCATATAGTTTGCACACCTTTTCCTGCGATAAGCTAATACAATCCGCGCTAGTCAGCTTCATCTTTCATATTTCAACCCTCGTTTTTAAAATCTCCCACGTTCAGATATACGGTATGTGTTCCTTGGGTCATAACATGGTCATATTTATGACTAGCATGGTCAGACTTATGAATAGAACTTGCCATGACGAGTACGTATACGAGAGTGGGCGTGACGTCATCAGCGGCCGCGGGACTCGATGACGTCATAGCGAGCAGATTCGAGATCGTCTCACATGCACGACTGCAGAGAATAATATTAGTACTTACAATTAACCTTTCAATTGTTGGTATGATTGCCGTAGGCATAGAAGATGAAGCAAAAAAGTGCAATCATAGCTGCTAAAATGGCAAAAAGGAAACAAAGAATCAACAGGCAAGAATTTACAATGAACATTCCTATTATTATTATTATTATTATTATTATTGGTCTAAAAAGGAAAATAATTAAAAATCCAGAATAAGAAAATTCAATTCTCAAGTGACACAAGAGAAACGCAGATTCAACGGGTAGAAACACATTTTTTCTCATAAAAAATTCACCAATATCAACAAGTTTACAATGCAAATATCTAAAATAATATATGCTAAACGATAATCAAGACTTATAATCAAAAAAAAATCAATCAATAATCATACCATAACCAATAAACTACCGTAATCCTCACACCTGACACAGGCGAGCTTATCTCGGGGCGACGTGTACGCATTTATCACGGCAATCTCGTGTTGAGCGGATGGCCATGGACACTCACCACGAAGGGCCTAAATTGCACTTATTGTTAGATCTTTCATCTTTCGTCTTTAATCGAGCCGAGTTATCCCTACATATCTGGCTAATTTGATACTACAACGACATTTTATAATAAACACTCCTAGCATGCAATGTACCTGTATATGTACCTGTACAGTGGACAGTAGCTACAGTAATCTGGTCATGATTACAGTAACCATCAGTTACTGTAATCTGGTTATACGATAAATCAATTGATCGATACCTCTGGAATCGCGAGTACTCCATGCGCCGGAGACACGCTGGAGGCCAGTCGCTGCAGCGCCTTGTACAGTACCCTGCAAGCACAACATCAATTAAACACAGAGATCAAAGATCAAAGTCTAAAGACCAAAGATCAAAACTCACTCGTCTCTGTAGATGTCGGCGTCGTTATTGGGATAGAATGCCATATGGTAGATGCGACCCATCAGGAGACGTTCGACACACTTACGCGCGTATTCACGCTGCAAAGACATATCGATTAAGATTCTTTTCAAAATTTGCACGAAAAGAAACGAAAATCATAGCATGCACTCTCCTCGATTTCCACACTCTCTCGCCTCTTTTTCGCTTCCTTTTGTGACTTTTGAATACTACCCACATTAGAGTGAAGATAAAGAACTAGCAGAAGAAATAGTGATTAAGTCAAGTAGAATGCAAAGAAATGCAAAACGTGAAACGGGAAAACGCCAGGTAGTGTGCACAGTTGCTACCCGGCGAATTTTTAACAGAAACGCGAGTATCTTGCCGACATTGGGGTGTGACCAGTGACTTTCTCGTTTCAAGCACTACTGATTATTCAACATTCACTGCCCTTCTTCGATACTAATCACGTGACCTGATTGGGCACCAAACAATTCTGTCACAAACTATAAAATAACCGAGCCAGCCTATCAGTGACTTGGCGAATTCTCGTTTCAGTGACAACTGATTGTTCTACAAATCCCTCCTCTCATCGCTACCTTAACACTATTGGCAATGAACCAAACAATATTCCATCAAGCACCAACCCCTAGTGAATCAATGAACAAGATCTAATTGTGGAACCAACAAACAAAAAAAACAAGCCACAGCCTATAAGTGACCTGTCGGTTTCTTGTCTCAGTGACAACTGATTGTTGTACAACTCCGTCCCCTCATCGGTGTCCTTCTTCTTCGGTACAATATTACCTCAAACTATAACCTAGTCAATCAATCACAGTGATTACACCAATCCCATGATTGTATTCATTTTTATTCATTTTCAATGTCACCATAAAAAATCGAAATTTTCGCAGCCCTATTTGAAGTTCAACATTAAATGGAAGTCAGGGAACAAGCAAAAGAATAAAAGACAAAGTCACCAATTGGAAGCCCATAATGAGCGAGTGAAGAGGTCTCGGCTTTAAAGACAACACAAGGTCTAAGAGGTTGTGAGAGAGGCAGACAGATATGGAGATAGACTCAAGAGAAAGAGACATAAAACCAAAAGCTAGCTTCCGTTTTTACCCTGTGGCCCTCAATCTTTTGCAATACCATGTCATACACTCAACATACAAATTTATTTTATTAATTAAGTAAGCAACAACCTATTACAGTATACATTGTGGAAAGATCAGATATCAAAGATCAAAGATCAAAGATCAAAGATCACCGAGTGCTTGTTACGCTCGGGAATATAAGTGAACAATGGGAGAGAAAGAGGACATATTAAAGATATGATCGATTGATTTATGAAGGGATGGGTGGAAAACTCATTCGAGGGAGTTGATCAATTGCTCTCAGAGGGATTGCTCTCAATTGCCTCGAGATATAATATGCCGATAGCAGATCATGAATATATATTTGATGGGATAAATAAATAAATATAAAAAATAGCGATAAAGGAGGGGCATAGAGAACGAAAGTATTATTTCTCTCGTTTTCTAGGAAGCCTTGAGAGAAAAATGTATTATTTACCTAGTTTTCGGGAATATACTGAGAGTAAAGTCTCGAATTATTAATAAAAGATCAAAAGTTCAAAGTTCGAAGCAATCGATACTCTTACAACTAACCAGCACGACCGCTCACCTAGAAAACTGGTTTATAGTGTACTCGGCATCAAAGGTAAATGGACCCGGAGGCAGAATACAGTGAATACCGGTAACATATTGCCTGTGCAGACTCGACGAAAGCAATCGGAAGTCACTTTCCTTGCCTGAATCCATCTATCCCCAAAGAGTAACTATCGGTAGTGGGCAGTCAAAAACAATCAGAATGAGGCAAGACAGGGAAAGGAATATAGAAAGGGACAACGGAAGTCATCGGTCTATCGTCTACTATAATACATAGGGAACGATTGCTACATCAGTGCGGGCAGAGGATTCAATGCCTAAGGAAGTTTATTATTCAAAGAGGTACAAAATTCAAAGATCAAAAGATCAAGATTAAAAGATCAAAGATCACTGCTCTCCACTTGTCACTGTTTCAGTCTGAGTGTTAGGCTCGGCGAATTTGATCATCAACTTCTTCTTCATTTCCTCGTCTTGGAACTGCGTCCATAATGCTGTGTCGTCGGCCATCTGAAAGATCAAAGATCAAGATACGAAATACAAAGATCAAAACACAAAGTACAAATATCAAACAACCCACCTCCAGACCATCACAGAAGTCGCGAAGCGTCAGTCTGTGGCGTGCGCTCCGCAGGATCCCTGAAAAAAATCAATCTATTTAAAAATCAATAATTAAAAGAGTACTGTAGACCATCAATCGATAAATCAATCAATAACCGTACGTCGTTGTATTCAGCCGCAGTGCGCCTGACGGCGCGACCAGATACGGTAGACGAATCTGAATAACAAAGGAATGCGTAGAATATTTCATATGCAAAGCCGACAATCTTTACAATATAAAAAATCAATAAAATGAAATATCAATCGTACCTTGACGGCTACTTCGATTACACCCTTGATGAGGTAGACAAGCGCCTCGGCCACGATCTCTCCGACGTCCGGAGGCATCTGAAATGAGCAGGGAATGAGCGTTACTTCGTCATACGTTGCAGTACGAATCCGTCGTAGCAATACTCTATTTCAACGACGTTTAGGTCATTGCATGCGCTTCTCTTTTAGCTCTCTGGAAATAGAGAACAAAACGCGCAAAAGTGAGAGTAGAAAGTGAGAGTGAGTGGTGCAGAAAGAGTACACAAAAACGTGTGTTTTGTGGCATTTCACCAAGTTTTCACTATGTTGTAGAAACGCTGTATGGCCTCTGTTCCTTCCACCTCCCCCCAGTCGGTTCTTTGTTTCGTATAATGCACTTAGCGGGCAGAGCAATGATCCTTTGTTGAGCGGGAGTTCTCTGGTATTTCCAAACTAGTAGTTTACTTACGTGACGTCACAGACTAGTAGTTTACTGCTAGTTTACGATTAGTGGAAGAACATTTTACGAAATGCATTACCGTATTATAAACCACCTCTAGTAAACTTTTAACTACGTTTAACTAGCCGTAGACTTGCAAGTCTACCGCTAGTGTGAAATATAAGTAAACTACTAGTTTGAAAATACCAGAGTTGTCGCTGGAAACAAACAAATAGACAAATTGTCACTGTTGTGACGCAATACCGTCATTACTCTGCGCATTACTGCCTGAGATGATAAATTGAACTCAATTGTGGCGCTAAAATTACTCATCTTTTCTACTCAACTCTAGGCATCGCAAACCCATCATTCAAAAGTTACGAAAAGAAAAGAAAAGCTGAGAACACTCTCTTCGTTTTACACACTCTCTCGCCTCTTTTTCGATTCTTTTCGTAACTTTTGAACAGTAAATCAGGGAGTTAGTTATATTCACACACAAAAAATTTCAGCCAATTTGACTACCTTATTTTCGAGAAAATCAACTTTTAGTGCAGTCAGCCGTTGGAGTGGAGACAACGGGCGAGAGAGTGTGGTGATGCGAGAGAGCACAGAGACACAATCACGTCCACCCCCCCCCCCCCCTACCTTCCCATGTTTTTCGCCTCACCTGCCTCTCTGCTCTCTCGTATCACCACACTCTCTCGCCCGTTGTCTTCACTCTAACGGCAAAATGACTGCACTAGATTTTCTCAAAAATAAGGTTGTCAAATTGGCTGAAATTTTTTCGATGGAAACATGAAGCCATTAAGGTCCGATCTATGTATCTCGCATAAAACACTCTTGACTTTGAGAGAAATTTCAATTTTGAAAATTTTTGAAACTTTTACATGAAAAATAAATTTCACAAGCGTGATTGCCATCGAATTCTGCCCCTGGGAGCACAGTCTGTAAATTTTAGCACCATCTAGTGAGGAGAAATGACTAAAAAGGCGATTTCAAGGCGACGTCGTTTGGCCTCAACGGTGCATCTAGGCGCAAAATGAACATGACCATCGTCAACAGCACCCATGAGAACCCCGATCCCCAAATTTTGATTTTTTGACCCTGGAACCTCTCTGTACTTACTCATCAGTGATTATTTCCTCAGCGTGATTTTTCCGAGACTTGTCGTTAACATGGTATGAACAACATTTAATGAGGAGTAGAATCCGCTATGCGATCCATTCGAGCTAATTCATTCCGCCGCGAAAATCAAAATTTCCGACACCCCTGAATTTGGGAAAAAATGTCATAACTTTGTGTTCAGTGTTGCTGTAGGCTCAAAAATTGGTGAGATAATTGTCCATGAGTTATACAAAACCAGGGCGAGTATGAGCTTGATCGGTTGAATTTTGAGAAATTTCGAAAATTATTTTTTATCATTTTTCGAGGTACAGGAAGTACCTGCCTAGGTTACTTTATATTCTGTTTAGCAGGCAGATGTCTTCTATACATAGTAGACGACAGTTTACTATTGTTTCATGAAACATCGAGATCTTCGAGAGAAGTTATAGTTGGAGAAAAGAGGTAGAAAACAGTTAGAATTTTTTGCACGATATTTTCGAAATTCTTAGAATTTGTCCGATTAAGCTCAGACATTGCCACAACAATTATCATGAAGAGGAAAGAAGATTCATATAATAGAATGGCTATCGATGATCTTTTAGTCCCTGAAAAAAATCAATTTACTTTATAGAAAATCGTGCCCTAACTATTTTCTACCTCTTTCCTCCAACTATAACTTCTCTCGAAGAGCTCGATATTTCATGAAACAATATTATACTGTCGTCTACTATATATAGAAGACATATGTCTGTTAAACAGAATGGAAATTAACCTAGGCAGGTACTTCCTGTACCTCGAAAAATGAGAAAAAATAATTTTCGAAATTTCTCAAAATTCGACTGATCGGACTCATACTCGGACAGACTTTGTATCACTCATGGGCTATCGCCTCTGCCAACTTAGGAGCCTCCAGCTTCACTAAACACAGAGTTATGACATTTTATCCCAAATTCAGGGGTATTTCGCAGAGGAATGAATTAGCTCGAATGGATCGCATAGCGGATTCTACTCCTCAGTAAATATTGTTCATACACTGTTAACTACAAGTCTCGGAAAAATCCCGCTGAGGAAATAATCAATGATGAGTAAGTACAGAGAGGTTCCAGGATCGCTACACAATAACTAGACGACGAATAATAACAACGAGAGTAGGACATGATGCACTCTAGTACTATAGTATCCTGCCAAAACATGAGCCTGAGTGCTCATCTGAGTCAAAAGTTATTACATTGCTAAATATGGGTACGAATACTTTTGGCTGCTACTGTAGGCGTTTGACAAAAGTCCTCCGCCTACGCTTGTGACGTCACGTTTCCGGAAAACGGTCATGGTTACGGCACCTACGGCACATTTTGACATAATTACGACAGTGATCTTTAATCTTTAACTAACTGAGTACCCATTCAATCTAACAACAGCAACTAAAGGTTTTTCGAGATCAATACTATCAATACTATGGCTATCTCGCGACCGTATAATGATGCTACCGTACCTCGCATCCGTCAAGTAGGTGCGTGAAGAGGCGTTCGTGTGCGGCGTGTACGGTAGGTGGCAGAATCGATTGGATGAGTTCGTCAACATCGACGAGAGTGGCGCGAATACGAATAAACCGAACGAGCACTGCCATGTAGCTGTAGGAGATATTGATTGGTTGACCGATTACGGTAACGATATTGATTGATTACCGTAACTGATTGCCTGATGATTGGTATCGATTGATTACCGTAATCAATAAAGTCAGTAACCCCCTCATAAATAGCTCGGTCAATCATCAGACATCAGTACCAATCGATAATCATCATCGACTACCGTATACCTGTCCATGGATGATTGATCGTCAGCGAGTCCCGCACAGATTTCCCTGACTGCATTTCTCATCTCGGCGTACGTTCGTTTCCTCTTTTCCATCTTCTGCTCACGCTCTCGCTCGTCCCACTCATCCATCTCAATTTTCTTCTAAAAAATCGATTTAAATATTACTAATTATTCAACAAAGGGTTACTGTATTATCCAATGCCCATAAAAAGGAGTGGAGCGAAAAACATTAAAAATTGTGTCTTTATTCACTCAGATATCACTATTTCCAGTATTTGTCCGACTGGTTGCACATTTTTGCATAAATACACGAACTTTAATTAATCTTTATCACCATAGTACATATTAATATTAAGAACAATTACCAGTTACGGTTGTTAACAAAATTACAACAAAAAAATGTGTAAAACTATCACTTCCATGGTAGGGTTGATTTGGGCTAAACTCGAGGAGATTAGGAGTACAAAAGCGGCAAAAAGAAACGAAGTAGATGAAGTTAGTGTGCGAACAAAAGACAGAATCTATATATTTTATATATATCTGTGAACTTTCTTTCGTTTCGCCACTTTTGAACGGAGAATTTTGGGTTACGGTATATTGATAATCAATAATCACTTATTGATTAATAATCAATAATCACATCAATTAACCACTCAAACAATCACCAAATCCAATCGAGTTCAATGTAAAACAGGGTCCATCGGCAAATTTCTAGAATCATACAAAGCTCCGGTATGACAAAATGGGTTACTTTTTTACTGCTTAAAATGTTATTTGGCCGATTATTGATTATCGATTACTAGGGGAAACAAACGAAACTCACATAAAAACAGATATACACAATACTATGCAAGTATAATAAAAGATATACAAATCGATTTCGACTAGCATACAAGATTTTGTTCGAATTAATGTAATAAGTTATATATGTAAATTATTACAATAATAATAGGGTGCAATATGTTAACAAAAATATCATAGATCACGCCAACGCAGTATCCTCTATCATAGTATAAAGATCAAGGATCAAAGATCAAAGATCAAAGATCGCATCTACAGGAGCGTCTTGATGTAGTCGATGGCAGCAGTGAACTGGGTCCACCAGTAGGCGTCACTTTCGTCCATTTGATTGGTGAAGAATCCATCGACATACTGTACATTGGATAGGAGAGCAGGAGGATTTGCCTGAATAAAAACGGATTATGATCTTTGATCTCTACTTTGATCTTTGCTATACTAAAAGAATTATGATCTTTGCTCTTCACAAAAAAAAGGATTATGATCGTTTTAACTCTAGTAATCGATCTTTGATCTCCTCCCGATTAAAAGGAGTATGACCTTTGATCTCTACTCATCTGTAAGTCAGTCAGACAAGGAATGCACTATTTCCAGGCATCCACTTCTCAAAATAATACAGTTTTCACAACTTTTTCTGCGATAAGCAAATACAATCCGTGCTATATTTCATCGTTGGGTCATAATGTGGTCATATTTATGATTAGCATATACTCCACTTACCATCACGAGTACGTATACGAGAATGGGCGTGACGTCATCAGCGGCTGCGGGACCCGATGACGTCAGAGCGAGCAGATTCGAGATCGTCTCGCATGCACGACTGCAATGAATAATATTAGTACTAATTCTTTCAAATGTTGGTATGATTGCCGTAGGCATAGACAAGATGAAGCAGAAAAGTGCGGTCATAGTTACTAAAATGACAAAAAGGAAACATAGAATCAACAGGCCGGAAATTACAATGACAATTACTACTATTATTACTGTTGTTGCTACTGGTCACGCAAAATGAAGAGGGTATCGTATTGCTAGACAAAGCAATTTCAACACTCTAGTGACAAAAGATAAACGTAGATTCAACGGGTGGAGACACATTGCTCTTAAAACTCCAAATTTCACCCTTATCTACAAGGTTAAAATGCGAATAACTACAATAACATATACTAAACGAAAACAATGGACCTGTACTAGTACAGTGGACAGAAATTACAGTAACCAGGTCATAGTTACAGTAATCATTAGTTACAGTAACCAGGTCATACGATAAATCAATTGATCGATACCTCGGGATGATGCGCCGGAGACACGCTGGAGGTCAGTCGCTGCAGTGCCTTGCACAGCACCCTGTAAGAAATACATAGTCAATCAATTGAACGCAGAGATCAAAGACCAAAGATCAAAGATCAAAGTCTAAAGATTAAAGATCAAAACTCACTCATCTCTGTAAGTGTCAGCGTCGTTATTGGGATGGAATGCCATATGGTAGATACCACCCATCAGGAGACGTTCGACACACTTGCGCGCGTATTCACGCTGCAAAGACACATCGAATAAGGTTCTGATCAAAATTTGCGGGAAAAAACGAAAATCAGAGAATGCACTCTCCTCGTTTTACACACTCTCTCGCCTCATTTTCAATCCCGATTGTGACTTTTGAAACATTAGTTTGACGATAAGGACACAGAGTAATTACTGACAAAGCCAAGTAGAAGTGCAAAAAAATGCCAAACGTGAAACGACAAAACGCCAGGTAGTGTGCCCAGTTGCTGATCGGTAAATTTCAAGAAGAAACAGAAACAAGTACACAAAAAGCCAATCTTACATGATTGATATTAGCCGCCCGAATGACGCCAGATGCCTCCAATTGACGCCAGAGATTGTCAATATGCTCCTCCACCCACTCCGTCTTCTCGTCCTGATGATTTTTTTAAAGAGTACATCTATTTTATTCTGTTCCTTTTTTAGCGACAGCGCTTTCAGGAATGAAACATCAGAAATATTATTTATTTTAAAAAAATATTATTATTATTATTTAAAAAATATATTATATTATTATAATTATTATTATTAATTGCTCTTTTCTCTTTAAAGTTGTTCCCGCTTTGCATCTGAGAAACGGCAATTCGTTAAGAATCATTCTACCCTTCAAAATATCAACCACTTCCCATTCAACATTAGCCTCACGAACAATTGATATTTGGAATAATCTCCCTGATGCTATTGTGCAGGCGTCACCAGCAATCATGTAAAAAATATACCATATAATGTGATTGTCCCTGAGGCACATATTCACTCATGAAATGATCTGAACTGGTAACATTTCTGCTGCCTCTTCCTCATCCCCCCCCCAACATTTCACCGATTGTTGCTGCAACAGGGTTGGATGGCGAGAGGGAATGTAGAATCTGTAATTTAACTGATTATTTCAAAAGTAAAATATTGATTAATTTCTGGATGCAAATCGACACAATGAAGAAGTGTTATTACGAAGCAGCGGAGATTTTGAAGAAACAAAATCGATAATTCGAAAGAAAAAATCAATAAATCAATAATCAATCAATACCTATTGATCCACATCTCAACCAGACACTCTTCAGCCAGTGATTTCTCTCGTTGAACACGGGCTGAGAGACGCTCGAGGGCTGCCTACAGTCAATCAACTTCACTCGATTTATCTGCTGCCTTATCACAAGTATAATCAGTACCAAAATAATAAATGCTCTCAAAGACTACAAAACAGCAGAAACGTGAGTGTGTTTCATCCACGACGGTCTACTTCATATGAGGCCGTTTGTGTAAGAGTCGGGCAAATCAGGGGGGAGGGTTGGCACAGACCAAAAATTTCGATACCCTCAAAACTTGTGTATAGGGGTTATTGGCCTCGCTGATGAAGATGTGCATAGTCATTTTGGCTCCAGTGGTCCCGCAACGTCTGGGCGCGATTACGGTATAATCACGTTTTCAAGCCGTTCTCGGTCCATGGTAGAGGTAGAGGTATGAAAATTGGGCTCCTGGGGCTGAATTCGATGGCGATGACGGCTGTCTACTTCATTAGTTTTGAAAATTTCCCAAAAGGCAACTAGTGGAAATTGTGATGGAGACGTTTGCGCCCGAGACGAGTATGACAGTTCGAACCGGCGTGACGAGAGGATCTCAAAGATGTATTATGAGCCATTTTCTCCTTTGAGAAAGCTTTCATAGTTTCGTTATAGAGAAGTGCGCCTTGCAAGAGGCGTCTCTCAATTCCGCACGCTATCTCGCACTCTCGGGAGAGGCGAGAGAGCGTGCGGAAATGAGAGAGTGAAGAGGGAGCGCGCGGCATTGAGACGTAAACAACTCCTGATGCTGGCGCAGATCACTATAACGAGACTATGAAAGCTTTCTCAACGGAGATATTGGCTGATAATACATCGTTGAGATTCTCTCGTCACGCCGGTTCGAACTGTCATACTCGTCTGGGGCGCAAACGTCTCCATCAAACTTTCCACTAGTCGACCTTTTGGGAAATTTTCAAAACTAATGAAGTAGACAGCCGTCATCGCCATCGAATTCTGTCCCAGGAGCCTAATTTTCATCCCTTTAGCTCTACCATGGACCGATAACGGCTTGAAAACGTCATTATACCGTAATCGTGCCCAGACGTTGCGGGACCAATTGAGCCAAAATGACTATGCACATCTTCATCAGCGAGGTCGATAACCCCTATACACGAGTTTTGAGGGTATCGAAATTTTTGGTCTGTGCCAACCATTGTTCGACTCGGCAGTACGACATTTTGGAACGGCCGTTTTGGAACACGGCCGTTTTGGAACGGGCCGTTTTGGAACGGGACATTTTGGAACGCGGACGTTTTGGAACACGGACGTTTTGGAACGGGACGTTTTGGAACGGGACGTTTTGGAACACGGACGTTTTGGAACGGGACGTTTTGGAACACGGACATTTTGGAACGGGACGTTTTGGAACACGGACGTTTTGGAATGGGACGTTTTGGAACACGGACGTTTTGGAACGGGACGTTTTGGAACACGGACGTTTTGGAACGGGACGTTTTGGAACACGGACATTTTGGAACGGGACGTTTTGGAACACGGACGTTTTGGAATGGGACGTTTTGGAACACGGACGTTTTGGAACGGGACGTTTTGGAACACAGACGTTTTGAGGGGGGGGGGTGACATTTCAGCAACCGCATTTCGAAAACCGACATCTCGGCAACGGGGTATAACTCGGTTAGTAAGCATGAGATGGGTATCAATGTGATCAGCATCAGCAACACTGGAGTAATCTACCGTAATCCGGTTCGGTGGGTCAGATCAAGTTCGGTGGGTCAGATTTGACTAAAAATTGTCGGAATGGTCACTGCGTGTGTGATATCATCATGAGCTATTGCAAACTACCGTTATCTACCGTAATCCGGTTCGGTGGGTCAGATCAAGTTCGGTAGGTCAGATTTCACTAAAAATTGTCGGAATGGTCACTGCGTGTGTGATATCATCATGAGCTATTGCAAACTACCGTAATCTACCGTAATCCGGTTCGGTGGGTCAGATCAAGTTCGGTGGGTCAGATTTGACTAAAAATTGTCGGAATGGTCACTGCGTGTGTGATATCATCATGAACTATTGCAAACTACCGTAATCTACCGTAATCCGGTTCGGTGTGTCAGATCAAGTTCGGTGGGTCAGATTTCACTAAAAATTGTCGGAACAGCTACTACTTGTGCGAAATCATTATCAGCTATTGCAAAATACCGTAATCTACCGTAACCCGGTTCGGTGGGTCACAACAAGTTCGGTGGATCAGATTTCGCTAAAATTGTGTGTGTCAGATTAGAGTAAGCATAACTGTAACTAACAACAGGGGTATGCGGCAAATGACGTTAAAAATATCAAAATTTAAAAAAAATTGTTTCAATTTTCAAATTTTATTTGAAAAAAAAATTGCTAGTACCCGA
The DNA here is from genome assembly GCA_943737045.1 of Parapristionchus giblindavisi. NCBI lineage: Eukaryota > Metazoa > Nematoda > Chromadorea > Rhabditida > Diplogasteridae > Parapristionchus > Parapristionchus giblindavisi. The sequence goes on from CALSFV010000009.1 coordinate 1,267,135, forward strand.
CAAGCTAGTTATGGAATGTTACCGGAATGCCGGTTGTGTTATTACTAAAATCTGACCCATCGCACTTGATCTGACCCACCGAACTGGGTTACGGTAGATTACGGTAGTTTGCAATAGCTCATGATGATATCACACAGGTAGTGGCCATTCCGACAATTTTTAGTCAAATCTGACCCACCGAACTTGATCTGACCCACCGAACTTGATCTGACCCACCGAACTGGGTTACGGTAGATTACGGTAGTGTTGCTGATGCTGATCACATTGATACCCATCTCATGTTTCTATGACCCCTACGAACCGAGTTATGCCCGTTGCCGAAATTTCGGTTGCCGAAATACGGTTGCTGAAATGTCACCCCCCCCCCCAAACGTCCAAAACGTCCGTGTTCCAAAACGTCCCGTTCCAAAATGTCCCGTTCCAAAACGTCCGTGTTCCAAAACGTCCCGTTCCAAAACGTCCCATTCCAAAACGGCCGTGTTCCAAAACGTCCCGTTCCAAAACGTCCGTGTTCCAAAACGTCCCGTTCCAAAATGTCCCGTTCCAAAACGTCCGTGTTCCAAAACGTCCCGTTCCAAAACGTCCCGTTCCAAAACGTCCGTGTTCCAAAACGTCCCGTTCCAAAATGTCCCGTTCCAAAACGGCCGTGTTCCAAAACGTCCCGTTCCAAAACGACCGTTCCAAAATGTCGTACTGCCTTCGACTCTTACGCAAACGGCCTCATATGTCATCTACACTCCAGTCAAGCGAGCATACCGGTGACCTGTTGCTTTCTCGTTTCACGCTCTTATGATTATTCTAAAGTTACTCCATTTATCCGCTATAGATGCTTCCTCAGCAAAAAAATAAATAAATACTCCCGACGGTCCATCCGAACTACCTTTTGTGACAATACGCATGAACAGTGGCTTTCTCGTTTCAAGCACTACTGATTATTCTATATTCACTTCACTTCTTCGATAATCATCTCGTGATCTCGGATCCAAACAATACAGTCACAAACCACAAAACAATCCGAGCCGCAGCCTATCAGTGACCTGTCGGCTTCTTGTCTCAGTGACCACTCATTATGGTACAACTCCCTCCCCTCACCGTTACGCAACCCTAATGGAAGTTCAAAATTAAATGGAAGTCAGGGAACAAGCAAAAGCATAAGAAAGAATAAAAGACAAAGTCACAAATTGGAAGCCCATAATGAGCGAGTGAAGAGGTCTCGAAGATTTAGGTTTGACCGATCGCAAATAAGGTTGAAGATGAAAGAAAGTAGCACTTGTACGGCAATTGAACATTCAAATAAATAAATAGATTGCCCACACTCTCGCACTTTCTTTGCTTTGAACAAGAGAAGCTTAGAGTATCAAATTAGCGGTATTTTCTTACAGGCACAGTCTGATTGTTAGCTAATGCCGCTCTGGCTTCGCTCTCTCGCTTTCTTTGTCTTCGAGAGAGCGTTGCCAGAGTGGAGAGTTTCAACTTATCTCGGGCCTTTAAACACATTGTAATTGACACATTTCAAGTGCCGGGGTGGCCGGAAAAAAAAAACTAACAAAGAAAGAGATAAAGACGAAATAGTAAAAATGGAGAAAGAAATGGGGAAATACCCTGAATGAGACATATATTTAAGTATCTATAAAATCCGTGATTGCGCTGAGAATGTATGGTGGATGATACACCTTCCCTCCGCGCATTTTCATGTTTCACAATGCCCCGAGATGCACAACGCCTATGAGCAGAATGATCATAACGGAGCACATAAAGATATTATTATTAACCTGGTGCTTCCTAATCCCAAGTGGAATCTCGGCTAACTACCGTGAGTCAGATGTAGAAACAATGATCGAATTATATAATATCAATAACTCAGCATTACCAGTGACTTTCTCGTTTCAGACAATTCACATTATCCAATGTCACTCGATTCGTTTGATGCTCCACCTTTACATTACGCCAAAATAATAAATACTCAAGGACTACAAAACAGTAGAAACGTGAGTGTGCTTCATCCACGACGGTCTACTTCACATATCAATTACACTCCAGCCAAGAGAGCCTATCAGTTACCTGTCGCTTTCTCGTTTCAAACTCTAATGATTATTCTAAAGTTACTCCATTTATCCGCTATAGAAGCTTCCTCAGCAACTAATAAATAAATACTCTCCACGGTCCACCCCAACTACGAACTACCTTTTGTGACAATAAGCATGACCAGTGGCTTTCTCGTTTCAATCACTACTGATTAATCTGCATTCACTTCCCTTCTTTGATACCTGAGTGATCTTTTCAATCACAGTGATTACACCAATTGATTGTATTCATTTTTATTCATTTACAATTTCACCATAAAAAATCGAAATTTTCGCAGCTCCAATGGAAGTTCAAATTTAAGAGACCGGCTCGGTAAGAATCGAGCATTTTGACCCCCTGCCGGACATTCGCGAGGACTTTCGATCTGGCCCTCCATACTTTCATCATAGACACATACCGGGGGCAGACCGATGAAAGTTATAGTGAAAATGCCCTGAGGCTCAAACCCGGCTCACATATGTCACATCAAATAAAAAATTGAAAAATTCATAACTTTTCAATCGCGATAGCTAGGACTTTTATTTCTTTTTATTGGTAAATACTACCGTAATCGTAATGCAGCATGTTTCTTTCATATAAATCGGTTGGAAGGTGGAGTATGGCAACCAAGGTTGTACCGTTGTTATCAGTAGGAGTGTACGCTATTGCACTACCGTAATCGCCAGGAATCGCGAACTGATTTTTTTGAGTCGACCCATGATTCTCAACCATGTTCATGGTTGAGAATGGCTGATGTCGAAAAATTCATGACGATCCCAGACCAAATACTATGGCATTATATCATCAGTGAGCCAACTTTTATTTATCTGGATACCTCAGGGCATTTTCACTATAACTTTCATCGGTCTGCCCCCTGTGTCTATGATGAAAGTATGGAGCACCAGATCGAAAGTCCTCGCGAATGTCCGGACCATGCTCGAGTCTTACCGAGCCGGTCTCTTAAAAGGAAGTCAGGGAACAAGCAAAAGCATACGAAAGAATAAAGGACAAAGTCACAAATTGGAAGCCCATAATGAGCGAGTGAAGAGATCTCGGCTTTAAAGACAACACAAGGTCAACACAAGGTTGCGAGAACGGCAGGCTAATATGGAGATGTACTCGAGAGAAAGATACATAAAACCAAAAGCCAACTTCCGTTTTTATCCTGTGGCCCTCAATCTCTTGCAATCCCATGTCTAACACTCAATATAAAAAAAATATTTTATTAATTAAACAATCGACAACCTATTACATTATACATTGATGAAAGATCAGAGATCAAAGATCAAAGATCAAAGATCACCGAGTGTTTATTACGCTCGGCGAATATAAGTGAACAACGGGAGAGAAAGAGGTCATATTAAAGATATGATCGATTGATTTATGAACGAAAGGGTGGAAAACTCATTCAAGGGAGTTGATCAATTGCTCTGATAGTCAATTGCCTCGAGATATAATAGGCCGATAGCAGATCATGAATATATATTTGATGGGATAAATAAATAAATATAAAAAATAGCGATAAATGAGGGGCATAGAGAACGAAAGTATTATTTCTCTCGTTTTCTAGAAAGCCTTGAGAGAAAAATGTACTATTTACCTAGTTTTCGGGAATATACTGAGAGTAAAGTAACTATTATTAATAAAATATACTCGAACTATTATTAATAAAAGATCAAAAGTTCAAAGTTCGAAGCAATCGATACTCTTACAACTAACCAGCACGACCGCTCACCTAGAAAACTGGTTTATAGTGTACTCGTCATCAAAGGTAAATGGACCCCGAGGCAGAATACAGTGAATACATGGTAACATATTGCCTGTGCTGACTCGACGAAAGCAATCGGAAGTCACTTTCCTTGCCCGAATTCATCTATCCCAAAGATTAACTGTCGGTAGTGGGCAGTCAAAAACAATCAAAATGAGGCAAGACAGGGGAAGGCATATATAAAGGGACAACGGAAGTCATCGGTCTATCGACTACTGTAATACATAGGGAACGATTGTTGCATCAGTGCGAGCAGAGGTTGCCTAATGCCTAAGGAAGTCTATCACACAATGCCTAAGGAAGTCTATCACTGAGGTATAAAGTTCAAAGAGCAAGGTTCAAAAATCAAAGATCACTGCTCTCCACTTGTCACGGTTTCAGTTTCAGTGTTAGGCTCTGCGAATTTTATCATCAACTTCTTCTTCATTTCCTCGTCATGGAACTGCGTCCATAATGCTGTGCCGTCGGCCATCTCAAAGATCAAAGATCAAAGATCAAAGATCAAAATTCAAAATACAAAACACAAAGATCACACAACCCACCTCTAGACCATCACAGAAGTTGCGAAGCGTCAGTCTGTGGCGTGTGCGCTACGCCGCAGGATCCCTGAAAAACAAATCAATCAATCTAAATATCAATAATTAAAAGAGTACGGTAGTTTATAGCAAATAAGTCTCGAGGGACTTTTCGGTGTGTGGCTTGATCAGATGTATACTAGCAAATACGATTTGTAATTGATTGTACAATTTTATCGTTTCAGGAGACTAGTCATACAAAAAGATATAAGCAATAAAAGATAGGTTATAACCAATACAAGCTTGATGATAGTGACGCCGCAGATGTATAGATTAGGACGTCCTGTTTTGGACTTACCTTAGGACATCTCGACTTGCACCTCAAACTTGGGTAATTAAACAACATTACGAAAAGGGGAGCAAAACGGGGACACGATAGATTTGCACAATAGTGATATGAATAGCGAAAGAACAAAGGGGGTAAGACTACCAAAGGGACAAATGGAAGACGGAAGGAAGAACGAAGACGACATCAAGAAGAAGAGCGATGACGAATCGAATAGGGCATCAATGAACGGAGGAATAGAGGATAAGCATCGAGGAAGAAAGATGAAGGAAGAAATGGATAGGATATCCATGTGTGAATGAATATAGTTGATAGATTATGGACGATCAGAATATATGGATGAATGATGATAGATACATGAGATATTTGGACTTGACGAGCAATAGATGATGATAGAAGAAGAGATAAGACTGTGATTGTCATAGAAGAAAAGGTGGTAATTGATGAACAACGATAATAAAGGTTGAAATCGTAGCGAGAAGTGACATACGTGTCAAAATGTTGAATGAAAGGAGAGAATGAAGAAAGAACTGCCAAGTCATCATTGCCATTTGCATAGACACATCATTGCTCAATTTGCATCTAGAGACTGTGAGAGAGTGCGCTAGAGAGTGCGCTAGAGCGTAATTCTGATCGGTGTTTATTCAAGTAGTGATCATAATCGCTACAGTAGTTCATCAATCGACAAATCAATCAATAACCGTACGTCGTGGTGTTCAGCCGCAGTGCGCCTGACGGCGCGACCAGATACGGTAGACGAATCTGCATAACAAAGGAATGGGTTGAATATTTCATATGAAAAGCCGATAATCTTTAGAATAGTGGTAGATAAAAATCAATAATTTCCAATATCGATCGTACCTTGACGGCATCTTCTATGATGCCCTTGATGTGGTGGACAAGCGCCTCGGTCACGATCTCTCCGACGTCCGGAGGCATCTGAAATGAGGAATACGTTTTCTTCCCCACTTCCTTCCACTCCACCCCCAGTCGGTTCTTTGTTTCGCATAATGCACTTACAAAACAATGACAAGACAAGACATTGTCAGAGGACAGCGCAATGACCCTCATGAAAATGAAAATGAAAATGTTGAACAAAAATATATGATCCCCATGCCTCGCCCATTCATCATAGAAGCCGGCGGGTTTATGTTTCACCAATAAGATTGGCGATGAAAAGAAGCAGCAATTTTAGTCCGTTGACAATAGAAATAAATAAATACATAAATTGTTACTGTTGTGGAGCAAAACTTTATGTACTCACCGATCATGTGAGAGAGTGCGCTAGAGAGTGCGCTAGAGCGTAATTCTGATCGGTGTTTATTCAAGTAGTGATCATAATCGCTACACTCCCGCCCCAGAAAAGGAGTAGAGCACCGAGTATAGATGAAAATACGCGAAGGTATTGATGTTGGATAGGGATGATCGACTAATCTTGTATTGAAAATACATAAATAGGTAAAGAGGAAAGACATTTATATCAATTATAGGATAAAGATCAAAGATCATAGATGAATGAAGTGTCGATATAAGAAAATCTCATAAGCTTATAGGGATCTTATAGAGATGATAGTCTTGAGGTAAATCATAGCAAATATTCGTAGAAATACAGTTTAAAGGGCGGATAATTGAATGATTTATGATTCAAGTTGATTGGAGATTGAAGATTCATGATTGATGATTCAAGGAATAATCATTACTTTATGAAATTCTTGAATTGTATACTGTAGAACTTTGAAATCGAATAATTGTTAGAATACACTTATCATATGATATATTAAAGGATAAAATTTAATAGGAGTCTTTTAGACTTCCTCCCCACTACAAGAATAGTGTGATATTCTGATAGTATGTAAGTGGAAGTTATCTAGCTGTATTGAATAGTAGAGATAGAGGATAAGATAATAGAGATAGGAATGTAGCAGTTTTATACTTGAATAGAGTAAGTGTTGATGATCATATAATAAAGAAAGGCTAGAGATAATGATAGAAGAGATTATATGATAGAGGATGACACTAATGATGATTACAGAATGAGTAGTCCAATCATATAGTCTTAAGGTGGCTTTATACGACTTCACCTTAGACCAGGTCATCATAACACTCGTCTTCGGTTTCACTACTTCTACCATATCATGATTAGGAGTTGTAGTACTATCATAAGATGGTGGATTACTTGTACTAACTGATATTTGTAATGGAATAAGTAAGTGATATGATTTATTTGAAGCTTCTTGAATAGATGGAGATTTATTGATTGGAGGAGAAATATTAGGAGATAATTCTTTTTTATCTTGTAGTGCTGGTCTCGAATTGAATAATGTGGATGACTTACATATAGATAGTCTAGCATTACGAGGAATAGATAGATCGAAGAATAGATAGATATTTATACCATCCATTAGCTTTAACCAATCAATATGAGAACGATCGAATAGTTTCAAGTACAAATCAATACTAGGCTCCCAAACGAATCTTAAGGATAAACATGTATTGAGAAGAAGAGGAGAGATCATTCGTAATGGATCATGTGATGAGGATATAATTGAAGAGACTAATCTCTTGATGTCATGAGATGGTTGAGATAGCTTCGTAAACTTAATCGATAAAGTATCATTAGTTGAGTTCCATGGTAGATCAAGAAGCTTGTGTCCTCCTTCAAAGATTCTATCTTCTTTTGGTGAACATTCATTGATTTCTTTACTACTTGATTCATAGTCTCTTAGATTAATAGATGTATCTCTGAAGATCAGTTTACTCTTAGTAAATAATGGAGTATCACTTGAATCAACTGATAAGAACAATTTATCTACATAAGTAGAATGATCTATTTGAGATATTGTCGAGTCATTACCATGATCTGCTTTAGCCTTATTCAAATAATATTGAATAGTCTTGATGAGAGTATATGGTGATTGATTAATATCTAATGAAGTTACAGTGAATCGACAGAATATGATATTATCGTGAGATGATGATGAAGATAGATAATTAATCCATAATGGTATAGTTATCTTATCTAGAGGAAGAACTGATTGATGAGCTAAGTAATGGATAATAAATCGATCAAATCGATATCTTGATAGTTCTTCAATGTGACATATGGATTGTTGATCTCTTATCAATTGATCATGAAACGATCGATGGTCTTGAATCTTGGGTAGTGTAGTCAAATTGTGATCTAGAGATTTGCATACCATTGCATAATTATCATAATTATCAGAGAGATTATTGTCTCGTAGACAATACTTGACTGCATATTCACTATAATTATATTGAATGGTATCAGATAAAGGAGAATCAGCAATAGCATCTTCATGTTTTCTAACTTGATTCTCTGCCACAGTTTCTAGTTGAGATATTGGTTCGATAGCTAAGGATATTTCCTTTGTAGTAATGACATCATTATCATTTAACAAGTTAGTTAAGTCAATCGAAGTTTCATCTATTAACTGTTCACTATCGGAATGAATAGAGACATGATTAATATGTGAGGTGATATCATCATTAGGAGTATCTTTGGGTTTGTTCAAATGATATGAATTATCTGAATCGATCGATGGTTTCATTGATTGAATAGCTGATGATGTATCGATTGACTGTCTAGGCATAGGTGTGGGAAAGCTATTATCGATTGGACTAGTTGATGCAATAGACGTTCTTGGCAAAGGTGTTGGAATGACATTATCGAGAGGTCTAAGAGTAGTATCAGGTCGAGCTGTACCGATGTCGGAATTCCTACGACGACGTCGTCTAGTCATACTAGTAGATGATCTAGTTCGTTCTATCTTAGAGAGGAAATAGCTACGGGCACTGTCAATAGCTAATGTAGCGTCATATATCAGGGATTCGACAAGTGAACTGACCGATAACGATGATCGTGTTGTTGTATTGGTTGGATCACGAGACTGCTGATATTGACGTAGATATTCAGACTCATCTGGAGAGTTACTTTCAGTAATCAAAAGAGAAATCTCATCGTGGTGGAGTATGTAATTGGATAATTTCAATTCTAAACTTGATGATACTGATCGATATTGAAAGGATAGACCATTAAAGTCATCTATAGAATAGCATTGATTGATATCGTCTATGAGATTTCTCATCTGTGAACATTTGGCTACAATGAATGAAAGAGCTTCATGTAATTCTGCATAGATCGCACCGTATTCTGTTGTGAAAGTCATCTTGTAGGATATAGTGTAGTACTTGATAGTTTGGATAGAGTCCTTTACAGGATAGGCTCCTTTACAGGATAGGCTCCTTTACAGGATAGGCTCCTTTACAGGATAGGGTCCTTTACAGGATAGGTTTATAGGTTTCCTTTACAGGATAGATTTCCTTGATATGATAGTATTGCCTGCTTGGGCTATAGGAGAATTGGTTGCCTCTTAGGGCAAGAGAAGAGTTTGCCTGTCGAAGGGCAATAGAAGAATTTGCCTGTCGAATGGCAATAGAAGAATTTGCCTGCCACGCGGAATTGGATTATTAATTTAGCCTTTGCACCATATAGCAAATAAGTCTCGAGGGACTTTTCGGTGTGTGGCTTGATCAGATGTATACTAGCAAATACGATTTGTAATTGATTGTACAATTTTATCGTTTCAGGAGACTAGTCATACAAAAAGATATAAGCAATAAAAGATAGGTTATAACCAATACAAGCTTGATGATAGTGACGCCGCAGATGTATAGATTAGGACGTCCTGTTTTGGACTTACCTTAGGACATCTCGACTTGCACCTCAAACTTGGGTAATTAAACAACATTACGAAAAGGGGAGCAAAACGGGGACACGATAGATTTGCACAATAGTGATATGAATAGCGAAAGAACAAAGGGGGTAAGACTACCAAAGGGACAAATGGAAGACGGAAGGAAGAACGAAGACGACATCAAGAAGAAGAGCGATGACGAATCGAATAGGGCATCAATGAACGGAGGAATAGAGGATAAGCATCGAGGAAGAAAGATGAAGGAAGAAATGGATAGGATATCCATGTGTGAATGAATATAGTTGATAGATTATGGACGATCAGAATATATGGATGAATGATGATAGATACATGAGATATTTGGACTTGACGAGCAATAGATGATGATAGAAGAAGAGATAAGACTGTGATTGTCATAGAAGAAAAGGTGGTAATTGATGAACAACGATAATAAAGGTTGAAATCGTAGCGAGAAGTGACATACGTGTCAAAATGTTGAATGAAAGGAGAGAATGAAGAAAGAACTGCCAAGTCATCATTGCCATTTGCATAGACACATCATTGCTCAATTTGCATCTAGAGACTGTGAGAGAGTGCGCTAGAGAGTGCGCTAGAGCGTAATTCTGATCGGTGTTTATTCAAGTAGTGATCATAATCGCTACAGTAGTTCATCAATCGACAAATCAATCAATAACCGTACGTCGTGGTGTTCAGCCGCAGTGCGCCTGACGGCGCGACCAGATACGGTAGACGAATCTGCATAACAAAGGAATGGGTTGAATATTTCATATGAAAAGCCGATAATCTTTAGAATAGTGGTAGATAAAAATCAATAATTTCCAATATCGATCGTACCTTGACGGCATCTTCTATGATGCCCTTGATGTGGTGGACAAGCGCCTCGGTCACGATCTCTCCGACGTCCGGAGGCATCTGAAATGAGGAATACGTTTTCTTCCCCACTTCCTTCCACTCCACCCCCAGTCGGTTCTTTGTTTCGCATAATGCACTTACAAAACAATGACAAGACAAGACATTGTCAGAGGACAGCGCAATGACCCTCATGAAAATGAAAATGAAAATGTTGAACAAAAATATATGATCCCCATGCCTCGCCCATTCATCATAGAAGCCGGCGGGTTTATGTTTCACCAATAAGATTGGCGATGAAAAGAAGCAGCAATTTTAGTCCGTTGACAATAGAAATAAATAAATACATAAATTGTTACTGTTGTGGCGCAAAACTTTATGTACTCACCGATCATTATTAATGCTCCTTTCGAAAGAAAAGAAAAGAAAAGAAAAGCAGAGAATACTCTCCTCGTTTCACACACTCTCTCGCCTCTTTTTCTTTTCTTTTCGTGACTTTTGAACACAGAGATGAGATGAGGTATAGCAGGGAGGTATTACAAACTTGGACCTAGTTATATTATTGCACTGACCACACCCACACTCTCTCGCACTTTCATTGCCTTGTCAACAAGAGAAGCACAGAGTATCAAATTAGCTTACTTGTTAACCGGCATTCACTTACAGGCACAGTCTGATTGTGAGCTAATTCTAAACTCTCCGCTCTGGCAATGCTCTCTCGCTTTCTTTGTCTACGAGAGAGCGCTGCCAGAGTGGAGAATTTCAAATTATCTCGGGACCTTTAAACATATGCACATAGTAATTGATACACACCACTTCAAATGCCGCGGTGGGAAAAAAACTAACAAAGGAGGAGATAAAAGCAGCATAGTAGAAATGAGGAAGAGAATGGGAAATACGGCACTCAAAAAAATTAAGTGTTAATATGATCACCCATAGGTGTTCCGGGTATAAATGTAATCCCCAATGTGTTCTAATTAACAGGTTTTGGGGTGTAAATTGGGGAAAAAATGTAAATTGGAACACATGGGGGTGTTCAATAGAACAATTTGATGTGTTTAATAGAATACATTAAAAGGCTATATAGATTTAAAAGGCGTTCTCGGTAAGATTGCAGGGAACGGCAAGCAAAGTGGCACAGTTGGTGAAAATCATTTCTGTGGGCTCAAACTTCACAGGTGGAGTGCCTAGGGGTGGGATACACTTCAGCCAAAAAGTTGGACTCCAAAAGTGATCTTTGATCTTTGATCTCGCGAAAAATAAATTTGAGATTTTCATATCATGTTATATACCATTCGAAAGAGCGCAAAAAATTATATTAGAATCATACATGGGCGGGGTACCTGGAGCTCGATTCTACAGGGGGCATCCGAACGAAAAATGGCTAATTTTACAGGGGGCCTTCACTTCTTTTTCAAAAATGTCACCCAAACGTCATTTTTAACAGGGGGAATTCCACAACTTTTCGAAAAACCCTAATTTTACAGGGGGCACCCCCATGTTGGCGCCCATGTATGATTAGAATATGAATTTTCAAAGGTTTTGGTCCAAGCCAACGCAAGTAATGCGCGAAAAACCAGAATTTTGGGACATTTTCAATCTTCAAAAAAATAAATCACCACTTTACGATAATCTCCGGGGAAATTCAATATCGCTATCTTGTAGGAAATTTAATGTAGAATTTAATAAAAATATTCCGGGAAAAATCTATCTAGTCTAAACATCACTTTTAAAGCTAATTTATCGCCCGATCGAGCTTCGATCGAGCCATCAGGTTCGAATCCCACTCAAGGACAAAATCTTTTGCTGATTTTTCGCGGGCTTACCAAAGCTTCCCGAGGTTTCCCTATGGGAAAATTGGCATTTTAAAGTATTTTTTGTCCATGTTTACCAGTTTTATTGGCTTTATTACTTCTTGATTTCAATATCTCACTGAATGTATCAATGTGGTCAGAGATATGTGAATGAGAAGAGAAAATCGATGAGGTGCAGCGCAAAAGAATGAAAAAAGTCGTATGATGAGGTTATTAAGTAATAGTGACGACTCCGAAGAATACAATTTGAGCAATCGTAATGAATTTTTGAAAGGTGAAATGGCAAGAGAAGACGAAGAAGTTGATCTCGTTGAGGGAGAGTTTTTAGGTCGTACAAGAAGCCGTGCTGCTCTAGGGAAGAAGCTATTATGCCTGTAATGAAAGCGTTAGCCTGGGATATTAAAATTGAGGCCATTATGAGTAGTATAAAGACGAAAGAAATGTGGTTTTCGATTAGAGATTTTGTATTTCTCTGATAGCTGATTTGATATCGATTTCTTCTCTTCGTGTTTCAATGGTATCTAAACTCTTTCGAGCTATTTAGCAAAAAAAATAGATATATGAATAAGAAGAGAAAATCGATGGTCGAAAAATTCATGATGGTCCGAGACCAAATAGTTTATGCCAGTATATCAACATTGAGTTAACTTTTATTTTTCTGGATATCGTAACCGAACTCCCTTAACGACTCCTTAACGACAGTGACGACTCCGAAGAATACAATTTGAGCAATCGTAATGAATTTTTGAAAGGTGAAATGGCAAGAGAAGACGAAGAAGTTGATCTCGGTGATTGAGATAAGTTATCTGATAATGACAATGAGGATAACACTTTCGAGCTATTTAGCGATCGTGACTACCATTGTTATCAATAGGGATGCACGGAATTTACTGCCGAATATCGGGAATCGCTAACTGATTTTTTTTTCAGTCAACCCGGGGTTCATGGTTGAAAATTTGCCAAGGTAGAAAAATTCATGATGGTACAAAACCAAATACTATATTAAGGAGTCGTTAAGGGAGTTCGGTTACGATATCCAGAAAAATAAAAGTTAACTCAATGTTGATATACTGGCATAAACTATTTGGTCTCGGACCATCATGAATTTTTCGACCATCGATTTTCTCTTCTTATTCATATATCTATTTTTTTTTGCTAAATAGCTCGAAAGAGTTTAGATACCATTGAAACACGAAGAGAAGAAATCGATATCAAATCAGCTATCAGAGAAATACAAAATCTCTAATCGAAAACCACATTTCTTTCGTCTTTATACTACTCATAATGGCATCAATTTTAATATCCCAGGCTAACGCTTTCATTACAGGCATAATAGCTTCTTTCCTAGAGCAGCACGGCTTCTTGTACGACCTAAAAACTCTCCCTCAACGAGATCAACTTCTTCGTCTTCTCTTGCCATTTCACCTTTCAAAAATTCATTACGATTGCTCAAATTGTATTCTTCGGAGTCGTCACTATTACTTAATAACCTCATCATACGACTTTTTTCATTCTTTTGCGCTGCACCTCATCGATTTTCTCTTCTCATTCACATATCTCTGACCACATTGATACATTCAGTGAGATATTGAAATCAAGAAGTAATAAAGCCAATAAAACTGGTAAACATGGACAAAAAATACTTTAAAATGCCAATTTTCCCATAGGGAAACCTCGGGAAGCTTTGGTAAGCCCGCGAAAAATCATTGGGTGGGATTCGAACCTGATGGCTCGATCGAAGCTCGATCGGGCGATAAATTAGCTTTAAAAGTGATGTTTAGACTAGATAGATTTTTCCCGGAATATTTTTATTAAATTCTACATTAAATTTCCTACAAGATAGCGATATTGAATTTCCCCGGAGATTATCGTAAAGTGGTGATTTATTTTTTTGAAGATTGAAAATGTCCCAAAATTCTGGTTTTTCGCGCATTACTTGCGTTGGCTTGGACCAAAACCTTTGAAAATTCATATTCTAATATAATGTTTTGCGCTCTTTCGAATGGTATATAACATGATATGAAAATCTCAAATTTATTTTTCGCGAGATCAAAGATCAAAGATCACTTTTGGAGTCCAACTTTTTGGCTGAAGTGTATCCCACCCCTAGGCACTCCACCTGTGAAGTTTGAGCCCACAGAAACGATTTTCACCAACTGTGCCACTTTGCTTGCCGTCTTAGCGAGAACGCCTTTTAATACTCGTTTTTTTCTGAGTGCAGGGTGATGCGGAGAATGTATGATGAGAACCCCTTTTTTTCCGCGCATATTCGTGTTTCACCATGTCCAGAAAAGCACAACGCCTATGAGCATCCCTGATAATGATGCAACCCCGCAGCATAATCACACATAATAAAAAAACTAGTTCGGCATTTCAATATCATCATGCACACCAGAGCCCTCGATCTAACAAACGCTTGATGAATCTAGGTCGGATGAGAACCGATCTATGAAAGCAGACTGGATGAAAACCATTTGCACATGAGAATCAAACACTAATGAATAGACAAACAATGTTTCATATTCATCGGTTCTCATCCGACCTAGTGTCCTCTTGATAAATGTGCTATGAATGAATTGACAAATCAATATCTCCTCACCTCCTCAACGCCTTCCTTTGCTCCTCTCAGATAGAACAACGTCGTTATCGTGGATTCCGATGGTAGCACATACGATCTCTTCGTTGACTGTGTCTTACTGTCAGATGGTCGACCAAAGGAGGTCGATGCGCCCAGTGACATCTGTATAGGTATTTATTTATATTTTATTTATTTAGTTATTTATTTATCTATTTATTTATTTATTTATATTTTATTTATTTAGTTATTTATTTATCTATTTATTTATTTATTTATTTAGTTATTTATTTATCTATTTATTTATTTATTTAGTTATTTATTTATCTATTTATTTATTTATTTATCGTACACCACAAGGGTGTTTCAGGTGTCCAAGAACTGTGGCAAAGTGACGTCACAAGGAAGGATCTCTTGCAAACGCCTCCGCCTACGCTTGTGACGTCACGTTTTCCGGAAAACGGTATGGTCATGGATACGGCCCCTCAGGGCAATATTTGACATAGTTACGACAGTGATTTTTTATCTTTAACTAGCTGTGATTAATCTAACAATAGCAACTAATTGTAAGGATTTCCGAGATCAATACATAGATAGCAGTCTCGCGACCGTAGAATGACGCTACCGTACCTCGCATCCGTCAAGTAGGTGCGTGAAGAGGCGTTCGTGTGCGGCGTGTACGGTAGGTGGCAGAATCGATTGGATGAGTTCGTCAACATCGACGAGAGTGGCGCGACCACGAATAAACCGAACGAGTACTGCCATGTAGCTGTAGGAGATATTGATTGGTTGAATGATTACGGTAATGATATTGAATGATTACCGTAATCACTATATACAGTAACCCCCTCATAAATAGCTCATTGAACGGTCAATCATCAGACATCACTACCAATCGATAATCACCATCGACTACCTGTCCATGGATGATTGATCATCAGCGAGTCCCGCACAGATTTCCCTGACTGCATTTCTCATCTCGGCGTACGTCCGTTTCATCTTTTCCATCTTCTGCTCACGCTCTCGCTCGTCCCACTCATCCATCTCAATTTTCTTCTCAAAAAATCGATTTTCGAAATATTATTAATCAAACAACTAAGGGTTACTGTATTCTCCAATGTCCACAAAAAGGGGCGGAGCGTAAAACATTAAAAATTGTGTCTCTATTCTCTCAGATATCACTATTTCCAGTATTCGTCCGACTGGTTGCATATTTTTGCAAAAATACACGAACTTAAATTAATCTTTATCACCATAGTACATATTAATATTAGGAACAATTACCAGTTACGGTTGTTAGCAAAATTACAAAAAAATGTATGTAAAACTATCACTTCCATGGTAGGGTTGGTGTGGGGAATCCGGCATAATACAGAGCATGGGGACATTTTGAGCGACTATTCAGGAACAAACTCTAGATGAGAAGTTCAATAGCGGCGAAAAGAAACGAAGAATTTGAAGAGATAGTGTGGAGTAGAAGATAGCTTTCTCAGAAGACAAAAGGTTCTTTCGTTTCGCCACTTTTGAACGGAGAATTTATTGGTTACAGTATGATTATTGTTATGTATTTGGACACAACACGTAGTATACTAGAGACTTTATTGTAGAGAAGAAACAGGTACCACCGGTACAAAAGAACGAACTAGATAAGAATGAAGGGATGACCAATATAGACAGCACGTCAACTAGGGTGACGTGTCATTGACATAGAATAGGGACATGGGTCATACGCAAATGTATAAGCTATGGTGCAGTCTGATTATGCTAATAGACTTTGGGATCAGACATGGCACCTCCGCACCAAGATATGAACTAGGGCATATCTGACAAACAATAAATATGTACATAATCATATAGTACAGGATAAATAATGTGATGTAATGACAATAGGATTAACGATCTATAATAAGGAATCAATAATCATGGCGATACGAATCAATGGTAGGTTTGACCTCTAGTGGATGAGATATTCAAACGAGAGGGTGGTTGTCTATTACGGGCTGGCCTTGTAGAACCGGGTACGGTAAGCTCAGGTTTAGACTTCTTGTTGTTCTCCACGTTATTTGTGGGCACGACGACAGCATCAACATCAACATCAATGACGACGGAATCGGCAGTAGACGGCGAGACGTTGCACTTGGCGGGCTCGACCTGGACGTTGCATTCGACGACGTTGTCGGCGGGAACATTGAAGCTCTCCAGTAATACACTCAGAGGATCACTATCCTCAGTCCATCTCTTCTTCAATTGATTCGTATGGGCAGTTACCAAACTACCATCCAATCTCTGGACTTCATACATCACATTTCCTTTCTTTCTGAGCACTACGGCTTCAGACCACTTCTCGTGATTCGGTCTATCCCGATCACGATAGCATACAGTGTCTCCTTCGGCGAACTCTCGTGTCACCTTGTCATTCACTACTCTCTCCTCTCCCTCCCCGGGAGACATGAGAGTGAGACAACAGCGCATCTTCCTTCCGAGGAAGATCTCAGCTGGAGTACACATCTTCAATTGATTATTTGGAGTGCATCTGTAGATCATCAAGAACTTTTCCACATTCTCGTCCTCAGGACATTCTCCTCTCATGTTCAACAGTGACCGCTTGAACGTATCCTCGAAGCGTTCAGCCTGTCCATTGCTCTGTTGATGATATGGCGGCGAGAACATGTGATTGATTCCATACTCCATACAGAATGCTCTCATCTTCTCAGATTTGAACTGAGTTCCTTTATCAGACACTATGGTCTCTGGACTACCGTATCTTGATACGAAGTCTCTCAATGCTTTGACGGTTGCATCAGCCGTAATCCTCTCCATCGTCACGACCTCTGGCCATGTACTATGAACATCCTCAATGATCAAGTAGCAACGTTCATTCAGTGGACCGGCGAAATCCATATGGACTCGCTCCATTGGTCGACTCGACTCTGGCCACTTGATTGGTTCAGCTTTCGAAGGATTCTTGGCAACACTTTCACAACCTTCATAACATCTTACTTGGCTCTCGATATTCTGATCGAAAGTTTCATAGTTAACTCCAACGAGAAACGATCTCGGTTGAGTTTCATCCTTGGGTACTTGCATCTTCTTGAGTACATGCACCTTCTTTGGATCTGGGTGACGTTCAGATTCATTCACGATGAATCTAAGGAAGTGGACTTCTTTCTGTCCGAACGCACACTTCTCTAGTCGGATTCTGAATCCAGAATCACGAATCCTCTCGAGAACTCTCATCAGGTTCTCGTCGTGCTCTTCCTTCGTCCTTCCACTTACAATGACATCATCCAAGTATGCCACTGTCCTGCTCATTCCTGTCAACATCTGGTCCATTATTGACTGGAATATACCTCGAGCAGGTTTCACATTGAACGGTAATCTACGGTACTGATACAGTCCACGATGCGTATTGATTACGAGGAGCTTCTTAGCTTCTTCGTCTACTTCAACTTGGAGATACGCATCCAAGAAATCGATCGTGGAGAAGACTGTTCCACCATTCAACGAGGCGAATATGTCTTCCGGCAGCTTGAGCGGATGAGTACAATCCTCCAGACAGTCATTCAGACCTGTCTTGAAATCAGCACACAATCTCTTTGCACCATTCTTCTTTGCGACTAGCAAGAACGGAGCCGCCCACTCCGAGTGTTCCACCTTAGAGATCACTCCCATATCACATAATCGATCGATTTCTTCATCACACACCTGCTGGCTGGCATACGGCACTGGCCGCTTGTTACAGAATACCGGCTTCACGCTCGGTTTCAGGTACAACTTCGCTGCAGATTTATTGTACTTGCCCAGTCCAGGCTCACAGACTTCTGGGAAGACATCCTTTACCCAGGCTGTGTAGTCTCCTGACTTGATGTGTGCAATCACCGTTTCATCATTCTCATCAGAGAATGCTCTCTTCAAGTCTAGCTTGAAGAATACATCATTGCCGACTAGTCGAATCGGTCTTGGGGTGACGTGGATCCATGCGTCACACTTCATTCCACAGTATTCCATTTTACTGCGAAACTTGCCGAGGATCTTCATACCTTGTCCATTTGCACATGATACGGTACATGGAGCGGGAACCAACTCAGGGTTCTTCATCTCCTTCCAGTCAACCTCCGAGATGAGCGTCAGATCAGATCCTGTGTCAAGTTGACACTCCATCTGTTTTCCATCCATGGAAACATTCACATACACACGATTGCCTTCAATCAGATTGCAATCCTTAACTTGTACTGAATTGTTCCGGAAGTTCTTCTTCGGTCTCATTTCTGGATGCTTCAACCAGCATCTCTCATCAGTATGACCATTCTTGCCACAATGCGTACATTTCACATTGGTCTTTGATCTCTCGGTCTTTTGACTCTTATGATTCTTTCCCTTATCTTCAGGTACTCTCACAATATTGGCTGTATTCGTCTGCACTGCTGAGTCTTCACGCTCAAATGCTCTCGAATATCTTTCAATAAATGGTCCTTTAGTCACTTGACTATGGCTCCTTTCTCCATTAACAACTGTCTCTTTACTCGCTAACTTCTCGAGTATCTCATTGTTCTTCTTGTTCTGTTGACTCTGCACGTTCATGAACTGCTGTTGCATGTTCGCTATCATCTCCAATACCGATGCTAACGTAACTGCTTCAGTTTTCTCCACACGATGCATCCTTACTACGAATTATTTGAGTTCGCTTAGCTCAAAAAAATCGCGATAGCCTTCGGCGTGCCTCTTGCAATAACGTTGCACTTACTACTTGTATTGCCAAATACAAGTCTGCCTATACTTGCCAAAGTATAGTAATATCTGTATTACCAAATACAGATCTGCCTAACTCTGTATTACCAAATACAGAGAAAGTGAACAACAAGAACAACAAAAGAAACAAGAAAGAATAAGAATTCACTTACGCGTTTGCTCGTCAAACAATCCTGGTCGCCAATAATGTTATGTATTTGGACACAACACGTAGTATACTAGAGACTTTATTGTAGAGAAGAAACAGGTACCACCGGTACAAAAGAACGAACTAGATAAGAATGAAGGGATGACCAATATAGACAGCACGTCAACTAGGGTGACGTGTCATTGACATAGAATAGGGACATGGGTCATACGCAAATGTATAAGCTACGGTGCAGTCTGATTATGCTAATAGACTTTGGGATCAGACATGGCAATTATTGATTGGAAATCGATAATATTATTCATTAACCACTCAAATAACCACCAAATTCAATAATGTTCAATGTGAAACAGGATCCATCGGCAAAGTTCTAGAATCATACAAAGTTCCGGTATGACAAGATGGGTACAATTTTTGTTATTTTTCTACTAAAATGTTATTTGGCCGATTATTGATTATCTATTAGTAGGGGAAACAAACGAAACTCACATAAAACAGATATACACAATACTATGCAAGTATAATAAAAGATATACAAATCGATTTCGACTAGTATACAAGATTTTGTTCGAATTAAAGTATTAAGTTATCTATGTAAATTATTACAATAATAATAGGGTGCAATATGTTAACAGGGATATCATAAATCAGGCGACCACAGTATCCTCTATCACAGTATAAAGATCAAAGATCACATCTACAGGAGCGTCTTGATATACTCGATGGCAGCAGTGAACTGGGTCCACCAGTAGGCGTCACTTCCGTCCATTTGATTGGTGAAGAAACCATCGACATACTGTACATTGGATAGGAGAGCGGGAGGATTGGCCTGAATTTAAATGGATTATGATCTTTGATCTCTGCTTTGATCTTTGATCTTTCGTCTATACTAAAAGAATTATGATCTTTGGTCTTTACAAAAAAAGATTATGATCATTGAACTTTACTAATCGATCTTTGATCTCTTCCAGATTTGCCTGAATAAAAGGAGTATGATCTTTGATCTCTACTCATCAGTAAGTCAGTCAGACAAGGAATGCACTATTTCCAGGTATTCACTTCTCAAAATAATACAGTTTTCACAACTTTTTCTGCGATAAGCAAATACAATCAGTGCTAGTCAGCTTCATCTTTCATATTTCAACCTCGTTTTTAAAATCTCCCACGTGTTCTTGGGCCATAACATGGTCATACTTATGATTAGCCTATACTCCACTTACCATCACGAGTACGTATACGAGAATGGGCGTGACGTCATCAGCGGCTGCGGGACCCGATGACGTCAGAGCGAGCAGATTCGAGATCGTCTCGCATGCACGACTGCAATGAATAATAATAGTACTTAATCTCTCAATTGTTGGTTTGATTGCCGTAGGCATAGAAGACAGAACGATGAAGCAAAAAAGTACGATCATAGTTGCTAACATGGCAACAAGGAAACAAAGAATCAACAGGCAAGAATTTACAATGAGCATTGATATTATTATTGTTATTGGTAACAAAAAGGAAAATATCTTAGGCTAAGAAATTTCAACTCTCAAGTGACCCAAGAGCAACGCAGATTCAACGGGTGGAAACATTCAATTCAACATTGTTCTCAAAACATGAAATTTCACCAATATCTACAAGGTTAAAATGCTAATAACTGCAATAACATATAACAAACGATAATCAAGACAACTTATCAATCAATCAATAATCATACCGTAACCAATATACTACCGTAATCATCATACCTGACACAGGCGAGTCTCGGGGTGACTTGTACGCGTTTACCACGGCAATCTCGTGTTGAGCGGATGGCCATGGGCACTCACCACGCAGGGCCTAAATTGAACTTTGAACTTTGATCTTTAGTCTTTAACCGATCCGACTTATCCCGTAGCATATAAGACTAATGAGTTAAAACGTCTGGAAATTTACGTTAAACACTTCTAGTATTGCACTGAATACAATGCACCTGTACAGTAACAGTACTGTACAGTGGACAGTAATTACAGTAACCGGGTCATAGTTACAGTAACCATCAGTTACAGTAACCCCATTATAAGATAAATCAATTGATCGATACCTCAGGAATCGCGAGTACTCCGTGCGCCGGAGAAACGCTGGAGGCCAGCCGCTGCAGCGCCTTGTACAGTACCCTACAAGCACAATAGTCAGTTAAACACAGAGATCAAAGATCAAAACTCACTCGTCTCTGTAGATATCGGCGTCGTTATTGGGATAGAATGCCATATGGTAGATACGACCCATCAGGAGACGTTCGACACACTTTCGCGCGTATTCACGCTGCAAAGACCAGTTTGATTAAGGTTCTGCTCAATATTTGCTGGAAAAGAAAAGAAAATCAGAAATCAGATAATGCACTCCTCGTTTTACACGCTCTCTCGACTCTTTTTCGCTTTCTTTTGAATACCAAAAACATTTGTGACGATTAACAACTGGATTGAGCAAGTGCAAAAATGCAAACTAAGAAACAACAAAACGCCAGGTAGTGGGCACAGTTGCTACCTGGCGAATTTTAAACAGAAGCAGAAACAAATTTTAAAAAAAAAGAGTAAGCTCACGTGATTGTTATTTGCCGCCTGAAAGACGCCAGAGGCCTCCAATTGGCGCCAGAGATTGCCAATGTGCTCCTCCACACACTCTGTCTTCTCGTCCTGAACATGATTTATGATCAAAATATATTAATCAAATTGAAATATATCGCTTTGTCTACATTTTACACACTTCTTCTGATATTTCTACACTGTCTCCAGTGTTATGTAGCATGAACGTTGGCAAACCGTTATCCGAGAAACTTGACGTCACAAGCGTAGGGGAGGACATTTGGCAAACGCCTCCGTTACGATTGATTTGCCAACGTTTCAAGCATCTGTTCATTAATTTTAGCGACAGCGCTTTAAAGGGAGCGTAACCTCTCTCAACGGTCTCTTCAACGCTCTACGCTCTCTCGTTGTTAGAGAACAGAGAAATAGTGTGAGCAATGAAGAGGTCATTGGGAGAGGTTACGCTCCCTTTAAGAGGCATGTTCCGTAAGACTCGATCATATTCGACCACCCCCGGACGCGTGCGCTAGCAATGAGAACTGGGAGTCCATACTTGGGTGTTAGGAGTGTCACCGGCCCTTATTACACAAAACACCTGAAATTTCCTGTTTGTGCCCTCAGGCTATTAGAAAAATTAATTTAAGTGCGAAAACGTTTAAAAATCATAATTTCTCAAATTGTTGAGATAGAGTCTAAATATCATTTGCGATGCATCTAGGGTGCACAGACCTTGCTAATTCACTATTAGCATCGTATGTCCGTTGATTCCTAAACCACTTTTTTTACTCAAAATTTTGGTTATTTCGGACAAATTATCGCTTGTTGTAGATTGCTGCAAAGATTTCCGACCAGGTATTGTAGCCTAAGCAATTCTGCATTGATTTAACTTAAAACTGGGTTCTTCCCGATCGACCATTTTGTCGAATTTTTCGCTCGAAGTTCCGTCATCGATGGTTGTCCCGAACAAATGCTATATTTTCTAAACGATTGGTGCGGAATTGTGGTCTACTCAAAGTTTCGAGGTTAGGCGAGTAAATTGACACAAGAAGCCCATCACTTGGATCAATTTGAAAATTTCGATTTTCATGACCCGGGTCATGGTCCGAAAATTTCAAAATTTCTCAAGTTTGAAATGTTTTCATTTATGGGGCTTACTGTGAAGTACTAATGATGTGAATAATATTCAGCCAATGCTCAATGGCTGATCTCTCCTTTCAACCAATTTTTCGAAATTTTCATTCTGTTTGAGAGCGAAAAATCAGAATTGTGTTTGAATCAGTTTCCAACTTGCTTTCTGTAACATTCTGTCATAGTACTTTACAATGTACATAATCAATATGAAAATCGTTTAATTTCGAAAATTCCGTTTTTTATGCCATGACCCCGGGGTCATGGAAATCGATTTTTAAAAAGTGAGCCGAATGCCGGGATTTTTGTTCTACTATGTTTGCTCGTCATGAAACTTCACATAATCATTGTCATTTGCTCATTGTCGCAGCATTCGAGTCGACAAACTGCAATATTTCAAAAATTTTCCGAAAAAGTAGGCACTTAAATTGAATTTTTTGAATTTTCAAAAATAAACGATTTTCATATTGATTGTGTACATTGCAAAGTACTATGACAGAATGTTACAGAAAGTAAGTTGGAAACTTATTCAAACACAATTCTGATTTTTCGCATTCATTTAGAAATAAATTTTTCGAAAAAATGGTTGAAAATATAGATCAGCCAATGAGCATTGGTTGAATATTATTCACATCATCAGTACTTCACAATAAGCCACATAAATGAAAACATTTCAAACTTGAGAAATTTTGAAATTTTCAGACCATGTCATGAAAATCGAAATTTTCAAATTGATCCAAGTGATGGGCTTCTTGTGTCACTTTACTGGTCTCACCTCGAAACTTTGTGTAGAGCACAATTCCGCACCCATCGTTTGGAAAATACGTTTGAAAAATACATTTGTTCGGGAAAACCATCGATGACGGAAATTCGAACGAAAATTTCGGCAAGATGGTCTAACGGGAAGAACCTGGTTTTAAGTGAAATCAATGCAGAATTGCTTAGGCTACAATACCTGGTCGGAAATCTTTGCAGCAATCTACAACAAG
This sequence comes from Parapristionchus giblindavisi, assembly GCA_943737045.1. Classification (NCBI taxonomy): domain Eukaryota; kingdom Metazoa; phylum Nematoda; class Chromadorea; order Rhabditida; family Diplogasteridae; genus Parapristionchus; species Parapristionchus giblindavisi. The sequence goes on from CALSFV010000009.1 coordinate 1,291,368, forward strand.
CGATAATTTGTCCGAAATAACCAAAATTTTGAGTCAAAAAAGTTGTTTAGGAATCAACGCACATTCGATGCTAATAGTGAATTAGCAAGGTCTGTGCACCCTATACACATCGCACATGATATTTAAACTTCATCTCAACAATTTGAAAAATTATGATTTTTTAACGTTTTTTATTAAAAAAATTTTTTTTAATAGCCTGAGGGCACAAACAGGAAATTTCTGCTGTTTTGTGTAATAAGGGCCGATGACACTCCTAACACCCAAGTATGGACCCCCAGTTCTCATTGCTAGCGCACGCGTCCGGAGGTGGTCGAATATGATCGAGTCTTACGGAACATGCCTCTTAAGAAATTAAATATATAATATTGATTAATTTCTGGATGCAAATCGAAAAATTGAAGCAGCGCCATTAGTGAGGAAATATTGCAGAAACAATCGATAAATTTGTGAAAAAATCAATAAATCGATAATCAATCAATACCTATTGATCCACATCTCCACCAGACACTCTTCAGCAGTGATTTCTCTCGTTGAACACGGGCTGAGAGACGCTCGAGGGCTGTCTGAAAGAATTTCAATCAATTTTCGTATCGTATTCGAAGGAGAATTGTTTCTTTCTTTCACCGCTAATCTTATTTGCCATTGGTGAAACATAAATCTGGTAGGATGCCCACTGCAAAAATGACCTTTAGGAGAAATTTTTGAAAAAAAGTGAAGGCCACTGTAAAATTAACCATTTTTCGTACGAATGCCCCTGTAGAATCGAGCTTCAGGTACCCCGCCCATATATGCCATCAATAAATTATTAACGTAACCTCAGTTTACTGTAACAAATAAATCAATACCTACCGTATCCCTCATTCTACCGTAACCAATCAATCAACGACTACCGTATCCCTCATTCTACCGTAACCAATCAATCAGCGACTACCGTATCCCTCATTCTACCGTAACCAATCAATCAACGACTACCGTATCCCTCATTCTACCGTAACCAATCAATCAACGACTACCGTATCCCTCATTCTACCGTAACCAATCAATCAACGACTACCGTATCCCTCATTCTACCGTAACCAAACAATAAATGAATGACTACCGTACCTGTAGTCGCAGCAGCGACAATCTCAACTGCTGCAGGTAGAGTGTGTATGAGGCACGACGTCGATGATCCTCGCGCAGTGAACGGAGCAGTTTGCGTACTCTGACAACAAACACATTGTGAGTTTCAAGGAAGGTCATACAATTTAACTTTTTCTCTCGTTTTGACGATATTTGTAAATAACAAGAGAATATCGCATATTAGCTTCTTTAAAATAGATCTTAATAAGATTAAATCGGATTTATAGAAAAAAGAATAAACAACAAATGACAAACTCTCTCGTGGTGAACACGCCCAGACATCGGATGGTCTCGCGGATCTGAGCGCACAACGCGCGCTCTCGTCCGTTCACCGCTTCTGCGAGGAGAACCTCAAATTAGCATAATAGTAAATAAACAATAATAAATAACAATAGTAACTAACAATAAGCATATCACAATTATTATTATAAGCGATCACAAATGAAGAGAATAACTGCTTTCACACTTTCAGCGAAGCCATACACCAATGTGCGAACGCGAATTCAACAGGCCTGCGCCCCATCGCTATCTTTTTGAAAAATTATGTGAAATAAGAAGTAAATATAATACCTGCAATTGTTCGATGAGCTCATCCTTAGCCTCCGCTACTTGCAGAGGTTGGCCTCTGAGAAAAGGTGAATATTTTTTCTATTTCATTAGCAAAAGTATTTGATAAGCGGGAGATTATTCGTACATTTTATGTGAATTCAATCAAACAATCAAATTAAATCAATCAATAAATAAATGTATAAATCAATCAATAAATCAATAATTCTCACCTAGATGACGCCGACGCGTACCACGTGGGCAGGAATCCGACACCCGACAGCACAAAGCGCAGCTTTCGCTTCGCGTGAAGAAACGCCGCACACTGTGACACGTTCTCCGATGAGTAGTAGGGACGGGAGGGCAGGGTCTGTGAGAGATGTGATATGATAGGGGAGTACTGAATTGCGGTAAGATGAGTGGGTGAGGAACAAACAAACATAGAATACGGTGCGAAAAAGCCATTATTTTTAGCAATCACGTAAAGTAATAGTAATAGTCTTTCTTCTTTGATGGTCTAATCTTGACATCATCATCACTATTTCCTAATTTACACGGAGTTTTGTTTGTACACTCTCTAGAATGCGCCGTGCAGTCTCACCTGTACGGGCAATTCGGGTATATTCTTTCTTTAAGATGGTCTAATCTACGCGTAAGTATTCTAATACACATTTTGCCTTGTTTCCGAGAACACTCACTACAGTGCAACCGACAATGAGAGAGAGAAAAAGGCAATTACGGGACAGTCTATAGCTGTGAAAATGTGAGTTTTTTCGTTTTGAGAGTATAATCTCTACAGTGCAACCAGTCTCTCACCTGTACGGGCAGAGGTGGTGCCGTTTCGATCGGTGGATTGGACAAATCCGAGTCGGAGAGAGGGTCAACGAGGACGACTGGCTGTTGTTGTTGGTGTTGTCGTGAGTACTTGGTCAGGATGTCATCGGGCGAGGACTCGTCCAGCTCTGCAAAGTGTCAACACTGGATTTTAAATATTGATTTTTTTTAAATTCGTGATTTTATAACACTGCCAACTAATGATTGAACAGTGTTTGGGGAGCTCCCAATAGTCAATATCATAGGTCGAAAAGTACGTTACAAATACGAAGCTTGTCCGCATTTTAGAATTTTTTTTTTTTGGAGAACCCGATCGCATTTTGTGAAAACCATACCTCATTTTACAAATTTGTTATTCGACCTATTCGACCTATCATCAATATCAATCAATAAAAACAAAAATTAAAAGATTACGAAGTAGGTCAGCATTGGATCGACTGCCATTCAAGTTACTGCCACCCGGTTCTCCTGAGAAATCAATCAATCAATATATTGATTCGCTTCATTTTGCCTCCAATCCGGTGGAGACCCTGCAGAATGGCCGCCTTCTTCAATCGCATATCGATCGAAGAAGGCGGCCATTCTGCAGGGTCTCCACCGGATTGGAGACAAAATGAAGCGAATCAAAACTGAAATCGATTGATGAAATTCAATTAAATATTCAATATCCCACTCTTCTTGAATATCAATGACTCAGCATTACCAGTGACTTTCTCGTTTCACACAATTCATATTATCCAACGTAACTCTATTTACCGCTTGTTTCGACACGTTCCCAAGACCCCAATAATTAAATGTTCTTACAAACAAAAAACAACAAATTCGTGTGTGTGCTTCATCCACGACGGTCTACTTTACATATTACGGATCTCCTGTAAAAGTGTATGAAAATTAAAACCTTTTTCGACAGCAAAAAATTTTTGTCCTTAACATTTCCAATATTTTAACATTTCCGACCATATCCTTAATTGAGTTATTTGTAGAAGAGGTCATTAGCAACCGATCTAAAAAAGTTTCACATGATAGCTCAAAAACGAAGCGAGTTACCTTTATTTAAAGTTGACAGTAAAAAATTTTCATAGATATGCAAATTTCTAAAATCAAAATTTAAAAATGTTGTTTTCGCACTCAGTTAGACCAGTCTAACAACTATTAATGAAATCGGAGGACAAGCATTTTTTGCTGTCGAACGGTTTCATACTCTTTTACAGGAGATTCATTGTCAGAAAAGCGAGCCGCTTTCTCGTTTCAAGCTCTAATGATTATTCAACATTCACTTCCCTTATTCGATATAATGTTGATCGGGAACCAATCCATCCACTTGTATTTCCACTTTTTTTTGGATCCGCTTGTATTTCCAGTGACTTTCTCGTTTCAGACAACTCATATTATGACTCTACATCACTATTTACCCGCTTGTTTCCACGCGTACCAAAGACCCGAATAATAAATATTCTCAATCTCACAAACAACAAAACAGCAAATTCGTTAGTGTGTTTCATCTACGAGTGTCTATTACACATATAAATTACACTCCAGCCAAGAGAGCACAGCGTTTCTATAACACGGTGAGAGCTCGCATTAAAATTTTGGCAAAATGCCAAAAAAAATTACGGTATGACTGCACCTTTTTGTGACAATAAGGCATGGCCAGTAGCTTTCTCGTTTCAAGCTCTTATGATTATTCTAAACTTACTCCATTTATCCGATATAGATATAGAAGCTTCCTCAGCAACCAATAAATAAATAATCTCGACGTTCCATCCCAACCACGAACTTGTTTTTGACCAGTGGCTTTCTCGTTTCAATCACTACTGATTATTCTGCATTCACTTCCCTTCTTCGGTACGATCTTGTTCTATAACCAAAATAAAACCAAAAATACAGTCCCAAACCACAAAACAACCGAGCCACAGCCTATAAGTGACCTGTCAGACAAAGTCACAAATTGGAAGGCCATACTGAAGAGACAAATATGGAGATCAAGATAAAAAGACATAAAACCAAAAGCCAACTTCCGTTTTTATCCTGTGGCCCTCAATCTCTTGCAATCCCATGTCTAACACTCAATATAAAAAAAATATTTTATTAATTAAACAATCGACAACCTATTACATTATACATTGATGAAAGATCAGAGATCAAAGATCAAAGATCAAAGATCACCGAGTGTTTATTACGCTCGGCGAATATAAGTGAACAACGGGAGAGAAAGAGGTCATATTAAAGATATGATCGATTGATTTATGAAGGAATGGGTGGAAAACTCATTCGAGGGAGTTGATCAATTGATCGGAGAGGGGGTTGTGTGCCTAGAGATATAAGAGCCAGATAGTAGATTATGAATATATATTTGATGGAATAAATAAATACATATATAAATGAAATAGCGAAAAGGATGGGGCATAGAGATTACCAAGATTCAAATGAGCTAAAGTATTATTTACTTTTTTTTTAGTTTCCAGGTTATCCTGAGAGAAAATTCACTCGCACTATTATTATTGAAAGATCAAAAGTTCAAAGTTCAAAGCAATCGATACTCTTAAAACTATCCAGCACGACCGCTCATCTAGAAAACTGGTTTATAGTTTACTCGGTATCAAAAGGCCCCGAGGCAGAATACAGTGAATACTGGGAACGTATTGCCTGTGCAGACTCGCTGAAAACAATCGGAAGTCACTTTCCTTGCCTGAATCCATCTATCCCCAAAGAGTAACTATCGGTAGTGGTCAGTCAAAAACAATCAAAATGAGGCAAGACTGGGGAAGGCATATAGCAAAGGGATAACGGAAGTCATAGATCTATCGTCTACTATATATTATAATACATAGGGAACGATTGCTGCATCAGGGGGCAGATGTTTCAATGTCTAAGGAAGTTTATATTTTATGTACAAAGTTCAAAGATCAAGGTTAAAAGGTCAAAGATCACTGCTCTCCACTTGTCAGCGTTAGGCTCGGCGAATTTCATCATAAACTTCTTCTTCATCTCCTCGTCATGGAACTGCGTCCATAATGATGTGCCGTCGGCCATCTTAAAGATCAAAGATCAAAGATCAAAAATCAAAATACAAAGATCACACAACCCACTTCCAAACCATCACAGAAGTCGCGGATGCGTCAGTCTGTGGCGTGCGCGCTGCGCCGCAGGATCCCTGAAATACAAATCAATCAATCTAAATATCAATAATTAAAGGAGTACGGTATCCCATCAATCAATAAATCAATCAATAACCGTACGTCGTGGTATTCAGCCGCAGTGCGCCGGACGGCGCGACCAGATACGGTAGACGAATCTGCATAACAAAGGAATGGGTAGAATATTTCTAATGCAAAGCCGATAATCTTTAGAATAGTGGTAGATAAAAATCAATAAAATGAAATATAGATCGTACCTTGACTGCATCTTCTATGATACCCTTGATGTGGTAGACAAGCGCCTCGGTCACGATCTCTCCGACGTCCGGAGGCATCTGAAATTGGGAGAGTATCACGTTCTATTTTTTTTTCTGACCTTATACATCGCACTCCTGCTATATTTGATGGAGTAAATAAATAAACAAACAAATAAATACGTTAAATCAGAAGACGTAATCCTCTATTTCAACGCTTCGGTCATTGCTCACGCTACCCTTTTTAGTTCTCTGGCAACGAAAGTTTGCCAGGAAAACCCCTGACAAGGGAATGGTCTCAGCTCGCAGAAAGCAAACTGGATGAAATTTTGCATAAGCATAGCTGAACGTATTGTATGATCATTGGTGAAGTCCAAACATCCTATGGTTCAGTGTATCTTGGGTATCTTAGCAAAAAAAAAACGTTTTGAGGCGAAGTTTCTACAAGTGTGACCAAACGTTGGACCGATTTCCTGGAGAAAAAAAAGAAAGAAGAGAGAGCCCTGCCGCACAGCGTTTTGAGAGCGGACATGGAGAGCGCAAAAACAGTACGGTTTCGCATGTAAATTAGAATGTCATTTCGCTCGTTCTCGTGTCCGAAATCCCTCCCTGCCACAATGAGATCTTAAATTTCTCATACCAGCCGGAATCTCTATCTATCTATCTCTATCTCTATCTATTTTTTCTCAATTCTGTTTCATGATTCACTATTCGAAAAGGATCAAGTGTAGCGGCTTTGATTCTGAAGAACGTCTTAATTGCTGATCAGAAGATGAAGAAGATGAAGAGAATTATGCCCCTTGTATGGGACCTCAGCACGCCCAGACAAATCTGTCGTTTAGCGGCAACCATTCCCTCCCTAATGGTTCTGTGCTTGATAAAGGTCAATAAACTGTAAACTGTAAACTGTAAACCAGCCGGAAGATTTAGGTTTCACCGATCGCAAATAAGATTGAAGATGAAAGGAAGTAGCAATGGTAAATACGGTCATTGAACATTCAAATAAATAAATAGATAAATTGTCCACACTCTCGCATTTTCTTTGCCTTGTCAACAAGAGAAGCTTAGAGTATCAAATTAGCGTACTTGTTAGGGGCATTCACTTACAGGCGCAGTCTGATTGTGAGCTAATGCTAAACTCTCCGCTCTGGCGCTCTCTCACTTTCTTTGACTTCGAGAAAGCGCTGCCAGATTGGAGAGTTTCAACTTAGCACCAGGGTATGCCTTTAGCAAATGCACATTGTAATTGATACACGCAATTTCAAGTGCCGGGAAAACTAACAAAGAAAGAGATGAAGACAGCATAGTAGAAATGGAGAATAGAATGGGAAAATGCCACACTCAGGAAAAAAGAAGTGTTAATATGAACACTCATAGGTGTTCCGGGTGAAAATGTAATCCCCAATGTGTTATAATTAACACCTTTTGGGGTGTAGATTGGAAAAAGGTGTAAATTGGAACAGATGGAGGTTCAATAGAACAATTTGATGTGAGATAGTGTGGATTTCTATGTGAGACCAGTGAAGTAATGAAGGATGATAGAATTAATTATTGATAGACGTTTCGAGACTAACGTCTCATCATCACATAGAAATCCACACTATCAACCATCACAAATGAAGATAATTCAGTACTCAAAATACAATTTGATGTGTTTAATAGAACACACGGTTGTATAGATTTTTCTACACATTTTTTCTGACAATGAGTGCGGGGGTGAGAAGAGAATGTATGGTGACACTCCTTCACGCCGCGCATTTTCGTGTTTCACCATTTCCGGAAATGCACAACGCATATGAGCAAATCTGATAATGATGAATTCCCGTCAATATCATCATGCACACCAGAGCCCGCGATCTCACAAACGCTTAATGGATCTAGGATGAGAACCAATCTATGAAAGCATACTTGATGAAAACCATTTGCTCATGAGAATCAAACATTAATGAGTAGACAAACAATGTTTCTTATTCATCGGTTCTAATCCGACCTAGTTTCCTCTTGATAAATATGTCATGAATGAAAAGGAAAATGAATCTCCTGACCTCCTCAACGCATTCCTTTGCTCCTCTCAGATAGAACAACGTCGTTATCGTGGATTCTGATGGCAGGACATACGATCTCTTCGTTGACTGTGTCTTACTGTCAGATGGTCGACCAAAGGAGGTCGATGCGCCCAGCGACATCTGTATTTATTTATTCATTTAATTATTAATTTATCGTACACCACAAGGGTGCTAACAATGAACGGTGTCAAATGTGACGTCACAAGCGTATGCCTCCGCCTACGCTGCCTCCACCTACGCTTGTGACATCACGTTTGTCGGCAAACGGTTTTCAACGGTCATGGATACGGCCCCCTGTTGGCGATCTTTGGAATAGTTACGACAGTGATCTTTGATCTTCATAACTAAAGTGCCCAGTAAATCTAACAACAGCAACTAAAGACTTCGGGGGCAGTATATAGATGGCTATCTCGCGACCGTAGAATGACGCTACCGTACCTCGCATCCGTCAAGAAGATGCGTGAAGAGGCGTTCGTGTGCGGCGTGTACGGTAGGTGGCAGAATCGATTGGATGAGTTCGTCAACATCGACGAGAGTGGCGCGACCACGAATCAACCGAACGAGCACTGCCATGTAGCTGTAGAAGATATTGATTGGTTGACCGATTACGGTAACGATATTGATTGATTGCCGTAACTGATTGACTGATTGTTTGTTTGATTGATATCGATTGATTACCATTATACGAGGGCGGCACAAGCGGCAAGGGCCCACCCGGTTTTGGCACCGACCCACCCGATCTAGGAAAAATTCACTCAAACATGAAATTTTTGTGTCTCACCCACACGATTCTGATTCCCAGCGGCAAAGGTTGCCCACGAATGATTAACCTAATCAATAAAGTGAGAAACCCCCTCATAAATAGCTCAATCAGTCATCAGACATCACTACCAATCGATAATCATCATCGACTACCGTATACCTGTCTATGGATGATTGATCATCAGCGAGTCCCGCACAGATCTCCCTGACTGTATTTCTCATCTCGGCGTACGTCCGTTTCCTCTTTTCCATTTTCTGCTCACGCTCTCGCTCGTCCCACTCATCCATCTCAATTTTCTTCTCAAAATCGATTTAAATATTACTAATCAATCAACTAAGGATTACTGTATTCTCAACGGGGCGGAGCTTAAACAACTAGCAATTGTATCTTTAATCTCTCAGATATCACTATTTCCAGTATCCGTCCGACTGGTTGCACATTTTTGCATAAATACACGAACTTAAATTAATCTTTATCACCATAGTACATATTAATATTAAGAACAAGTACCAGTTACGGTTGTTAGCAAAATTACAAAAAAAATTGTGTAAAACTATCACTTCCATGGTAGGGTTGGTGTGGGGAAATCCGGCATAATACAAAGGAGGGGACATTTTGATCGACTATTCAGGAATAAACTCTAGATGAGAAGGTCAAAAACGGTGAAAAGAAACGAGGAATTTGAAGAGATAGTGTATGAATAGTAGATAGCTTTCTCAGAAGACAAAGTCCTTTCGTTTCGCCACTTTTGAAGGGAGAATTCATTGGTTACGGTATGATTATTGATTGAAAATCGATAATCATATTTTAACCACTCAAACAACCACCAAATCAAATCAGGTTCAACGTAAAACAGGGTCCATCGGCAAAGTTCTAGAATCATACAAAGTTTCGGTATGACAAAATGGGTAAATTTTTTGTTATTTTCTACATAAAATGTTATTTGGCCGATTATTGATTGTCTATTAGTAGGGGAAACAAACGAAACTCACATAAAACAGATATACACAATACTATGCAAGTAAAATAAAAAGATATACAAATCGATTTCGACGACTAGTATAAAAGATTTTGTTCGGATTAATGTATTAAGTTATCTATGTAAATTATTACAATAATAATAGGGTGCAATATGTTAACAGGGATATCATAGATCAGGCGACCACAGTATCCTCAATATCACAGTGTCAAGATCAAGGATCAAAGATCAAAGATCGCATCTACAGTAGCGTCTTGATGTACTCGATGGCAGCAGTGAACTGGGTCCACCAGTAAGCGTCACTGCCGTCCATTTGATTGGTGAAGAATCCATCGACATACTGTACATTGGATAGGAGAGCGGGAGGATTTGCCTGAATATATAAAGATTATGATCTTTGATCTTTGACCTCTACTCATCGGAAGGTATCAGTCAGACCAAGAAAACATGCGCTACTTAAAGAAAATCAATACAAATCATAACGCTTGTACAACTTTCATAGTCATCCGAGCTAGTGAAAGATAATCTTTCATATTTCATCTTTTTTTAAATCTCCCACGCTCAGGTATACGGTATGTGTTCATTGGGTCATATCATGGGCATACTTATTTATTCTTTATTCCATCAAATATATATAATAACAGGGTGATGTGTACACAGAATAGGGGTAGATGGATTTCCGTCGCATATGGCGATTTCGGTTTTGGCTCGGTGGCAGTTTGTAAAGGATGAGGGTTTAGGGACGAATTCGAGAATATCTAATGATGAGGGTGGAGGGGAGATTTGATAACCCTGCACGGAAGGGTTTAGGGGACGAAAGAACTAATTCTGATGGGAGTGAATTCCAACAGTCTATACTTCTAGAGGCACATGTAGTATGGGTAGTAGAAATCCTATAAGGGAGAATAATACGAAATGGATGAGAAAGACGGTTGTATTGTGAGGGAAGAACAGAAAGGAGATTGGATGAATCAAACAAATTAAAGTTATGCATAGTATTATGAACAAATTGAATATCATAAATAGCTCTTCTATAATCAAGGGTTTCGAGGTTTAAATACGTTAGTCTATCATAATAAGAAGAAGGAGGTAAACGACATTTAGCTAACATTCTTTTGGTATAATTTCTCTGTACATCTTCAAGACAGTTGGTAAGGTGCTTTGAGGTGGGATTAAATACAACAGTAGATGATTCAAGTAGGGGTCTAACATAAACACAATAAGCTTTTAGGAAGATTTCTTTGGAATTAGAATAAATAGTCTTGAAAAGAATATTTGCTCTTTGTATGGCTCTATTAGCAACAATGGAGATGTGATCATTAAACTTAAGATTTGGGGTCATGTGAATACCTAAGTCTTTAACAATAGGAGAAGGGGATAAAGCATAACCGTCAAGAAAATAAGTGGTTCTATTCTTAAGAGGCCCAAAGTGCATTACAGTACATTTGGTAGGGGAAAGGGTCATGTTCCACAATTTGCTCCATTCAGAAATTTGGTCAATAGTATATTGAATGTCTGCAGAGGAGGTGGGGACAGGGGCATATATCTTAATATCATCAGCGAAAATACCATGACTGATATTAGAAGGGATAATTGATTGAATATCATTCAGATACAATATAAATAGGAGAGGACCAATACTAGAACCTTGAGGAACGCCTGAGATAATAGGGGCAGGAAGAGAGAAAACATTATCAATGAAAATGGACTGTGTACGGCCGAACAAATATGATCTAAACCAAGCAACAATATGATCGGAAAAACCTATTTTGGAAAGTTTATATAACAATAATCGATGATCAATACTATCAAACGCCTTTGCATAATCAAAATATATGGAATCAATAGAGGATCCTCTAGAGAATTGAGATAGATAATTAGAATAAGTTTCAACTAGTTGGGTTGTGGTAGAGCGATTGTTACGAAAACCTGCCTGACGGGTATCAAGAATATCGTGGTCATCAAGGTAAGACACAATACAATCAATTAAAATTTTTTCAAAGATTTTTGATGATGTTGCCGTTAATGAAATAGGTCTATAATTACTGATATTATTATTTCTAGGTTTCTTGGGAATCGGCTTAACAATAGCGGTTTTCCAAGCAGGGGGAACAGTAGATGTGGTAAGAGACTGATTAAATATAATTGTGAGAGGAATAACAATGGAGTTCTTACACTTAAGATATACAAGATTAGGTATGGCATCAGGAGAGGTATTGTTCTTGGGAACTAAGTTAGATATTGCGGACAAGATTTGTGCTGTGCTTATATAGGGTAGATCAAATGAATATGCTCCCTGAATTGGTTTAGGGAGTGGGGACAATTGGGGAGGGGTCTGAACACTGGTAAAATATTCGGGTGGAGGACAGGTTAGCAGGGGACATTTGAGCAGCAGTTGAAAGGGGACAGTTGAGCAAAGGAGAGTAGAGCAATGGCCAGATGAGCATTGCCCATAACAGCAGTGGACGTTAGAGCAATGACTTCTCTGAACTTGGACACTTGAGCAGCGGTTGAATAAGGCCTCCCTGAACTTGGACACTTGAGCAGCGGTTGAATAAGGCCTCCCTGAACTTGGACACTTGAGCAGCGGTTGAATAAGGCCTCCCTGAACTTGGACACTTGAGCAGCGGTTGAATAAGGCCTCCCTGAACTTGGACACTTGAGCAGCGGTTGAATAAGGCCTCCCTGAACTTGGACACTTGAGCAGCGGTTGAATAAGGCCTCCCTGAACTTGGACACTTGAGCAGCGGTTGAATAAGGCCTCCCTGAACTTGGACACTTGAGCAGCGGTTGAATAAGGCCTCCCTGAACTTGGACACTTGAGCAGCGGTTGAATAAGGCCTCCCTGAACTTGGACACTTGAGCAGCGGTTGAATAAGGCCTCCCTGAACTTGGACACTTGAGCAGCGGTTGAATAAGGCCTCCCTGAACTTGGACACTTGAGCAGCGGTTGAATAAGGCCTCCCTGAACTTGGACACTTGAGCAGCGGTTGAATAAGGCCTCCCTGAACTTGGACACTTGAGCAGCGGTTGAATAAGGCCTCCCTGAACTTGGACACTTGAGCAGCGGTTGAATAAGGCCTCCCTGAACTTGGACACTTGAGCAGCGGTTGAATAAGGCCTCCCTGAACTTGGACACTTGAGCAGCGGTTGAATAAGGCCTCCCTGAACTTGGACACTTGAGCAGCGGTTGAATAAGGCCTCCCTGAACTTGGACACTTGAGCAGCGGTTGAATAAGGCCTCCCTGAACTTGGACACTTGAGCAGCGGTTGAATAAGGCCTCCCTGAACTTGGACACTTGAGCAGCGGTTGAATAAGGCCTCCCTGATCTTGGACACTTGAGCAGCCGCTCGCTAAGGTTTCTCTGATCTTGGACACTTGAGCAGCCGCTCGCAATGGTTTCTCTGAACTTGGACACTTGAGCAGCGGTGGAATAAGGCCTCCCCGATCTTGGACACTTGAGCAGCCGCTCGCTAAGGTTTCTCTGATCTTGGACACTTGAGCAGCCGTTGAATAAGGCCACCCCGACCGCAGTCGTACTGATGCTTCAATTTTTTTGAAAAAAATATTGAAGTGAACCTATTCAAAAAAATTTGTTGGGTCACATGTCTGCGTTAATTTTTCTCGGTAAAATTTTGTGAAAATTATTTTTCCGATTTAAAGAGTCAAAACACTCGGAATATTTCTGCATATTGTTTTCTGCTTTTTTATGAGAAATTATTTTTTTCGCCTCAATAGTATATATTTTTAAGATAAACAGCATCGGTCAACGAATATTTTTTTGCCGACTGTGAGCATATTATAAAAAAAAACAAATAATGTATTCTTACTTGAATCTTCTACGGAAATACAGTAATCTGAGGTAATTGATTTTCGCAGTTAGAACGCTGCTATGTTCCAAAATGCGTTTAAATTTTTTTTAATTTCTAGAGAAATAGAATAAATAAAAATTCCTCTTCCCCCTATGAATTTGGCAAACAATTATCGAGAAAAATTCCTGCAAATATATGCAAAATCTTTTTACAATTTTTATATTATATTTTTGGAGAAAAAAATATTTTAAATTCTTTAACGCATTGGTACATAATAGCGTTCTAAAAGCGAAAATCAATTTCCTCTGATTACTGTATTTCCGTAGAAGATTCAAGTAAGAATACCTTATTTGTTTTTTTATAATATGCTCACAGTCGGCAAAAAAATATTCGTTGACGATGCTGTTTATCTTAAAAATATATATACTATTGAGGCGAAAAAAATAATTTCTCATAGAAAAGCGGAAAACAATATGCAGAAATATTCCGAGTGTTTTGACTCTTTAAATCGGAAAAATAATTTTCACAAAATTTTACCGAGAAAAATTAACGCAGACATGTGACCCAACAAATTTTTTTTTTGAATATGCTCTGTTCAATTTTTTTCAAAAAAAATGAAGCATCAGTACGACTGCTATATTGCCCACGGTCGGGGAGGCCTTATTCAACGGCTGCTCAAGTGTCCAAGTTCAGAGAAACCTTAGCGAGCGGCTGCTCAAGTGTCCAAGTTCAGGGAGGACTTATTCAACGGCTGCTCAAGTGTCCAAGTTCAGGGAAACCTTAGCGAGCGGCTGCTCAAGTGTCCAAGTTCAGGGAGGCCTTATTCAACCGCTGCTCAAGTGTCCAAGTTCAGAGAAACCTTAGCGAGCGGCTGCTCAAGTGTCCAAGTTCAGGGAGGACTTATTCAACGGCTGCTCAAGTGTCCAAGTTCAGGGAAACCTTAGCGAGCGGCTGCTCAAGTGTCCAAGTTCAGGGAGGACTTATTCAACGGCTGCACAAGTGTCCAAGTTCAGGGAAACCTTAGCGAGCGGCTGCTCAAGTGTCCAAGTTCAGGGAGGACTTATTCAACGGCTGCTCAAGTGTCCAAGTTCAGGGAAACCTTAGCGAGCGGCTGCTCAAGTGTCCAGGTTCAGGGAGGACTTATTCAACGGCTGCTCAAGTGTCCAAGTTCAGGGAAACCTTAGCGAGCGGCTGCTCAAGTGTCCAAGTTCAGGGAGGACTTATTCAACGGCTGCTCAAGTGTCCAAGTTCAGGGAAACCTTAGCGAGCGGCTGCTCAAGTGTCCAAGTTCAGGGAAACCTTAGCGAGCGGCTGCTCAAGTGTCCAAGTTCAGGGAAACCTTAGCGAGCGGCTGCTCAAGTGTCCAAGTTCAGGGAGGACTTATTCAACGGCTGCTCAAGTGTCCAAGTTCAGGGAAACCTTAGCGAGCGGCTGCTCAAGTGTCCAAGTTCAGGGAGGACTTATTCAACGGCTGCACAAGTGTCCAAGTTCAGGGAAACCTTAGCGAGCGGCTGCTCAAGTGTCCAAGTTCAGGGAGGACTTATTCAACGGCTGCTCAAGTGTCCAAGTTCAGGGAAACCTTAGCGAGCGGCTGCTCAAGTGTCCAAGTTCAGGGAGGACTTATTCAACGGCTGCTCAAGTGTCCAAGTTCAGGGAAACCTTAGCGAGCGGCTGCTCAAGTGTCCAAGTTCAGGGAAACCTTAGCGAGCGGCTGCTCAAGTGTCCAAGTTCAGGGAAACCTTAGCGAGCGGCTGCTCAAGTGTCCAAGTTCAGGGAGGACTTATTCAACGGCTGCTCAAGTGTCCAAGTTCAGGGAGGACTTATTCAACGGCTGCTCAAGTGTCCAAGTTCAGGGAAACCTTAGCGAGCGGCTGCTCAAGTGTCCAAGTTCAGGGAAACCTTAGCGAGCGGCTGCTCAAGTGTCCAAGTTCAGGGAAACCTTAGCGAGCGGCTGCTCAAGTGTCCAAGTTCAGGGAGGACTTATTCAACGGCTGCTCAAGTGTCCAAGTTCAGGGAAACCTTAGCGAGCGGCTGCTCAAGTGTCCAAGTTCAGGGAGGACTTATTCAACGGCTGCTCAAGTGTCCAAGTTCAGGGAAACCTTAGCGAGCGGCTGCTCAAGTGTCCAAGTTCAGGGAAACCTTAGCGAGCGGCTGCTCAAGTGTCCAAGTTCAGGGAGGACTTATTCAACGGCTGCTCAAGTGTCCAAGTTCAGGGAGGACTTATTCAACGGCTGCTCAAGTGTCCAAGTTCAGGGAGGACTTATTCAACGGCTGCTCAAGTGTCCAAGTTCAGGGAGGACTTATTCAACGGCTGCTCAAGTGTCCAAGTTCAGGGAGGACTTATTCAACGGCTGCTCAAGTGTCCAAGTTCAGGGAGGACTTATTCAACGGCTGCTCAAGTGTCCATGTTCACACAGCGCGCTGCTCAAATGTCCAATTGTAATCTCTCTTTTGCTCATATCTCCATTGCTCAAGCCCATCTCATTGCTCAAATGTCCCCTGCTAACCTGTCCTCCACCCAAATATTCAGAGAAAGCATTTGCCTTAGCTTGACTATTTAACAATAAATTACTATTTAAATCGACAACACCAGAAACATCAGAGTTAGAAGATTTGAGACGACTTTTACATAAATTATAGAATGACTTAGTATTGGGAGAGTGGATAGCTTTGAGCTCTAAATCACATTCAAATTGACGAAGAGATCTATTAAACTTGTTTCTAATATTGGTCGTTAGGGCGGAATTAGGGGCGACTGTATGATATCTTTGTAATTTAGAATACAATATACGAAGTGAACAGGGATATTTAGAAGTAGGCTGTATACACTTAATAGGGACAAATTCATCTAATAAATTATTAATAAAACAAACAAAATATTCGTATGACTCATTTACAGGTAGATTAGAAAGGGCAAAGGTCCAATTGTGCATGAAAATAGAATCATTGATGGCTTGCCAGTTGGCTAGATGATACTGTCTAATAGGAGGGGGTTTGTGACGTATAGGTGGTGGAGATGATATAGAGAAAGAAATACTAGTGTGATCACTAATTGGATAACTTGCTTTAATGGAACTTATTATGGGAAAATTGGACAGGACCAAATCAAGGACATGATTGACTCTGGTAGGAAAAGAAACGAATTGGTGAAAATGATGGTCTATAGCGAAATCAAGGAAATCATTGGAGGGTTGAGACGTCAAAGAAGGCCAATCAATATTGGGATAATTAAAATCACCAAGGAGAACTGAGGGATGGGGACAATTTGTACATTGGATTAATAAATCAATAAATGGTATATTGGAGGATATAGGCGAGTTTGGGGCACGATATACAAGAATTAGTCTAATCTTATTATGATGGAGATGAGAGGTTGGTGAAGGGTGTATATCAACAGAGATAATCTCAAAACCAGGAATAGTGAGAGACTTATGAAGAATTGGCGTGAGGGAGGAACGAATAAAAAGACAAACACCACCGCCTCTACCTTGGGAGGGAATACGAGGCCTATCAGTGCGGAATATACTGTAATCTGGTGATCTACCAATAAACATACAATCATTATCATCATGATCTAACCAGGACTCAGAGAAAGCAAGAATATGAAAAAGGAAAGAGTCAAGTAAGAAAGAGAGAAAGCTTATCTTTGATCTTAAGACATCGGCTCAGTAAGATTCGAGGGTTGAGCCACTGACCCCGGACATCGACCTCACCGATTTGGCTCAATTTTTTTTTGTGGATACCCCCATGGCCCCCTATCACAAAATGGGTATTCATTTGGGCTGTATCCTTGAAACACAGATGTGGCGGGTTCTCGAAATTTGAAAACTCGATTTTCGCCAAAAAAAAGTGGAGCGACCTAGGTCCAATATTAGTGTGGAATAATTACATATATGCCTATTTAACAAAAACTCGCTATTGGACGGTCCGGATATCCGATCGCAAACTGATTTTTTTACCTCCTCAAAACATTCTAAATTTAATTAAAATTTTAAAACAAAAAAACGGCAGCCCAATTTTAGCCTCATTTTATAGAGCAAAAAATTCCGCATCGAATAAGGCAAAAAAATCAAAAATCGATCGACCCGTGTTTTGAGATAAATGAACCTGAAGATGACCCGAAAATATTTTTGTTTTCAAACCCCCTCATGTTTGTACTCATATTGAAGAGCTCGTTGAGTAGAACAACTTTCATGTTGAACGTTTTGTCTGAAACTCATGTACAAGAGAAATACATGAATTTAGATTTATTGGATCCAAATCTCTTGTATCGCTTGTATCTTGAGAACAAACGACTTTCATAGAATACGACCAATATGAAAAATGATGTGCTTGACGAGTTCTTTAAATTGAGTATAAACATGGCAAGGTTTCGACAACTTTTTTTTCATGACCACTTTAGAGGCCATGTTTTTCAGCATAGGGGTCAACAATTTTTTTTCGTGAAACAACTAATTAAGTATGGATTTTTGAGTTCTACAATATAGGCGTAATCACTAAGTGCACAAACAATATTTTACTTTCGATTTACTCTAAATTGACTGAAAAACTGTCGGAATAAATAAAAGAATGAATAAAGATGTATTTATCTTATACATGAGTTTCAGACCAAAAGTTCAAAATGAAAGTTGTTCTACTCTACGAGCTCTTCAATATGAGTACAAACATGAGGGGGTTTGAAAACAAAAATATTTTCGGGTCATCTTCAGGTTCATTTATCTCAAAACACGGGTCGATCGATTTTTGATTTTTTTGCCTTATTCGATGCGGAATTTTTTGCTCTATAAAATGAGGCTAAAATTGGGCTGCCGTTTTTTGTTTTAAAATTTTAATTAAATTTAGAATGTTTTGAGGAGTTAAAAAAATCAGTTTGCGATCGGATGTCCGGACCGTCCAATAGCGAGTTTTTGTTGCATAGGCATATATGATATTATTCCACACTAATATTGGACCTAGGTCGCTCCACTTTTGTTTGGCGAAAATCGAGTTTTCAAATTTCGAGAACCCGCCACATTTGTGTTTCAAGGACCCAGCCCAAATGAATACCCATTTTGTGATAGGGGGCCATGGGGGTGTCCACAAAAAAATTTTGAGCCAAATCGGTGAGGTCGATGTCCGGCACTACCTGGAATATCAGTGAGCCGGTGTCTTAAACTACGTGAATTAGCATAAAAACAAGAAATGCGATTCATATCATTATTATTAGCATATACTCCACTTACCATCACGAGTACGTATACGAGAATGGGCGTGACGTCATCAGCGGCAGCGGGACTCGATGACGTCAGAGCGAGCAGATTCGAGATCGTCTCGCATGCACGACTGCAAAGAATAATATTAGTACTTCATCTTTCAATTGTTGGTATGACTGGCTTTGGCCTACAAAAATCATTAAGCAAAAAAAGCAAGCAAAAAGAGCGATCCTAGCTAGTAACATGGCAAAAAGGAAACAAAGAATCAACAGGTCAGAATTTACAATGAGCATTGCTACTATTATTGTTATCAAAAAATATAAAATTAAAAAATCGTAGACTAAGAAATTTCAGCTCTCAAGTGACACAAGAGAAACGCAGATTCAACGGGTTCAACATTCAATTCAACGCTGTTCTTAAAACATCAAATTTCACCAACATCTGCAAGTTTATAATGCGAATAACTACAATAATATATACTAAACGATAATCAAGACAATTAATCAATCAATCAATACTTATACCGTAACCAATAAACTACCGTAACCATCATACCTGACACAGGCGAGCTTGTCTCGGGGCGACTTGTACGCATTTATCACGGCAATCGCGTGTTGAGCGGATGGCCATGGATACTCTCTACGCAGGGCCTAAATTGAACTTTGATCTTTAGTCTTTAAACGACTCACCGCATAGGTTGGCGGGTTGGGAGAAAGGCTGCACGCAAACCGGGGGAAGGGGAGGCAAGGCTGTGCGCACGGCTATTTTTTGGTAAATTCCAATGAAATTTTAAAGGGGGGCGAAAGGCCCAGATCTGAAGGCCGTGAGTCACCTTATTCCTGCATATCAAACTTATCTGATAAAACAACTGGCCATTTGCATTAAGCACTTCTAGTATTGTACAGTATTGACTAGTACAGTGGACAGTGGTTACAGTAACCAGGTCATAGTTACAGTAACCATCAGCTACAGTAACCAGGCCATACAATAAATCAATAGATCGATACCTCGGGAATCGCGAGTACTCCGTGCGCCGGAGGCACGCTGGAGGCCAGTCGCTGCAGCGCCTTGTACAGCACCCTGTAAGGAATAGTCAATCAATTGAACGCAGAGATCATAGATCAAAGTCTAAAGATCAAAGACCAAAGATCAAAGATCAAAACTCACTCGTCTCTGTAGATATCCGCGTCGTTATTGGGATAGAATGCCATGTGGTAGATGCGGCCCATCAGGAGACGTTCGACACACTTTCGCGCGTATTCACACTGCAAAGATATCAAATAAGACTCGGTTAACAAAACTTGAGCGAAAAGAAACGGAAATCATAGCATGCATTCTCTTCGTTTTCCACACTCTCTCGTCTCATTTTGCTTCATTTTGCGACTTTTGAACACTACCCTCAACAGCGTGATGATTAACAACTGAATTGAAAAAGTGCACAAATATAAAAATTAACGACAAAACGCCAGGTAGTGCTACTCGGCTAATTTTAAGAAACGAAAAAAAGCAAAAAAGCAAGCTCACATGATTTAGCTGCTAAAATGACAAAAAGGAAACAGAGAATCAACAGGCCAGAATTTACAATGACAATTACTACTATTAGTACTGTTGTTGCTAGTGGTCACGCAAAATGAAGAGGGTATCTTATTGCTAGAATAAGCAATCTCAATACTCAAGTGACAAGAGATAAACACAGATTCAACGGGCGGAAACACATTGCTCCCAAAATACCTAATTTCACCAATATCTACAAGTGCATAAAGCGAATGACTACATTAATAGATAATAAACGATAATCAAGACATCTAATCAAACAATCAATACTCATACCGTAACCAACAAACTACCGTAACCATGATACCTGATACTGGCGAGCTTGTCTCGGGACGATTTGTACGCATTTATCACGGCAATCTCGTGTTGAGCGGATGGCCATGGGCACTCACCACGAAGGGCCTAAATTGAACTTTGATCTTTGATCATTCGACTTTACTTGAGCAGCCTTATCCTTGTATACCAGACTAATCTGATAAAACAACCGGACATTTGCATTATGACAGTTATTTGAAACACAAAATCACCGAATTCCGAAAAATTTGAAAAAAACCCATATTTTGCTTTTCCACGTGGAAAAAACGTCTCAGTAATGTTAATTAATCTTTATAATATTTCTTATAATGTTTTTGAACATTTTTGTTTTTGGAAGTGAAGGCCTATCTGCTCTTAGAGCCGAGATATCCGCCATCGAGATTACACGCGCGCGCCCCAACTCCGCACGATGTGTTGCCATAAAATGAACGTTTTCCAGCCCAGAATGACTCAAAACAACTTGTTTCATCATTCTTATCACGAAAAAAACCTTGGAACAAGTTTTCTGTGTCTGTAAAAATCAGCAAAAGATTTGGATCGAACCGGGGTTCGAACCCGCTCGGTGTTTTTAGAGCGGTACCTCTTTAGCTCTTTACCTTTACCACAGAGCGGGTTCGAACCCCGGTTCGATCCAAATCTTTTGCTGATTTTTACAGACACAGAAAACTTGTTCCAAGGTATTTTTTTCGTGATAAGAATGATGAAACAAGTTGTTTTGAGTCATTCTGAGCTGGAAAACGTTCATTTTATGGCAACACATAGCGCGGAGTTGGGGCGCGCGCGTGTAATCTCGATGGCGGATATCTCGGCTCTAAGAGCAGGTAGGCCCTCACTTCCAAAAACATAAATGTTCAAAAACATTATAAGAAATATTATAAAGATTAATTAACATTACTGAGACGTTTTTTCCACGTGGAAAAGCAAAATATGGGTTTTTTCAAATTTTTCGGAACTCGGTGATTTTGTGTTTCAAATAACTGTCGTATATGGGTATTTTGAGCTCGTAATGCTTTTTCGGATGTTTTTGAGTCATTTAAGCTCCTTTGCTGTTTCTTGATAAAGGAATAAGCCGTTCTTTCCTTTGATAGGTCCGAGGTCGTGTCACTAAAATCAACGCTTTTTTTTCCAATTCGGAAATCCTCTGAAACTTGGGTCATTTTTAGACACATATGGGTGCAACAAAACGCGCATAGAAGAAAAGTGCACTTTTTCCGATTAGGAAAGTTACGTCACTTTTTCATAAAACCGACCGCCCAGCACCGGAGCATGGTCGAAAAATGACGTCACCAACTGGAAAATGTTGCGCAAGATCTCCTCTTTCGATGCTTTTTTTGGAAAAGTGTCTATCATTATTTTGAACGGAGTTATGATCATTTTTCTGACGCACACTCGAGCCAAAAATACCGTACCTGCCAACTTTGACCTACCACTACTCGAAAATGAGAACAGATATGCAAATTCGGAAAGCGCAGTTCGATAGAGCATCGTTCAAAGTACTTAATCTGAATTTTTCAGGGGGTCGAAATTTCTATGTCCGGGGGGTGGTCGAACCTCTGGCGATTCGTCTCATAAAAACAATGGCGAGGGCATCTTTTGCATTTATTTAGACTAGGAACATTTATCGGAAGATATTGCGCTACTTCTGGCTATATGTACTACATACTCTTCAGTAGTTGTTTCCATTCTTGTTGTTAGTTACGAATTTAGATGAATCAAAGAGCAAAGCAAAACTATCAATTGTCAATTGAGTCTTGTCAATTGCCAATTGTCAATTGAGTCTTGTCAATTTCCAATTGTCAATTGAGTCTTGTCAATTGCCAATTGTCAACAGTCAATTGTCAATAGTCAAATGACAATAGTCAAATGAGAATGTTTCAACCAATGATGACCTTGCGCACTACACACAATCTTGCACAGGTATTGCCTGTGACTTTTTCGTTTCAGACAATTCATATCAGGGCTGTTCGGAAAAAATATTTTCGGAAAAACGGAAATCCCAGCCCTGATTCATATTATCCAACGTCAATGTATTTTACCGTTGGTAAACGCGAGGCCTCAGTTCCAAATAAGAAGCGCGAGTGTGTTTCATCTAGTGCGGTGTACTACCCATATCAACTACACTTCAACATGTCGCATTCTCGTTTCAAGCTGACTGATTATGCTAGAGTTACTTAATTTATTTATCCGCAAAAGATGTTTCCCCACCAAATAATAAACTACAAACACAAGAAAACAATCTTGCACAGGTATTACCCATTACTTTCTCGTTTCAGACCATCAATATTGTCCAACGTCACTCTATTTATCCGCTAGTGATATGGTCCCACCGCCCAAATAATAAATACTCTCCCAGACTACAAAACAACAGACGCGTGAGAGTGCTTCACCCACGACGGTCCACTTCACGATATCAAATACACTTCAGCCAAGCGAGCCTACGAGTGACCTGTTTTTTTCAAGCGCTACTGATTATTAAAAAGTCATTATATTTATCCGCTTTTGATACTTCCGTTTTCAAACAATAAATACTCTTCATTGTAATTACGAATTATCTCGCTGACAAGGAGGCATCACCAGTGGCATTCTCGATCCAAGCACTACTGATTATTTTATTATCAATTCCCATCATCGATATTATAGAATTACAAAAGTTTTGCGCACAGTGTGCCAGCGGAATTTGTATTGTTCGGACAGTTTTAATTCTATAATATCTATTTTGTCTACCAGCGGAGTCCAAACAATACTGCCAATAACTCATTTTCATGCGAAAAAAATTACAATTTTAATGAAAAAATGAAGATTTTTCGAAATCTATCCATTATATTAAAAAAAGCTCCTGGGATGCCAAAAATGTATGTATGCTACTTTATTTATCCGCTGAAAATAGTTCCCGTTTACTAACTCTCCAGTCGAACTAAAAACTATCTTGCTGTCAATAATGTATGACCAGTGGCTTTCTCGTTTCAAACTCAAATCATGATTCTACACTCAATTCCATTCTTCGATACTCGGATCCAAGCAATACAGTCACAAACCACAAAACAACCGAGCCACAGCCTATAAGTAACCTGTCGGTTTCTTGTCTCACAAGGGAACCACTTAACCATAAGTCATTTTTCTCTAATTTTGATTTCTTGACGCGAATCTACATGGAATAAGGTTTCCAAAAAGGTAGGTCACAAGAATCACATTCGCGTTTTAAGGCCTTTTTTCGGCTTCTGAAAAAAGCACTAGATTTGCATCTCGCCCGCCTCTTTCGTGCAGCAGAAAAGACTCGCAGAAGAGAGATAGGGCAGACAAGTGGCCGAGTGGAGTAGTGGTCTGGAGCGCGAGCGCTCACTCCGACTTTTGGTGGTTCAATTTCTCAAGCAGTCGATACTTTTTGCCATGTTTTTCGAGGCATTTACATGTTTCAACCTGTTTTGGTATAGCATCTACTGTGTTATTTACATATTTTTTTGTCATATGCATTGGTTATGGACCTTTTCCCTGTTCGTAATCAGCTGATAGTCGGATATCTTGCTACTCGCTTTGATGTGAAGACAACGACAACTGTATCCCGTGATGATCTCAATCCGGAAGAACGTAGATGGCTCCATAGATGTTGATTGTTGATCTATTTTGTTCATGTAGCCCATATACATTGTTACTTTTTCATCTTCTTTGTTGTTTTCCTTGTAGATATTATGTTTAGGCAATAAATTATTGCATAATTGTTATCGTTAAAGAAAAATTTTGATATTTACATGCACAAATCGTGTTTAAACGTCATAGTAAGCAACAGCAAAAATATTTGGTGTTAGCGAGGAATTGAACCACCAAAAGTCGGAGTGAGCGCGCGCGCTCCAGACCACTACACCACTCGGCCACTTGTCTGCCCTATCTCTCTTCTGCGAGTCTTTTCTGCTGCACGAAAGAGGCGGGCGAGATGCAAATCTAGTGCTTTTTTCAGAAGCCGAAAAAAGGCCTTAAAACGCGAATGTGATTCTTGTGACCTACCTTTTTGGAAACCTTATTCCATGTAGATTCGCGTCAAGAAATCAAAATTAGAGAAAAATGACTTATGGTTAAGTGGTTCCCTTGTCAGTGACAACTGATTATTGCACAACTCCCTCCCCTCTTCGTTATGTATTATAAGACCGTAACGAACCAAATGATATTCTCTCAAACACCAACCCCTAGTCAATCAATGATGGTGATTACACCAATGACGCTCAACCAAAAGAACAAACTAAAAACTACATCCATCCAACCCCCACCAACCTTTCCCTTGAGCGTGCCTCCTCCTCCACCCGCAGACTCCGCCCCTCCTCCATCCACGGACGACGACTGCTGTAGGGTACTACGATGAGGATGATGATGATGGTGGTGATGATGGTCCCTGTTACTCGTGCCGTGACCGTCGAGTAGTAGATGCGACGAGGGTGGAGGAGAGATCGACGATGCGTATGCTGCAAAAGGACAATGTTGTTGCTGCATATCGCATAATATACATAGGTCGAAGGCAAATGGACCCCGATGCAGTGCTACTGTTCAGAGGGCTTTTCTTCTAAAATTATGATTCCTCCGCAGGCAGCTTTGCAAATGTATCAAATAAGTATTGCAATGTATTATCTACGAAACATTTTTAAGATCTCAACACAAGGTCTAAGAGGTTGTGAGAGAGGCAAACAAATATGGAG
This sequence comes from Parapristionchus giblindavisi, assembly GCA_943737045.1. NCBI lineage: Eukaryota > Metazoa > Nematoda > Chromadorea > Rhabditida > Diplogasteridae > Parapristionchus > Parapristionchus giblindavisi. The sequence goes on from CALSFV010000009.1 coordinate 1,316,625, forward strand.
ATTGGCTCAAGAGAAAGAAACAGAAAACCAAAAGCCAACTTCCGTTTTTTATCCTGTGGCCCTCAATCTTTTGCAATCCCATGTGTAACACTCAACATTAAAATTTTTTTATTAATTAAGTAATCGACAACCAATTACAGTATACATTGTGGAAAGATCAGAGATCAAAGATCAAAGATCACCGAATGCTTATTAAGCTCGGGGAATATAAGTGAACAACGGGAGAGAAAGAGGACATATTAAAGATATGATCGATTGATTTATGAAGGAAAGGGTGGAAAACTCATTCGAGGGAGTTGATCAATTGCTCACAGAGGGGAGATATGTGAATCCAGATATAAGGGGGCAGATAGCAGATAATGAATTTATATTTGATGGAATAAATAAATAAATATATAAATAACATAGACCAACATTCAAACGAACTAAAGAATTACTTGGCAACTTTTCTAGGACCGCTCACCTAGATAACACAGCAGGCAAATGGACCCCGAGGCAGAATACAGTGAATACTGGAAAAGTATTGCCTGTGCTGCCTCGCCGAAAGCAATCGGAAGTCACTTTCCTTGCCTGAATCCATCTATCCCCAAAGGGTAACTATCGGTAGTGGGAAGTCAAAAACAATCAGAATGAGGCAAGACAGGGGAAGGAATATAGAAATGGATAAAGGAAGTCATCGGTCTATCGTCTACTATAATACATAGGGAACGATTGCTGCATAGGGGCGTGCATAGGATTCGATGCCTAAGGAAGTTTATCATTGAAGGACAAAGTTAAAAGATCAAGGTTCAAAGATCAAAGATCACTGCTCTCCACTTGTCACGGTTTCAGGTTCAGTGTTAGGCTCGGCGAATTTCATCATCAACTTCTTCTTCATCTCCTGGTCATGGAACTGCGTCCATAATGCTGTGCCGTCGGCCATCTGAAAGATCAAATACAAAGTACAAAGATCAGACAACCCACCTCTAGACCATCGCGAAAGTCGCGACGCGTCAGTCTGTGACGGGCGCGCTGCGCCGCAGGATCCCTGAAAAACAAATCAATATGTATAAAAATCAATAATTAAAGGAGTACGGTAGACCATCAATCGATAAATCAATCAATAAGCGTACGTCGTGGTGTTCAGTCGCAGTGCACCTGACGGCGCGACCAGATACGGTAGTCGAATCTGAATAACAAAGGAATGAGTAGAATATATCATATTCAAAGCAGATAATGTTTAGAATAGTGATAGATAAAAATCAATAATTTCCAATATCGATCGTACCTTGACGGCATCTTCTATGATGCCCTTGATGTGGTAGACAAGCGCCTCGGTCACGATCTCTCCGACGTCCGGAGGTATCTGAAATGGTCAGGGCATAGGTCGAAAAGTACGCTACAAAGTGCGAAGCCTGACCGGATTTTTTGAATACCCGACCGCATTTTATGTTTTTTTTGTGAAACCCAGACCGCACCTTGCAAATCTGTAACAATCGGTCGAATAGCTAGGTTATCGGTTTTCAAAATCCGGTCAGGTTTTTTTGATTTTTGGCAAATTTGGCTCAAAATCCGGTCAGGTTTTTCGATTTTAGTGAAATTTTGGCTCAAAATCCGGTCAGGCTTGGTACTTTGTAAAATACTTTTCGACTTATTTCTGTAACGTAGCTATTCGACCTGTGGAGCAGGGCAAGAAACATTCTCTTCCTCTCTGTCCACTTCCCCCAGTCGGTTCTTTGTTTCGTATACAAGACAATGGCACTTATGGTGTTACATTTTCAAAACGGGCGCACGCCGTCGTACGAAATAGTGTTACATTCGGGAACGTCAACGTCAACATTGATTTTGAACTGTTTTGGGTCCCAAGTGGAAAACCCTTATTGTCAATTGGGATACGGTAAGAAGTTACCGTAACCATGAATCAATAATGGCTGACTACTGTAACCTTTTACAGTAATTTCATGATCCATCAGGGTTTTCCACTCGAGACCGAAAACACTTCAAATTTCAAGCTGACGGAGACGTTTTCCGAAACGTAAATACGGCGTGCGCCCATTTTGAAAATGTAACACCACATTACAAGACAATGACAAGACAAGGCATTGCTAGAGGACAGAGCAATGACCCTTTGTTCTCGTGAAACTGAGAGATGCACAAAAATGTATGATCCCCATGCCACAATGAGATCGCCAATTTCTCTTCTTTATGTTTCGCCAATTGCAGATAAGATTAGCGATGAAAAGAAGCAGCACTTGCACAGCGTACTTAGATATCAAATTAGCTTACTTATTGGGCGGCATTCTTTTAGCATATGCACATTGTAACTGATACATTTCGAGTGCCGTGGTGGTCGGGCAAAACTAACAAAGCAAGATATCAAGACAGCATAGTAGAAATGGAGAAAAGAATGGGGAAATGCCACTATTGAGAGCCATTTCACGCCGCGCATTTTCAAGTTTCACCATTTTCTGAAATGCGCAACGACTCTGACAAGGGAACCACTTAACCATAAGTCATTTTTCTCTAATTTTGATTTCTTGACGCGAATCTACATGGAATAAGGTTTCCAAAAAGGTAGGTCACAAGAATCACATTCGCGTTTTAAGGCCTTTTTTCGGCTTCTGAAAAAAGCACTAGATTTGCATCTCGCCCGCCTCTTTCGTGCAGCAGAAAAGACTCGCAGAAGAGAGATAGGGCAGACAAGTGGCCGAGTGGTGTAGTGGTCTGGAGCGCGCGCGCTCACTCCGACTTTTGGTGGTTCAATTCCTCGCTAACACCAAATATTTTTGCTGTTGCTTACTATGACGTTTAAACACGATTTGTGCATGTAAATATCAAAATTTTTCTTTAACGATAACAATTATGCAATAATTTATTGCCTAAACATAATATCTACAAGGAAAACAACAAAGAAGATGAAAAAGTAACAATGTATATGGGCTACATGAACAAAATAGATCAACAATCAACATCTATGGAGCCATCTACGTTCTTCCGGATTGAGATCATCACGGGATACAGTTGTCGTTGTCTTCACATCAAAGCGAGTAGCAAGATATCCGACTATCAGCTGATTACGAACAGGGAAAAGGTCCATAACCAATGCATATGACAAAAAAATATGTAAATAACACAGTAGATGCTATACCAAAACAGGTTGAAACATGTAAATGCCTCGAAAAACATGGCAAAAAGTATCGACTGCTTGAGAAATTGAACCACCAAAAGTCGGAGTGAGCGCTCGCGCTCCAGACCACTACTCCACTCGGCCACTTGTCTGCCCTATCTCTCTTCTGCGAGTCTTTTCTGCTGCACGAAAGAGGCGGGCGAGATGCAAATCTAGTGCTTTTTTCAGAAGCCGAAAAAAGGCCTTAAAACGCGAATGTGATTCTTGTGACCTACCTTTTTGGAAACCTTATTCCATGTAGATTCGCGTCAAGAAATCAAAATTAGAGAAAAATGACTTATGGTTAAGTGGTTCCCTTGTGAGCATGATGATACATACTTTGATACATAATGATAGACTAATTCAGAATTTGAAGAAAAAAAACATCAATATCACCATGCACACCAGACCTCTCGATCTAACAAACGCTTGATGGATCTAGGTGGATGAAAACCTCTTGATATAAGTCTAACAAATACATCCCATCCCCGATGTGTTCTATTGAAGGAATAAATATTATTATTATTATTATTATTATTATTATTATTATTATTATTATTATTGTGAATGGGAGCAAACTGGGTGAAACTATTTGCTCATGCGAATCAAACACTAATGAATAGGCAAAGAATGTTTCATATTCATCGGTTTTCATCGGACCTAGTTTCCTCTTGATAAATGTGTTATGAATCAAAATCAATTAATATCTCCTCACCTCCTCAACGCCTTCCTTTGCTCCTCTCAGATAGAACAACGTCGTTATCGTGGATTCCGATGGTAGCACATACGATCTCTTCGTCGACTGTGTCTTACTGTCAGATGGTCGACCAAAGGAGGTCGATGCGCCCAGTGACATCTGTATAGGTGACCATGAATGGTGACAAATCTGACGTCGAAAGCATACGTCGCGCCATTGCCGCTGGAAATGAAAACGGGGGGGGGGGGGGGTAGGAAGCAAAAAAATGGAGCATTTATACGCCATTTTGAGTGATTTTTTTTTTGGAAAATCGGGGGGTCGGGTGCCAAAAATCGGGGGTGTATTGCCGCTAGCGGCAGTGGTGCCCACGTATGGTCGCAAGCGTAGGCGGAAGCATCTTTCAAACATCCACCGCCTACGCTTGTAACGTCACGTTTGTCGGCAAACTGTATGCCACCGTTCATGGATACGGCCCCTGAGGGTGATTTTTGACATAGTTACGACAGTGATCTTTGATCTTTAACAAGAGCGCCGTCAATCCAACAACAATAAGGTTTTTCGAGAGCATTACATAGATGACTATCTTTCGATCGTTGAATGACGCTACCGTACCTCGCATCCGTCAAGTAGGTGCGTGAAGAGGCGTTCGTGTGCGGCGTGTACGGTAGGTGGCAGAATCGATTGGATGAGTTCATCAACATCGACGAGAGTGGCGCGACCACGAATAAACCGAACGAGCATTGTCATGTAGCTGTAGGAGATATTGATTGGTTGACCGATTACGGTAACGATATTGACTGATTACCGTAACTCATTGATTGGTATCGATTGATTACCGTAATCAAAAAGGACAGTAATCCCTTCATAAATCGATCAGTCAATCATAAGATATCACTACCAATCGATAATCACCATCGACTACCGTATACCTGTCCATGGAAGCTTGATCGTCGGCGAGTCCCGCACAGATTTCCCTGACTTCCTTTCTCATCTCGGCGTACGTCCGTTTCCTCTTTTCCATCTTCTGCTCACGCTCTCGCTCGTCCCACTCATCCATCACAATTTCCTTCTCAAAAATCGATTTAAACATTACTAGTCAATCAACTAAAGGTTACTGTATTCTCTAAGGGGCGGAGCGTAAAACATTAAAAATTGTGTATTTATTCTCTCAGATATCACTATTTCCAGTATCCATCCGACTGGTTACACATTTTTGCATAAATACACGAACTTAAATTAATCTTTATCACCATAGTACATATTAATATTAGGAACAATTACCAGTTACGGTTGTTAGCAAAATTACAAAAAAATGTGTAAAACTATCACTTCCATGGTAGGGTTGGTGTAGGATATCTGCATAATACAGAGGAGGGGACATTTTGATCGACTATTCGGGAATAATATTAGGAGACTCAGAAAAGGACGTTTCAGAAATTTGCACTTCAGAAATTCCAACTCAGAAAAGGACGTTTCAGAAATTGGCACTTCAGAAATTCCAACTCAGAAAAGGACGTTTCAGAAAGATAAGATCGCTTAAAAAAATTTAGTAGCATTCAATTACAACGGGAAAATTTTCTGAAACGTCCTTTTCTGAGTTGGAATTTCTGAAGTGCCAATTTCTGAAACGTCCTTTTCTGAGTTGGAATTTCTGAAAAAAAAATATGAAACGTCCTTGTGTGGAAAATCATATCTGAAGTGGAAATTTCTGAAACGTCCTTTTCTGAAGAGGATTTTCTCAAATAGCACTTTCTGAAGTGAAATTTCTGAAACGTCTTATCACCTGCACTGAGCGCACACCCACACACTTTCTTTGCCTTGTCCACAAGAGAAGCTGAGATAATCAAATTGCAGGCACACTCTGAGTTAATTTTAAACCCTCCGCTCTGGCAATGCTCTCTCGCTTTCTTTGTCTAAGAGAGCGTTGCCAGAGTGAAGAGTTTCAAATTAGCTCCAGGATGTGTCTTTAAGCAAATGCAAATAATTGATACTCGCCATTTCAAGTACCGCGGTGGACGGGATAAACTAACAAAGAAAAAGATGGAGACGAAATAGTAGAAACGAGGATCAGAATGTGAAATGCCACTAGTGTGTATGGTGAGACTTCAACACCGCGCAGTTTCATGTTTCACCATGTCCGGAAATGCACAACGCCTCTGAGTATAATGATCGTCATCATTACCCTCGATTTAACAAACTCTTGATTATGAGCCCCTTCGTATTATATTTTATGGAATAAGTAAATAATAAAAAAATAAATAAATGAAATGACAAACCTCAACGCCTTCCTTTGCTCCTCTCAGATAGAACAACGTCGTTATCGTGGATTCCGATGGTAGCACATACGATCTCTTCGTCGACTGTGTCTTACTGTCAGATGGTCGACCAAAGGAGGTCGATGCGTCCAGTGACATCTGTATAGGAATTTATTTATTTATTTATTTATTTATTTATTTATTTATTTATTTATTTATTTATTTATTTATTTATTTATTTATTTATTTATTTATTTATTTATTTATTTATTTATTTATTTATTTATTTATTTATTTATTTATTTATCGTACACCACAACGGTGTTTCTGGTATCCATGAACTGTGGCAAGTGACGTCACAAGGAAGGATATCTCGCAAACGCCTCCGTCTACGATTGTAACGTCACGTTTGTCATCAAATGGTTTTCCACTGATCATGGATGCGGCCTCTGGTATCGATTTTTGACATAGTTACGACAGTGATCTTTGATCTTTAACTAGAGAGCCCAGTCAATCTAACAACCGCAACTAAAGATTGCAATATATTGATGGCTATCTCGCGACCGTAGAATGACGCTACCGTACCTCGCATCCGTCAAGTAGGTGCGTGAAGAGGCGTTCGTGTGCGGCGTGTACGGTATGTGGCAGAATCGATTGGATGAGTTCGTCAACATCGACGAGAGTGGCGCGACCACGAATAAACCGAACGAGCACTGCCATATAGCTGTAGGAGATATTGATTGGTTGATTCATTACGGTAACGATATTGATCGATTACCGTAACTGATTGATTGGTATCGATTGATTACCGTAATCAATATAGATATTGTCAGTAACCCCCTGTATGTAAATAGCTCTTTGAGCGGTCAATCGTCAGACATCACTACCAATCGATAATCATCATCGACTACCGTATACCTGTCCATGGATGATTGATCATCAGCGAGTCCCGCACAGATCTCCCTGACTGCATTTCTCATCTCGGCGTACGTCCGTTTCCTCTTTTCCATCTTCTGCTCACGCTCTCGCTCGTCCCACTCATCCATCTCAATTTTCTTCTCAAAATCGATTTAAATATTACTAATCAATCAACTAAGGGTTACTGTATTCTCCAAAGTCCATAAAAAAGGCAAAAAAAAATCCAAGGGGTGGAGCATAAAACATTAAAAATTGTGTCTTTATTCTCTCAGATATCACTATTTCCAGTATTCGTCCGACTGGTTGCATATTTTTGCATAAATACACGAACTTTACTTAATTTTTAATCACCATAGTACATATTAATATTAGGAACAATTACCAGTTACGGTTGTTAGCAAAATTACAAAAAAAATGTGTGTAAAACTATCACTTCCATGGTAGGGTTGGTGAAGAATATCTGCATAATACAAAGGAGGGGGACATTTTGATCGACTATTCAGGAACATACTCTAGATGAGAAGTTCAAAAGCGGCACTTTTTGAACGAAGAATTTATTGGTTACAGTATGACTATTGATTGAAAATCGATAATCATATTCATTAACCACTCAAACAACCACCAAATTCAATAATGTTCAATGAAAAACAGGTCCATCGGCAAAATTCTAGAATCATAAAAAGTTCCGGTATGACAAAATGGGTACAAGTTAGTTTTTTTTTTCTACTTATTATAAAATGTTATTTGGCCGATTATTGATTATCGATTAGTAGGGGAAAGGAAAAGCAACTTACATAAAACAGATATACACAATACTATGCAAGTATAGATATACAAATCGATTTCGATTAGCATACAAGATTTTGTTCGAATAAATGTATTAAGTTATCTCTGTAAATTATTACAATAATAATAGGGTGTAATATGTTAACAGGATATCATATATCAGGCGACCACAGTATCCTCTATCACAGTATAAAGATCAAAGATCAAATATCGCATCTACAGGAATATCGCATCTACATCTCGATGGCAGCAGTGAACTGGGTCCACCAGTAGGCGTCACTTCCGTCCATTTGATTGGTGAAGAATCCATCGAAATACTGTACATTGGATAGGAGAGCGGGAGGATTGGCCTGAATATAAACGGATTATGATCTTTGATCTCTACTTTGTTCTTTTTCTCTACTCATCAGAAAGTATTTTTCAGTTAAAGAATAAACAAAAGGATTGTGAACAGTGAATCTCGCCAATACTATTTAACACTTTTGATTTACTAAAACCCATTTTGGTGAGCACATTTGCGTGTCTATTAAGATGTATTTCTGTTTTTATTTTATCTCTACTCATAGGAAAATCATTCAAACAAAGAAAAGCATGAACTACTGCCAAAAAAATCAATATTTCGACGTATGCACTTTTCAAAATCATAGCGTTTGCACCAATTTCATAGTCTGCCTAATCTTCAAATTTCAACCCTTGTTTGTTTTGTTTAACTCTCCCAAGTTCCGCAATACGGTATCAGGGCTGTGCGGCAACTGAGTTGCCAATTGCCGGAATTGCCGAAATTGCCGACTTTTGATTGCCGAAATTGATTGCCGGCAACGGCAACCAATTATGAAAAATTGCCGAAATAAAATTCAAGTAAAAAATGATTGAACAAAGTCAGATAAGCACAAGTTTTGTGTGCAATATCTTAGAAATTTGAAGTATACGGTATACCAAAACGAATAATCATGTCGTTTTGAGAATCCCATTCCGTTAGCCTTTTTGTTTTCTCCAGGAAGTCGAAAGTTTTCTGGCCACTACATTAGACTCGGAGATTGATCCATTCTCTCAATAGACTAGTAATGTTACGAAGACATAACACCCGCTTATCTCACGAGTAGCCACGAAGTATTTAATTTACCCATCCGGATATGCGAAAGCAGAAAGACTATTCGGGACGGCGGGAATCTTTCTCAACAATGCATAAAGAATCTTTCTAAATATCACTCAACATAATATTCTACTAATTTGTAAATAAGTAACGAAAAATATTGATATTTCATTCGTTGCTGCAATTTTTTATTGCCATTGGTTTCGTTTGGTAACGATTTTTGATAAGTACTTTATACAAATTATCGTTGGCTCATTTTAAATAGATAAGTAAAAATTGCCGAAGTTGCCGAAATTGCCGGCAATTGCCGAATTTTTTATTTTCCGGTTGCCGGCAATTGCCGATTGCCGAAAAAAGTGGTTGCCGCACACCCCTGTACGGTATGTGTTCCTTGGGTCATAATTTGGTCAGACTTATGATTAGCATATACTCCACTTACCATCACGAGTACGTATACGAGAATGGGCGTGACGTCATCAGCGGCCGCGGGACCCGATGACGTCAGAGCGAGCAGATTCGAGATCGTCTCGCATGCACGACTGCAATAATATTAGTACTAATTCTTTCAATTGTTGGCCCGCCGTAGGCAAAGACAAGATGAAGCAGAAAAGTGCGGTCATAGTTACTAAAATGACAAAAAGGAAACATAGAATCAACACGCCGGAAATTACAATGACAATTACTACTGTTATTACTGTTGTTGCTACTGGTCACGCAAAATGAAGAGGGTATCGTATTGCTAGACAAAGCAATTTCAACACTCAAGTGACAAAAGATAAACGTAGATTCAACGGGTGGAAACATATTGTTCTCAAAACTCCAAATTTCACCCTTATCTACAAGGTTAAAATGCGAATAACTACAATAACATATACTAAACGAAAATCGAGAAATCTAATCAATCAATCAATACTCATACCGTAGCCACCAAACTACCGTAATCCTCATACCTGACGCAGGCGAGCTTGTCTCGGGGTGACTTGTACGCATTTATCACAGCAATCTCGTGTTGAGGCCATGGGCACTCTCAACGAGGGGCCTAAATTGAACTTTGATCTTTGATCTTTAGTCTTTAATCGATCCAACTTATCCCTACATATAAGACTAATCTGATAAAACAACTGGCCCTTTGCATTAAGCACTTCTAATATTGGACTGAATACAATGGACCTGTACTAGTACAGTGGACAGAAATTACAGTAACCAGGTCATAGTTACAGTAATCATTAGTTACAGTAACCAGGTCATACGATAAATCAATTGATCGATACCTCGGGATGATGCGCCGGAGACACACTGGAGGCCAGTCGCTGTAGCGCCTTGTACAACACCCTGCAAGCACAACAGTCAATCAATTAAACACCGAGATCAAAGACCAAAGATCAAAGATCAAAGTCTAAAGATCAAAGATCAAAACTCACTCATCTCTGTAGATGTCAGCGTCGTTATTGGGATAGAATGTCATATGGTAGATACGACCCATCAGAAGACGTTCGACACACTTGCGCGCGTATTCACGCTGCAAAGACATATCGAATAAGGTTCTGATCAAAATTTGCAGGAAAAAACGAAAATCAGAGAATGCAGTCTCCTCGTTTTACACACTCTCTCGCCTCATTTTCAATCCCGATTGTGACTTTTGAAACATTAGTTTGACGATAAGGACACAGAGTAATTACTGACAAAGCCAAGTAGAAGTGCAAAAAAATGCCAAACGTGAAACGACAAAACGCCAGGTAGTTTGCCCAGTTGCTGATCGGTAAATTTCAAGAAGAAACAGAAACATGTACACAAAAAGCCAATCTTACATGATTGATATTAGCCGCCCAAATGACGCCAGATGCCTCCAATTGGCGCCAGAGATTGTCAATATGCTCCTCCACCCACTCCGTCTTCTCGTCCTGATGATTTTTTCAAAGATTATTGTATATTATAATATATAAATTCATTTTAAAATATGGCGCTTCTTCTAGATTTCACACATTTCTTCAGATATTTCTACATCTATTTTATTCTGTTCCTTTTTTAGCGACAGCGCTTTCAGGAATGAAACATCAGAAATATTATTTATTTAAAAAAATATTATTATTATTATTTAAAAAATATATTATATTATTATAATTATTATTATTAATTGCTCTTTTCTCTTTAAAGTTGTTCCCGCTTTGCATCTGAGAAACGGCAATTCGTTAAGAATCATTCTACCCTTCAAAATATCAACCACTTCCCATTCAACATTAGCCTCACGAACTATTGATATTTGGAATAATCTCCCTGATGCTATTGTGCAGGCGTCACCAGCAATCATGTAAAAAATATACCATATAATGTGATTGTCCCTGAGGCACATATTCACTCATGAAATGTTCTGAACTGGTAACATTTCTGCTGCCTCTTCCTCATCCCCCCCCCCAACATTTCACCGATTGTTGCTGCAACAGGGTTGGATGGCGAGAGGGAATGTAGAATCTGTAATTTAACTGATCATTTCGAAAGTAAAATATTGATTAATTTCTGGATGCAAATCGACACAATGAAGAAGTGTTATTACAAAGCAGTGGAGGAGATTTTGAAGAAACAAAATCGATAATTCGAAAGAAAAAATCAATAAATCAATAATCAATCAATACCTATTGATCCACATCTCAATCAGACACTCTTCAGCCAGTGATTTCTCTCGTTGAACACGGGCTGAGAGACGCTCGAGGGCTGCCTACAGTCAATCAATAATTATGCAATTACACATTTATTATAAAATCATTTGAAATAATTTCAATCAATAATTGTTTTTTAATTGTAATTGAAGCACAATTATTAATATACAATTTTAAATCTAATCTGCATGCAAATTTGTACTTGTACATTAAAACCTATTCTTTTATTTGTTATAAGAGCGATATCACGAGAGATTGCATGAAATCCAATAGTATCGGAACTAGTACATGAGTGTATATGAGTTACAGACACAACGTTCAACATGAAAGTTGTTCTACTCGACGAGTTCTTCAATATGAGTGCAAACATGAGGGGGTTTGAAAACAAAAATATTTTCGGGTCGTCTTCAGGTTGATTTTGTGAAAAAACACAATACCTTTTTTTATTTTTTTATTTTTTTTATTAACTAATCTTGCTCTGACCTTTAATGATCTACATAGAAATTCTGCGCTTTCTGGCATCTAAGATACGAAAAAATTATTTTTGTGATTCAAAAAAAAAAGTTTTTTAATCACAACTTTTTTTATATTTGTTTTGCGCATTACACATGCAAAAGAAAAGTTTTTCGTCATATTTTTTCTGCATTTTTTGAGTTGCCGAACAGCTTTCCAGACTAATTTTGAAAGAAGTTATGATTTTTCGAATTTTAGAACCGTCAAATACCTAAAAGCCGGTTTTGAGACCTGGGACCGGGATCAATAATTTTCTTGTCCCCTGGGTATTCACATATAAAAGTTTCATAGAAATCAAAAATACTTTTTCGAAAATAGTTCCGAGCCTCCCGCAGTCTCTCGTGATACCGCTCATAACATCCTCTGAAATAATTTCAATCAGTATTATACCGTACCTCTAACACAAGCATAACTAACAATTAATATCACACATCTCCAGAATGCCAGTACATTAACGAAAATTCTATCACAATATTTATACTACAGTAACCAATCAATGAATGACTACCGTAACCAATAAATCAATAACTACCGTAACCAATAAATCAATCCACGACTACCGTACCTGTAGTCTCAGCGACAGCCTCGACTGCTGCAGGTAGAGTGTGTAGGAGGCACGACGTCGATGATTCTCGCGCAGTGAACGGAGCAGTTTGTGCACTCTGACACAACACACATTGTGAGTTTGTTTTTTTTTTATTTGACTTTTTTTTCGAATTTTCGATTCGACTATTCGCCTATTCCTTTCGACTTCGAAAATTCGACTAATGCTTCAGTTTTCTCTTTTTTCTTCTTCTTCTTTGACGGTATTTGCAAATGAAAAGATAATATAATATGTTTGCTTCATAAAAAATATAGTTTAAGAAGATTAAATCTGATTTATAAAAAAAATCGAATAAGAAATAAATGACAAACTCTCTCGTGGTGAAAACCAGTACGGTAAATACTGTATTATACACTACAAGTACGGTAAGATGAGTGGATGAGGAAAGAGTACATATAACATGGAATAGTGGACGATGACGTTCATTACTTTTAGTAATCACATATAGAACTAGTAATTCTGGGATATTCTTTTTTAAGAAGCTCTAATTTTCATATTGGGATCAATCGAATTTCATGAATATCAATGATTCAGTATTACCAGTGACGTTCACGTTTCACACAATTCATATTATCCAACTTCACTCGATTTATCTGCTGCCTTATCACAAGTATAATCAGTACCAAAATAATAAATGCTCTCAAAGACTACAAAACAGCAGAAACGTGAGTGTGTTTCATCCACGACGGTCTACTTCATATGAGGCCGTTTGTGTAAGAGTCGGGCAAATCAGGGGGGAGGGTTGGCACAGACCAAAAATTTCGATACCCTCAAAACTTGTGTATAGGGGTTATTGGCCTCGCTGATGAAGATGTGCATAGTCATTTTGGCTCCAGTGGTCCCGCAACGTCTGGGCGCGATTACGGTATAATCACGTTTTCAAGCCGTTCTCGGTCCATGGTAGAGGTAGAGGTATGAAAATTGGGCTCCTGGGGCTGAATTCGATGGCGATGACGGCTGTCTACTTCATTAGTTTTGAAAATTTCCCAAAAGGCAACTAGTGGAAATTGTGATGGAGACGTTTGCGCCCGAGACGAGTATGACAGTTCGAACCGGCGTGACGAGAGGATCTCAAAGATGTATTATGAGCCATTTTCTCCTTTGAGAAAGCTTTCATAGTTTCGTTATAGAGAAGTGCGCCTTGCAAGAGGCGTCTCTCAATTCCGCACGCTATCTCGCACTCTCGGGAGAGGCGAGAGAGCGTGCGGAAATGAGAGAGTGAAGAGGGAGCGCGCGGCATTGAGACGTAAACAACTCCTGATGCTGGCGCAGATCACTATAACGAGACTATGAAAGCTTTCTCAACGGAGATATTGGCTGATAATACATCGTTGAGATCCTCTCGTCACGCCGGTTCGAACTGTCATACTCGTCTGGGGCGCAAACGTCTCCATCAAACTTTCCACTAGTCGACCTTTTGGGAAATTTTCAAAACTAATGAAGTAGACAGCCGTCATCGCCATCGAATTCTGTCCCAGGAGCCTAATTTTCATACCTTTAGCTCTACCATGGACCGATAACGGCTTGAAAACGTCATTATACCGTAATCGTGCCCAGACGTTGCGGGACCAATTGAGCCAAAATGACTATGCACATCTTCATCAGCGAGGTCGATAACCCCTATACACGAGTTTTGAGGGTATCGAAATTTTTGGTCTGTGCCAACCATTGTTCGACTCTTACGCAAACGGCCTCATATCACGGATCTCCTGTAAAAGTGTATGAAAGTAAAAACCTTTTTGCACAGAAAAAATTAACTTTTCTCTTTTTTTATTGATAATTGTTAGACTGGCCTAACTGAGTGCGAAAACAACATTTTGAAATTTTGTTTTTCGTAATTTGCATAATTATGCAATTTTTTTACCGTCAACTTCAAATGAGTGTTACTCACTTCGTTTTTGAGCAACCGCGTAACATTTTTTTTCATTCGGTTCCTAATGACCTCCTCTACAAATAACTCAACTAAGGATATGGTCGGAAATGTTGTTCTTCATGTGTTTTTGTATGAAAACTGTTTTTTTTTGCATACAAAATGCGATTTTTCTCGAAATTTTTCTCTAAAGGATAAGAGTTTTATTGCAGATTCGGATTCCCCGTCCTCGAATTGGGGTATCCTGATATATCATTTAACCCAACTCTGTCCGCCCAATAGTGATACTGTATATCATCGTCCTGGACTTAGTGCAATTTTCTCTCAAATCTCATTTTTGATTGTAAATCAGCTCAAACTTATGTTAATGTACTCATTAGCATATTTAAACCCTGTATTTCGACCAGCCTTACAAAATTGTCTTAGTGGTTCGAATTCTCAACAACAACCATTTTTGAGATATGAATCGAAAACTGATTTTTTAACGATTTTTTAATTCTTTCGTGGAAGATTTTTTTTTATTCTGCAATTTCATTTTCACTGTTCTTATTTATCATTTATTGATATTAGTTTATTGATCGTTAAGGTCGAAGAAACTGATTGAATTAAGAATATCCATGGAACCGTCGAAAAACTCTGAGAAATCACTGTAGATCATATCATACATGACATCCGATGTTATCATTCTCTCATCATCGGCCACATCCACTTCCTCCTCAACGGGCAGATCTTCTTCTTCGAAATCCTTCTCCATATCATCCAGAAGCGCTCCTCTTCTTCTACTATGGATTCCTTTAGCCTCCATTTTCTTCTTCTTAGCAGCAACGAGAGATCGAATGCAATTCTTAATCTGTTCATGGGGCATTCGTTCTGAAGAAGGATCAGTTCTATCCTTCATTCTTCGTTCTATCTCTTCCGCTCGAAGTTTCTTCGAATGAGTGAAGTAATCCTCGAAGAGATCAGCGACCAACTGTCTAGCCTTTGGATCGTATCTCGCTCCGTTCTTCGTAATACGCAATGCCTGGGCTTCTTATGAACTGGAGCCTGTTGGAATACATGAAATGATTCAGCGAGTCGGGCAATTATTCCTACTCCCTTCTGCACTTCCTCAAGCATTCCCTTGTAAAACAGCATAAAACAAAACGAAAAAGTTGGTGTTTTTAAGTTGCATCAAGTCAGAAAGGCGAAAATTCGTTAAAAATCAGTTTTCGATTCATATCTCAAAAATGGTTATTGTTGAGAATTCGAACCACTAAGACAATTTTGTAAGGCTGGTCGAAATACAGGGTTTAAATATGCTAATGAGTACATTAACATAAGTTTGAGCTGATTTACAATCAAAAATGTGATTTGAGAGAAAATTGCACTAAGTCCAGGACGATGATATACAGTTTCACTATTGGGCGGACAGAGTTGGGTTAAATGATATATCAGGATACCCCAATTTGAGGACGGGGAATCCGAATCTGCAATAAAACTCTTATCCTTTAGAGAAAAATTTCGAGAAAAATCGCATTTTGTATGCAAAAAAACAGTTTTCATACAAAACACATGAAGAACAACATTTCCGACCATATCCTTAGTTGAGTTATTTGTAGAGGAGGTCATTAGGAACCGAATGAAAAAAAATGTTACGCGGTTGCTCAAAAACGAAGTGAGTTACACTCATTTGAAGTTGACGGTAAAAAAATTGCATAATTATGCAAATTACGAAAAACAAAATTTCAAAATGTTGTTTTCGCACTCAGTTAGGCCAGTCTAACAATTATCAATAAAAAAAGAGAAAAGTTAATTTTTTCTGTGCAATGGCTTCATACACTTTTACAGGAGATCCGTGATATATCATCTACACTCCAGTCAAGCGAGCATACCGGTGACCTGTTGCTTTCTCGTTTCACGCTCTTATGATTATTCTAAAGTTACTCCATTTATCCGCTATAGATGCTTCCTCAGCAACAAATAAATAAATACTCCCGACGGTCCATCCGAACTACCTTTTGTGACAATACGCATGAACAATGGCTTTCTCGTTTCAAGCACTACTGATTATTCTACATTCACTTCACTTCTTCGATAATCATCTCGTGATCTCGGATCCAAGCAATACAGTCACAAACGGCAAAACAACCCGAGTCAGCCGCCTATCAGTGACCTGTCGGTTTCTTGTCTCAGTGACCACTCATTATGGTACAACTCCCTCCCCTCACCGTTACGCAACCCTAATGGAAGTTCAAAATTAAATGGAAGTCAGGGAACAAGCAAAAGCATAAGAAAGAATAAAAGACAAAGTCACAAATTGGAAGCCCATAATGAGCGAGTGAAGAGGAAATAAATAGATTGCCCACACTCTCGCACTTTCTTTGCTTTGAACAAGAGAAGCTTAGAGTATCAAATTAGCGGTATTTTCTTACAGGCACAGTCTGATTGTTAGCTAATGCCGCTCTGGCTTCGCTCTCTCGCTTTCTTTGTCTTCGAGAGAGCGTTGCCAGAGTGGAGAGTTTCAACTTATCTCGGGCCTTTAAACACATTGTAATTGATACATTTCAAGTGCCGGGGTTGCCGGAAAAAAAAACTAACAAAGAAAGAGATAAAGACGAAATAGTAAAAATGGAGAAAGAAATGGGGAAATACCCTGAATGAGACATATATTTAAGTATCTATAAAATCCGTGATTGCGCTGAGAATGTATGGTGGATGATACACCTTCCCTCCGCGCATTTTCATGTTTCACAATGCCCCGAGATGCACAACGCCTATGAGCAGAATGATCATAACGGAGCACATAAAGATATTATTATTAACCTGGTGCTTCCTAATCCCAAGTGGAATCTCGGCTAACTACCGTGAGTCAGATGTAGAAACAATGGTCGAATTATATAATATCAATAACTCAGCATTACCAGTGACTTTCTCGTTTCAGACAATTCACATTATCCAATGTCACTCGATTCGTTTGATGCTCCACCTTTACATTACGCCAAAATAATAAATACTCTCAAAGACTACAAAACAGTAGAAACGTGAGTGTGCTTCATCCACGACGGTCTACTTCACATATCAATTACACTCCAGCCAAGAGAGCCTATCAGTTACCTGTCGCTTTCTCGTTTCAAACTCTAATGATTACTCCATTTATCCGCTATAGAAGCTTCCTCAGCAACTAATAAATAAATACTCTCCACGGTCCACCCCAACTACGAACTACCTTTTGTGACAATAAGCATGACCAGTGGCTTTCTCGTTTCAATCACTACTGATTAATCTGCATTCACTTCCCTTCTTTGATACCTGAGTGATCTTTTCAATCACAGTGATTACACCAATTGATTGTATTCATTTTTATTCATTTACAATTTCACCATAAAAAATCGAAATTTTCGCAGCTCCAATGGAAGTTCAAATTTAAGAGACCGGCTCGGTAAGAATCGAGCATTTTGACCCCCTGCCGGACATTCGCGAGGACTTTCGATCTGGCCCTCCATACTTTCATCATAGACACATACCGGGGGCAGACCGATGAAAGTTATAGTGAAAATGCCCTGAGGCTCAAACCCGGCTCACATATGTCACATCAAATAAAAAATTGAAAAATTCATAACTTTTCAATCGCGATAGCTAGGACTTTTATTTCTTTTTATTAGTAAATACTACCGTAATCGTAATGCAGCATGTTTCTTTCATATAAATCGGTTGGAAGGTGGAGTATGGCAACCAAGGTTGTACCGTTGTTATCAGTAGGAGTGTACGCTATTACACTACCGTAATCGCCAGGAATCGCGAACTGATTTTTTTGAGTCGACCCATGATTCTCAACCATGTTCATGGTTGAGAATGGCTGATGTCGAAAAATTCATGACGATCCCAGACCAAATACTATGGCATTATATCAACAGTGAGCCAACTTTTATTTATCTGGATACCTCAGGGCATTTTCACTATAACTTTCATCGGTCTGCCCCCTGTGTCTATGATGAAAGTATGGAGCACCAGATCGAAAGTCCTCGCGAATGTCCGGACCATGCTCGAGTCTTACCGAGCCGGTCTCTTAAAAGGAAGTCAGGGAACAAGCAAAAGCATAAGAAAGAATAAAGGACAAAGTCACAAATTGGAAGCCCATAATGAGCGAGTGAAGAGATCTCGGCTTTAAAGACAACACAAGGTCAACACAAGGTTGCGAGAACGGCAGGCTAATATGGAGATGTACTCGAGAGAAAGATACATAAAACCAAAAGCCAACTTCCGTTTTTATCCTGTGGCCCTCAATCTCTTGCAATCCCATGTCTAACACTCAATATAAAAAAATATTTTATTAATTAAACAATCGACAACCTATTACATTATACATTGATGAAAGATCAGAGATCAAAGATCAAAGATCAAAGATCACCGAGTGCTTATTAAGCACGGGGAATATAAGTGAACAACGGGAGAGAAAGAGGACATATCAAAGATATGATCGATTGATTTATGAGCGAAAGGTGGAAAACTCATTCGAGGGAGTTGATCAATTGCTCTGAGAGGGATTGCTCTCAATTGCCTCGAGATATAATAGGCCGATAGCAGATCATGAATATATATTTGATGGGATAAATAAATAAATATAAAAAATAGCGATAAATGAGGGGCATAGAGAACGAAAGTATTATTTCTCTCGTTTTCTAGAAAGCCTTGAGAGAAAAATGTACTATTTACCTAGTTTTCGGGAATATACTGAGAGTAAAGTAACTATTATTAATAAAATATACTCGAACTATTATTAATAAAAGATCAAAAGTTCAAAGTTCGAAGCAATCGATACTCTTACAACTAACCAGCACGACCGCTCACCTAGAAAACTGGTTTATAGTGTACTCATCATCAAAGGTAAATGGACCCCGAGGCAGAATACAGTGAATACATGGTAACATATTGCCTGTGCTGACTCGACGAAAGCAATCGGAAGTCACTTTCCTTGCCCGAATTCATCTATCCCAAAGATTAACTGTCGGTAGTGGGCAGTCAAAAACAATCAAAATGAGGCAAGACAGGGGAAGGCATATATAAAGGGACAACGGAAGTCATCGGTCTATCGACTACTGTAATACATAGGGAACGATTGTTGCATCAGTGCGAGCAGAGGTTGCCTAATGCCTAAGGAAGTCTATCACTGAGGTATAAAGTTCAAAGAGCAAGGTTCAAAAATCAAAGATCACTGCTCTCCACTTGTCACGGTTTCAGTTTCAGTGTTAGGCTCTGCGAATTTTATCATCAACTTCTTCTTCATTTCCTCGTCATGGAACTGCGTCCATAATGCTGTGCCGTCGGCCATCTGAAAGATCAAAGATCAAAGATCAAAGATCAAAATTCAAAATACAAAACACAAAGATCACACAACCCACTTTCAAACCATCACAGAAGTCGCGAAGCGTCAGTCTGTGGCGTGCGCGCCGCAGGATCCCTGAAAAAAATCAATCTATTTAAAAATCAATAATTAAAAGAGTACTGTAGTCCATCAAACGATAAATCAATCAATAACCGTACGTCGTTGTGTTCAGCAGCAGTGCGCCGCGACCAGATACGGTAGACGAATCTGAATAACAAAGGAATGGGTAGAATATTTCATAAGAAAAATCGATAATCTTTTGCATAACGATAGATAAAAATCAATAAAATCAGATACCGATCGTACCTTGACGGCGACTTCGATTATACCCTTGATGAGGTAGACAAGCGCCTCGGCCATGATCTCTCCGACGTCCGGAGGCATCTGGAATGAGCAGGGAATGAGCGTTACTTCGGTACACGTTGCAGTACGAATCCGTCGTAGCTGGAAACGCAATACTCTATTTCAACGACGTTTAGGTCATTGCATGCGCTTCTCTTTTAGCTCTCTGGAAATAAAAAAAAAGAACAAAACGCGCAAAAGTGAGAGTAGAAAGTGAGAGTGGGTGGTGCAGAAAGAGTACACAAAAACGTGTGTTTTGTGGCATTTCACCAAGTTTTCACTATGTTGTAGAAACGCTGTATGGCCTCTGTTCCTTCCATCCCCCCCCCCCCAGTCGGTTCTTTGTTTCGTATAATGCACTTAGCGGGCAGAGCAATGATCCTTTGTTGAGCGGTAGTTCTCTGGTATTTCCAAACTAGTAGTTTACTTACGTGACGTCACAGACTAGTAGTTTACTGCTAGTTTACGATTAGTGGAAGAACATTTGACGAAATGCATTACCGTATTATAAACCACCTCTAGTAAACTTTTAACTACGTTTAACTAGCCGTAGACTTGCAAGTCTGCTGCTAGTGTGAAATATAAGTAAACTACTAGTTTGAAAATAAAAAAATGAGTTGTCGCTGGAAACAAACAAATAGACAAATTGTCACTGTTGTGACGCAATACCGTCATTACTCTGCGCATTACTGCCTGATATGATAAATTGAACTCAATTGTGGCGCTAAAATTACTCATCTTTTCTAACTCTAGGCATCGCAAACCCATCATTCAAAAGTTACGAGAAGAAAAGAAAAGCAGAGAACACTCTCTTCGTTTTACACACTCTCTCGCCTCTTTTTCGATTCTTTTCGTAACTTTTGAACAGTAAATCAGGGAGTTAGTTATATTTTAGTTTAGCACTGACCACACACCCACACACAAAAAATTTCAGCCAATTTGACTACCTTATTTTCGAGAAAATCAACTTTTAGTGCAGTCATTTAGCCGTTGGAGTGGAGACAACGGGCGAGAGAGTGTGGTGATACCAGAGAGCAGAGAGACACAATCACGTCCACCCCCTACCTTCCCATGTTGGTCCCCTCACCTGCCTCTCTGCTCTCTCGTATCACCACCACCACACTCTCTCGCCCGTTGTCTTCACTCTAACGGCAAAATGACTGCACTAGATTTTCTCGAAAATAAGGTTGTCAAATTGGCTGAAATTTTTTCGATGGAAACATGAAGCCATTCCGGTCCGATCTATGTATCTCGCATAAAACACTCTTGACTTTGAGAGAAATTTCAATTTTGAAAATTTTTGAAACTTTTACATGAAAATTAAATTTCACGGGCGTGATTGCCATCGAATTCTGCCCCTGGGAGCACAGTCTGTAAATTTTAGCACCATCTAGTGAGGAGAAATGACTAAAAAGGCGATTTCAAGGCGACGTCGTCTGGCCTCAACGGTGCATCTAGGCGCAAAATGAACATGATTGGATGAGTTCGTCAACATCGACGAGAGTGGCGCGAATACGAATAAACCGAACGAGCACTGCCATGTAGCTGTAGGAGATATTGATTGGTTGACCGATTACGGTAACGATATTGATTGATTAACGTAACTGATTGATTGGTATCGATGCATTACCGTAATCAATATAGACAGTAACTCTCTCACAAATAGCTCAATCAGACATCACTACCAATCGATAATCACCATCGACTACCGTATACCTGTCCATGGAAGATTGACCATCAGCGAGTCCCGCACAGATCTCCCTGACTGTATTTCTTATCTCGGCGTACGTCCGTTTCATCTTTTCCATCTTCTGCTCACGCTCTCGCTCGTCCCACTCATCCATCTCAATTTTCTTCTAAAAAATCGATTTAAATATTACTAATTATTCAACAAAGGGTTACTGTATTATCCAATGTCCATAAAAAGGAGCGGAGCGAAAAACATTAAAAATTGTGTCTTTATTCTCTCAGATATCACTATTTCCAGTATTTGTCCGACTGGTTGCACATTTTTGCATAAATACACGAACTTTAATTAATCTTTATCACCATAGTACATATTAATATTAAGAACAATTACCAGTTACGGTTGTTAACAAAATTACAACAAAAAAATGTGTAAAACTATCACTTCCATGGTAGGGTTGATTTGGGCTAAACTCGAGGAGATTAGGAGTACAAAAGCGGCAAAAAGAAACGAAGTAGATGAAGTTAGTGTGCGAACAAAAGACAGAATCTGTGAACTTCCTTTCGTTTCGCCTCTTTTGAACGGAGAATTTTGGGTTACGGTAAATTGATAATCAATAATCACTTATTGATTAATAATCAATAATCACATCAATTAACCACTCAAACAATCACCAAATCCAATCGAGTTCAATGTAAAACAGGGTCCATCGGAAAATTTCTAGAATCATACAAAGTTCCGGAATGACAAAATGGGTTACTTTTTTACTGCTTAAAATGTTATTTGACCGATTATTGATTATCGATTAGTAGGGGAAACAAACGAAACTCACATAAAAACAGATATACACAGTACTATGCAAGTATAATAATAGATATACAAATCGATTTCGACTTGCATGCAAGATTTTGTTCGAATTAATGTAATAAGTTATATATGTAAATTATTACAATAATAATAGGGTGCAATATGTTAGCAAAAATATCATAGATCACGCCAACGCAGTATCCTCTATCATAGTATAAAGATCAAGGATCAAAGATCAAAGATCAAAGATCGCATCTACAGGAGCGTCTTTATGTACTCGATGGCAGCAGTGAACTGGGTCCACCAATAGACGTCACTTCCGTCCATTTGATTGGTGAAGAATCCATCGACATACTGTACATTGGATAGGAGAGCGGGAGGATTTGCCTGAATAAAAACGGATTATGATCTTTGATCTCTACTTTGATCTTTGCTATACTAAATGAATTATGATCTTTGCTCTTCACAAAAAAAGGATTATGATCGTTTTAACTCTAGTAATCGATCTTTGATCTCCTCCCGATTAAAAGGAGTATGACCTTTGATCTCTACTCATCTGTAAGTCAGTCAGACAAGGAATGCACTATTTCCAGGTATCCACTTCTCAAAATAATACAGTTTTCACAACTTTTCCTGCGATAAGCTAATACAATCCGCGCTAGTCAGCTTCATCTTTCATATTTCAACCCTCGTTTTCAAATCTCCCAGGTTCAGCTATACGGTATGTGTTCGTTGGGTCATAATGTGGTCATATTTATGATTAGCATATACTCCACGTACCATCACGAGTACGTATACGAGAATGGGCGTGACGTCATCAGCGGCTGCGGGACCCGATGACGTCAGAGCGAGCAGATTCGAGATCGTCTCGCATGCACGACTGCAATGAATAATATTAGTACTAATTCTTTCAATTGTTGGTATGATTGCCGTAGGCAAGATGAAGCAGAAAAGTGCGGTCATAGTTACTAAAATGACAAAAAGGAAACATAGAATCAACAGGCCGGAAATTACAATGACAATTACTACTATTATTACTGTTGTTGCTACTGGTCACGCAAAATAAAGAGGGTATCGTATTGCTAGACAAAGCAATTTCAACACTCAAGTGACAAAAGATAAACGTAGATTCAACGGGTGGAAACACATTGCTCTTAAAACTCCAAATTTCACCCTTATCTACAAGGTTAAAATGCGAATAACTACAATAACATATACTAAACGAAAATCGAGAAATCTAATCAATCAATCAATACTCATACCGTAGCCACCAAACTACCGTAATCCTCATACCTCACACAGGCGAGCTTGTCTCGGGGCGACTTGTACGCATTTATCACGGCAATCTCGTGTTGAGCGGACGGCCATGGGCACTCTCCACGAAGGGCCTAAATTGAACTTTGATCTTTGATCTTTAGTCTTTAATCGATCCAACTTATCCCTACATATAAGACTAATCTGATAAAACAACTGGCCCTTTGCATTAAGCACTTCTAATATTGGACTGAATACAATGGGCCTGTACTAGTACAGTGGACAGAAATTACAGTAACCAGGTCATAGTTACAGTAATCATTAGTTACAGTAACCAGGTCATACGATAAATCAATTGATCGATACCTCGGGATGATGCGCCGGAGACACGCTGGAGGTCAGTCGCTGCAGTGCCTTGCACAGCACCCTGTAAGAAATAGTCAATCAATTGAACGCAGAGATCAAAGATCAAAGATCAAAGATCAAAACTCACTCATCTCTGTAGATCGTTATTGGGATAGAATGCCATATGGTAGATACGTCCCATCAGGAGAGGATCGACACACTTGCGCGCGTATTCACGCTGCAAAGACATATCGAATAAGGTTCTGATCAAAATTTGCGGGAAAAAACGAAAATCAGAGAATGCACTCTCCTCGTTTTACACACTCTCTCGCCTCATTTTCAATCCCGATTGTGACTTTTGAAACATTAGTTTGACGATAAGGACACAGAGTAATTACTGACAAAGCCAAGTAGAAGTGCAAAAAAATGCCAAACGTGAAACGACAAAACGCCAGGTAGTGTGCCCAGTTGCTGATCGGTAAATTTCAAGAAGAAACAGAAACATGTACACAAAAAGCCAATCTTACATGATTGATATTAGCCGCCCGAATGACGCCAGATGCCTCCAATTGGCGCCAGAGATTGTCAATATGCTCCTCCACCCACTCCGTCTTCTCGTCCTGATGATTTTTTCAAAGATTATTGTATATTATAATATATAAATTCATTTTAAAATATGGCGCTTCTTCTAGATTTCACACATTTCTTCAGATATTTCTACATCTATTTTATTCTGTTCCTTTTTTAGCGACAGCGCTTTCAGGAATGAAACATCAGAAATATTATTTATTTAAAAAAATATTATTATTATTATTTAAAAAATATATTATATTATTATAATTATTATTATTAATTGCTCTTTTCTCTTTAAAGTTGTTCCCGCTTTGCATCTGAGAAACGGCAATTCGTTAAGAATCATTCTACCCTTCAAAATATCAACCACTTCCCATTCAACATTAGCCTCACGAACTATTGATATTTGGAATAATCTCCCTGATGCTATTGTGCAGGCGTCACCAGCAATCATGTAAAAAATATACCATATAATGTGATTGTCCCTGAGGCACATATTCACTCATGAAATGTTCTGAACTGGTAACATTTCTGCTGCCTCTTCCTCATCCCCCCCCCCAACATTTCACCGATTGTTGCTGCAACAGGGTTGGATGGCGAGAGGGAATGTAGAATCTGTAATTTAACTGATCATTTCGAAAGTAAAATATTGATTAATTTCTGGATGCAAATCGACACAATGAAGAAGTGTTATTACAAAGCAGTGGAGGAGATTTTGAAGAAACAAAATCGATAATTCGAAAGAAAAAATCAATAAATCAATAATCAATCAATACCTATTGATCCACATCTCAATCAGACACTCTTCAGCCAGTGATTTCTCTCGTTGAACACGGGCTGAGAGACGCTCGAGGGCTGCCTACAGTCAATCAATAATTATGCAATTACACATTTATAATAAAATCATTTGAAATAATTTCGACCAATAATTGTTTTTTAATTGTAATTGAAGCACAATTATTAATATACAATTTTAAATCTAATCTGCATGCAAATTTGTACTTGTACATTAAATATTTATTCTTTTATTTGTTATAAGAGCGATATCACGAGAGATTGCATGAAATCCAATAGTATCGGAACTAGTACATGAGTGTATATGAGTTACAGACACAACGTTCAACATGAAAGTTGTTCTACTCGACGAGTTCTTCAATATGAGTACAAACATGAGGGGGTTTGAAAACAAAAATATTTTCGGGTCGTCTTCAGGTTGATTTTGTGAAAAAACACCATACCTTTTTTATTTTTTTTATTTTTTTTATTAACTAATCTTGCTCTGACCTTTAATGATCTGCATAGAAATTCTGCGCTTTCTGGCATCTAAGATACGAAAAAATTATTTTTGTGATTTAAAAAAAAAAGTTTTTTAATCTCAACTTTTTTTATATTTGTTTTGCGCATTACACATGCAAAAGAAAAGTTTTTCGTCATTTTTCTGCATTTTTTGAGTTGCCGAACAGCTTTCCAGACTAATTTTGAAAGAAGTTATGATTTTTCGAATTTTAGAACCGTCAAATACCTAAAAGCCGGTTTTGAGACCTGGGACCGGGATCAATAATTTTCTTGTCCCCTGGGTATTCACATATAAGTTTCATAGAAATCAAAAATACTTTTTCGAAAATAGTTCCGAGCCTCCCGCAGTCTCTCGTGATACCGCTCATAACATCATCTGAAATAATTTCAATCAGTATTATACCGTACCTCTAACACAAGCATAACTAACAATTAAGAGGCGTTCTCGGTAAGAATGCAGTGAACGGGATGGAAGATGGCACAGTTGGTGAAAATCGTTTCTATGCGCTCAAACTTCACAGATGGAGTGCCTAGGGGTGGGATACACTTCAGCCAAAAAATTGGACTCCAAATGTGATCTTTGATCTTTGATCTCGCGAAAAATAACGTTAAGATTTTTCTATTTTGTTATGTACCATTCGAAAGAGAGCAAAAAGTTATGCTAGAATATAAATTTTCAGAGTTCTAGGTCTAGCATAGCTCCCGTAATGTGCGAAAAACCAATTTTTTGGACGTTTTCAATCTTTAAAAAAATAAATCAGCACTTTACAATAATCTCCGGGGAATTCCACTGACGCTATCTTGTAGCAAATTTCATGTAGAATTTAATAAAAATTAATTGAGTAAAATCGATTTTGTCGGAATATCACTTTTAAGCCAGCGCTATCGCCCGATCGAGCTCATTTTCCTAGGGTGGGTTCGAACCCCATCCCAGGACAATGTTTTTTGCTGATTTTTCGCTGGCTTTCCAATACTGCCCAAGGCTTTTGCCAATGTGTATGACCTTAAGAAAGTGGTTTTCTTTACATATTTAGCTGATAAAGTATTCAAATGACGAGTTCTTGACTTTACTATAAAGTCACGATCGCTGAATAGCTCGAGAGAGTTACTTTATTCTATAAAATGATAGGGCACGTCTGTTTGTTTGTTTTTTTTTGTTTGTGTGTCCGTCACACGCTCTTTCTCCTTTAGGATTCCTTTAGTATTGTTTAGAAACACTACATCGGGCATGCAAATGTACGACTCTGTCGTATGACAGTTACCTGGTTGATACTGCCAGCGGTGATATGCTCAGATAAAAGATTAAGCCATGCATGCCTGCGAACAAGCCTCATTTGGGGGCAAACCATTAGTACGGTTCCAGATTCGGACAAGCTCAACAAATCGATGTTCACGATTGAAAGAGGGTAAGAGAGAGAAAAAATGAGTAGGACTGTGATTGGTTATAGGAGAAAGAAACGGTGGGAGCTCTATAGGGGGAGAAGGAGGGGTCGGAGATAAGAGAGAGAGAGATAAGTTCCACCTTCTTCTGGTGCAAAACATCACCGTGCCGAATTGTAGAAAACTGAGGATCGAAAGGTTACAGAATTTGTATGCTTGTCGTTGTTAGATGGCCCCTCCTTCTCCCCCTATAGAGCTCCCATCGTTTCTTTCTCCTATAACCAATCACAGTCCTACTCATTTTTTCTCTCTCTTACCCTCTTTCAATCGTGAACATCGATTTGTTGAGCTTGTCCGAATCTGGAACCGTACTAATGGTTTGCCCCCAAATGAGGCTTGTTCGCAGGCATGCATGGCTTAATCTTTTATCTGAGCATATCACCGCTGGCAGGATCAACCAGGTAACTGTCATACGACAGAGTCGTACATTTGCATGCCCGATGTAGTGTTTCTAAACAATACTAAAGGAATCCTAAAGGAGAAAGGGCGTGTGACGGACACACAAACAAAAAAAAAACAAAAAAAAACTTTCTAAAGGTCATACACATTGGCAAAAACCTTGGGCAGCATTGGAAAGTCAGCGAAAAATCAGCAAAAAACATTTTCCTGGGGTGGGGTTCGAACCCACCCTAGGAAAATGAGCTCGATCGGGCGATAGCGCTGGCTTAAAAGTGATATTCCGACAAAATCGATTTTACTCAATTAATTTTTTATTAAATTCTACATGAAATTTGCTACAAGATAGCGTCAGTGGAATTCCCCGGAGATTATTGTAAAGTGCTGATTTATTTTTTTAAAGATTGAAAACGTCCAAAAAATTGGTTTTTCGCACATTACGGGAGCTATGCTAGACCTAGAACTCTGAAAATTTATATTCTAGCATAACTTTTTGCTCTCTTTCGAATGGTATATAACAAAATAGGAAAATCTTAACGTTACGCACACTAGCACACTAGTGATTTACAAAAAGCTATTGATAATATATCTGATTGGGCTGATGCTTGGAATCTAACTCTCTCTGAGACTAAGTGCGTTGTAATGCATTACGGTAATCAGAAATCTTGTAGTGATTACTTTTTAAAGGGTTTTAAGCTTTCTTGTTCTGACGAGGTAAAGGATTTGGGCATATTAATGTCGCCTAATTTAAAGATGGTGGCCCGCGAATGTTCAGATAAATCACTACACCCCTCTTGTGCGAATGCAAAGTGATATGCGAAGAGTTAGAGTAGCCTCTCATCTATCCCATAGCGCAGTGGTAAACGTTCAGACTCGTTACCCGTTTGACGCAAGTTCGAAACCTATTGCCGAATTTCCTCAATTTTCAAAAAGCGCGCCCTTCCCTGAACCGGGCCTGATGGTTTATTAATGTTTCTAGCGATCAATAGACTAAGTCAGCACAAAATAAATAGTGTACTGTACGTAGAATAACTTTTGCTAACTTTCTGTCTTCACAGTTTGTTCACGAAAATATTCGTGGGACACCTTTAAGTTTCAAGTCCCATATTAATAAAGCTGTTCGTAAAGCCAGATCAAAAATTAATATTCTATTTAGAACATTCCGTAGTCGCGAAATTGAGGTCTACAAAACCGCTTATACGTCTTTCATATTGCCTATTATTGGTTATGGTTCAGTTGTTTGGAATTCTAAAAGATCTGGATTGACAAAAGAAATTGAATCTGTTCAAAGAGATTTTACTCGAAGACTATTCAGTCGTTGTTCTATTCCTTATGATACTTATCTCAATCGTGTTCACTTCCTAGATTTAATTACGCTCGAACATAGACACGCGATAACAGATTTGCTTTTCCTACATAATTCAATCCATCAAAATTATGAGTACAATTCCTCTTTCCTCTTTAAAGTTGTTCCCGCTTTGCATCTGAGGAACGGCAATTCGTTGAGAATTATTCTACCTGTCAAAATATCAACCACTTCCCATTCAACATTAGCCTCACGAACTATTGATATTTGGAATAATCTCCCTGATGCTTGTGCAGGCTTCACCAACAGTCTTTCGTAATCATGTTAAAAATATCCCATATAATGTGATTGTCCCTGAGGTACATATTCACTCATGAAATGTTCTGAATTGGTAACATTCCTGCTGCCTCTTCCTCCACCCCCACATCTCACCGATTCGCCTTGGCGACGGACATCCTTCACAAGACTATCTAACAGATATTCCCGATCCCCATCCCCGATGCGTTCATTTGAAGGAATAAAATATTATATTATATTATATTATATTATTTTTCGCGAGATCAAAGATCAAAGATCACATTTGGAGTCCAATTTTTTGGCTGAAGTGTATCCCACCCCTGGCACTCCATCTGTGAAGTTTGAGCGCATAGAAACGATTTTCACCAACTGTGCCACTTTGCTTGCCGTCTTAGCGAGAACGCCTTTTAATATCACACATCTCCAGAATGCCAGTACATTAACGAAAATTCTATCACAATATTTATACTACAGTAACCAATCAATGAATGACTACCGTAACCAATAAATCAATAACTACCGTAACCAATAAATCAATCCACGACTATCGTACCTGTAGTCTCAGCGACAGCCTCGACTGCTGCAGGTAGAGTGTGTAGGAGGCACGACGTCGATGATTCTCGCGCAGTGAACGGAGCAGTTTGTGCACTCTGACACAACACACATTGTGAGTTTGTTTTTTTTTATTTGACTTTTTTTTCGAATTTTCGATTCGACTATTCGCCTATTCCTTTCGACTTAGAAAATTCCACTAATGCTTCAGTTTTCTCTTTTTTCTTCTTCTTCTTTGACGGTATTTGCAAATGAAAAGATAATATAATATGTTTGCTTCATAAAAAATATATTTTAAGAAGATTAAATCTGATTTATAAAAAAAATCGAATAAGAAATAAATGACAAACTCTCTCGTGGTGAAAACCAGTACGGTAAATACTGTATTATACACTACAAGTACGGTAAGATGAGTGGATGAGGATAGAGTACATATAACATGGAATGGTGGACGATGACGTTCATTACTTTTAGTAATCACATATAGAACTAGTAATTCTGGGATATTCTTTTTTAAGAAGCTCTAATTTTCATATTGGGATCAATCGAATTTCATGAATATCAATGATTCAGTATTACCAGTGACGTTCACGTTTCACACAATTCATATTATCCAACTTCACTCGATTTATCTGCTGCCTTATCACAAGTATAATCAGTACCAAAATAATAAATACTCTCAAAGACTACAAAACAGCAGAAACGTGAGTGTGTTTCATCCACGACGGTCTACTTCATATGAGGCCGTTTGTGTAAGAGTCGGGCAAATCAGGGGGAGGGTTGGCACAGACCAAAAATTTCGATACCCTCAAAACTTGTGTATAGGGGTTATTGGCCTCGCTGATGAAGATGTGCATAGTCATTTTGGCTCCAGTGGTCCCGCAACGTCTGGGCGCGATTACGGTATAATCACGTTTTCAAGCCGTTCTCGGTCCATGGTAGAGGTAGAGGTATGAAAATTGGGCTCCTGGGGCTGAATTCGATGGCGATGACGGCTGTCTACTTCATTAGTTTTGAAAATTTCCCAAAAGGCAACTAGTGGAAATTGTGATGGAGACGTTTGCGCCCGAGACGAGTATGACAGTTCGAACCGGCGTGACGAGAGGATCTCAAAGATGTATTATGAGCCATTTTCTCCTTTGAGAAAGCCTTCATAGTTTCGTTATAGAGAAGTGCGCCTTGCAAGAGGCGTCTCTCAATTCCGCACGCTATCTCGCACTCTCGGGAGAGGCGAGAGAGCGTGCGGAAATGAGAGAGTGAAGAGGGAGCGCGCGGCATTGAGACGTAAACAACTCCTGATGCTGGCGCAGATCACTATAACGAGACTATGAAAGCTTTCTCAACGGAGATATTGGCTGATAATACATCGTTGAGATTCTCTCGTCACGCCGGTTCGAACTGTCATACTCGTCTGGGGCGCAAACGTCTCCATCAAACTTTCCACTAGTCGACCTTTTGGGAAATTTTCAAAACTAATGAAGTAGACAGCCGTCATCGCCATCGAATTCTGTCCCAGGAGCCTAATTTTCATCCCTTTAGCTCTACCATGGACCGATAACGGCTTGAAAACGTCATTATACCGTAATCGTGCCCAGACGTTGCGGGACCAATTGAGCCAAAATGACTATGCACATCTTCATCAGCGAGGTCGATAACCCCTATACACGAGTTTTGAGGGTATCGAAATTTTTGGTCTGTGCCAACCATTGTTCGACTCGGCAGTACGACATTTTGGAACGGCCGTTTTGGAACACGGCCGTTTTGGAACGGGCCGTTTTGGAACGGGACATTTTGGAACGCGGACGTTTTGGAACACGGACGTTTTGGAACGGGACGTTTTGGAACGGGACGTTTTGGAACACGGACGTTTTGGAACGGGACGTTTTGGAACACGGACATTTTGGAACGGGACGTTTTGGAACACGGACGTTTTGGAATGGGACGTTTTGGAACACGGACGTTTTGGAACGGGACGTTTTGGAACACGGACGTTTTGGAACGGGACGTTTTGGAACACGGACATTTTGGAACGGGACGTTTTGGAACACGGACGTTTTGGAATGGGACGTTTTGGAACACGGACGTTTTGGAACGGGACGTTTTGGAACACAGACGTTTTGAGGGGGGGGGGTGACATTTCAGCAACCGCATTTCGAAAACCGACATCTCGGCAACGGGGTATAACTCGGTTAGTAAGCATGAGATGGGTATCAATGTGATCAGCATCAGCAACACTGGAGTAATCTACCGTAATCCGGTTCGGTGGGTCAGATCAAGTTCGGTGGGTCAGATTTGACTAAAAATTGTCGGAATGGTCACTGCGTGTGTGATATCATCATGAGCTATTGCAAACTACCGTTATCTACCGTAATCCGGTTCGGTGGGTCAGATCAAGTTCGGTAGGTCAGATTTCACTAAAAATTGTCGGAATGGTCACTGCGTGTGTGATATCATCATGAGCTATTGCAAACTACCGTAATCTACCGTAATCCGGTTCGGTGGGTCAGATCAAGTTCGGTGGGTCAGATTTGACTAAAAATTGTCGGAATGGTCACTGCGTGTGTGAAATCATCATGAACTATTGCAAACTACCGTAATCTACCGTAACCCGGTTCGGTGGGTCACAACAAGTTCGGTGGATCAGATTTCGCTAAAATTGTGTGTGTCAGATTAGAGTAAGCATAACTGTAACTAACAACAGGGGTATGCGGCAAATGACGTTAAAAATATCAAAATTTAAAAAAAATTGTTTCAATTTTCAAATTTTATTTGAAAAAAAAATTGCTAGTACCCGACAAGCTAGTTATGGAATGTTACCGGAATGCCGGTTGTGTTATTACTAAAATCTGACCCATCGCACTTGATCTGACCCACCGAACTGGGTTACGGTAGATTACGGTAGTTTGCAATAGCTCATGATGATATCACACAGGTAGTGGCCATTCCGACAATTTTTAGTCAAATCTGACCCACCGAACTTGATCTGACCCACCGAACTTGATCTGACCCACCGAACTGGGTTACGGTAGATTACGGTAGTGTTGCTGATGCTGATCACATTGATACCCATCTCATGTTTCTATGACCCCTACGAACCGAGTTATGCCCGTTGCCGAAATTTCGGTTGCCGAAATACGGTTGCTGAAATGTCACCCCCCCCCCCCCAAACGTCCAAAACGTCCGTGTTCCAAAACGTCCCGTTCCAAAATGTCCCGTTCCAAAACGTCCGTGTTCCAAAACGTCCCGTTCCAAAACGTCCCATTCCAAAACGGCCGTGTTCCAAAACGTCCCGTTCCAAAACGTCCGTGTTCCAAAACGTCCCGTTCCAAAATGTCCCGTTCCAAAACGTCCGTGTTCCAAAACGTCCCGTTCCAAAACGTCCCGTTCCAAAACGTCCGTGTTCCAAAACGTCCCGTTCCAAAATGTCCCGTTCCAAAACGGCCGTGTTCCAAAACGTCCCGTTCCAAAACGGCCGTTCCAAAATGTCGTACTGCCTTCGACTCTTACGCAAACGGCCTCATATGTCATCTACACTCCAGTCAAGCGAGCATACCGGTGACCTGTTGCTTTCTCGTTTCACGCTCTTATGATTATTCTAAAGTTACTCCATTTATCCGCTATAGATGCTTCCTCAGCAAAAAAATAAATAAATACTCCCGACGGTCCATCCGAACTACCTTTTGTGACAATACGCATGAACAGTGGCTTTCTCGTTTCAAGCACTACTGATTATTCTATATTCACTTCACTTCTTCGATAATCATCTCGTGATCTCGGATCCAAACAATACAGTCACAAACCACAAAACAATCCGAGCCGCAGCCTATCAGTGACCTGTCGGCTTCTTGTCTCAGTGACCACTCATTATGGTACAACTCCCTCCCCTCACCGTTACGCAACCCTAATGGAAGTTCAAAATTAAATGGAAGTCAGGGAACAAGCAAAAGCATAAGAAAGAATAAAAGACAAAGTCACAAATTGGAAGCCCATAATGAGCGAGTGAAGAGGTCTCGAAGATTTAGGTTTGACCGATCGCAAATAAGGTTGAAGATGAAAGAAAGTAGCACTTGTACGGCAATTGAACATTCAAATAAATAAATAGATTGCCCACACTCTCGCACTTTCTTTGCTTTGAACAAGAGAAGCTTAGAGTATCAAATTAGCGGTATTTTCTTACAGGCACAGTCTGATTGTTAGCTAATGCCGCTCTGGCTTCGCTCTCTCGCTTTCTTTGTCTTCGAGAGAGCGTTGCCAGAGTGGAGAGTTTCAACTTATCTCGGGCCTTTAAACACATTGTAATTGACACATTTCAAGTGCCGGGGTGGCCGGAAAAAAAAAACTAACAAAGAAAGAGATAAAGACGAAATAGTAAAAATGGAGAAAGAAATGGGGAAATACCCTGAATGAGACATATATTTAAGTATCTATAAAATCCGTGATTGCGCTGAGAATGTATGGTGGATGATACACCTTCCCTCCGCGCATTTTCATGTTTCACAATGCCCCGAGATGCACAACGCCTATGAGCAGAATGATCATAACGGAGCACATAAAGATATTATTATTAACCTGGTGCTTCCTAATCCCAAGTGGAATCTCGGCTAACTACCGTGAGTCAGATGTAGAAACAATGATCGAATTATATAATATCAATAACTCAGCATTACCAGTGACTTTCTCGTTTCAGACAATTCACATTATCCAATGTCACTCGATTCGTTTGATGCTCCACCTTTACATTACGCCAAAATAATAAATACTCTCAAAGACTACAAAACAGTAGAAACGTGAGTGTGCTTCATCCACGACGGTCTACTTCACATATCAATTACACTCCAGCCAAGAGAGCCTATCAGTTACCTGTCGCTTTCTCGTTTCAAACTCTAATGATTATTCTAAAGTTACTCCATTTATCCGCTATAGAAGCTTCCTCAGCAACTAATAAATAAATACTCTCCACGGTCCACCCCAACTACGAACTACCTTTTGTGACAATAAGCATGACCAGTGGCTTTCTCGTTTCAATCACTACTGATTAATCTGCATTCACTTCCCTTCTTTGATACCTGAGTGATCTTTTCAATCACAGTGATTACACCAATTGATTGTATTCATTTTTATTCATTTACAATTTCACCATAAAAAATCGAAATTTTCGCAGCTCCAATGGAAGTTCAAATTTAAGAGACCGGCTCGGTAAGAATCGAGCATTTTGACCCCCTGCCGGACATTCGCGAGGACTTTCGATCTGGCCCTCCATACTTTCATCATAGACACATACCGGGGGCAGACCGATGAAAGTTATAGTGAAAATGCCCTGAGGCTCAAACCCGGCTCACATATGTCACATCAAATAAAAAATTGAAAAATTCATAACTTTTCAATCGCGATAGCTAGGACTTTTATTTCTTTTTATTGGTAAATACTACCGTAATCGTAATGCAGCATGTTTCTTTCATATAAATCGGTTGGAAGGTGGAGTATGGCAACCAAGGTTGTACCGTTGTTATCAGTAGGAGTGTACGCTATTGCACTACCGTAATCGCCAGGAATCGCGAACTGATTTTTTTGAGTCGACCCATGATTCTCAACCATGTTCATGGTTGAGAATGGCTGATGTCGAAAAATTCATGACGATCCCAGACCAAATACTATGGCATTATATCATCAGTGAGCCAACTTTTATTTATCTGGATACCTCAGGGCATTTTCACTATAACTTTCATCGGTCTGCCCCCTGTGTCTATGATGAAAGTATGGAGCACCAGATCGAAAGTCCTCGCGAATGTCCGGACCATGCTCGAGTCTTACCGAGCCGGTCTCTTAAAAGGAAGTCAGGGAACAAGCAAAAGCATACGAAAGAATAAAGGACAAAGTCACAAATTGGAAGCCCATAATGAGCGAGTGAAGAGATCTCGGCTTTAAAGACAACACAAGGTCAACACAAGGTTGCGAGAACGGCAGGCTAATATGGAGATGTACTCGAGAGAAAGATACATAAAACCAAAAGCCAACTTCCGTTTTTATCCTGTGGCCCTCAATCTCTTGCAATCCCATGTCTAACACTCAATATAAAAAAATATTTTATTAATTAAACAATCGACAACCTATTACAGTATACATTGATGAAAGATCAGAGATCAGAGATCAAAGATCAAAGTTCACCGAGTGTTTATTACGCTCGGGGAATATAAGTGAACAACGGGAGAGAAAGAGGACATATCAAAGATATGATCGATTGATTTATGAGCGAAAGGTGGAAAACTCATTCGAGGGAGTTGATCAATTGCTCTGATAGTCAATTGCCTCGAGATATAATAGGCCGATAGCAGATCATGAATATATATTTGATGGGATAAATAAATAAATATAAAAAATAGCGATAAAGGTAGGTACCGGATTGTGCGGTTCAGAATATTCAGTTCTGTGTTTTACTAATCCGGGAAATAGTTTACGGATGTCAGTATATTTTTGTTAATGAAGTTGTTTATTTTTGCTCATTTTTTTCTCAATTTTGAAATGTATTCATTCTGATTCATACATTATTCGAAACACCAGACACTAGGCTACCCGCGCACTCAACGATTAAAGCTGTATTGAATGCTGCACGTCTGTAGGATGCTGCGATTTCGGATTTTTCACTAAACGTTTTCATTTGCGCTAAAATTTTCTTCAATTTTTGAAATGTACTCAGTACGATTCATACACAGTTCGAAGCACCAGACAGTAGGCTACTATTTGATACTACGATTAGAGCTGTATCGAATGCCGCGCGCCTGCAGCATGCTGCGAAACAAGTTCGATTTAGCTTTTTCCACCAAAGTTTGTTATTTAAGATCGATTTTTCCTCCATTTTTGAAATGTACTCACTACGATTTATACATCACTACATGCGCCAGATACTAGGCTTCCTCTTAATACTAATCTCTATGCTGCAGTGGATGCCGCGCTCGTGCTGCATGCATTCTTAGCTTTCGATACGATTACGGTGATTTATGTGGAAATAAAGCATTCCTTGATGAAGAACATATCACTTTGCTTAAAGATCATCTGCACAATATTTCTACATTATGAGAGAACATTAAATTGCGAGAAATAATAAATAATTCGAATTTTCACTTGATAAATATATGTTGTGACCCAGCGCATGACACAACACAAAGGTGGATACTGTAGTTTTCGTAACATCAGCGGATAATAATTAAGCATAGTTTTCTATCCTTATATTTTATTTTTGGGTTTTTTCTTGTTTCTCATTAGAATCGGTATAGCCGATTAGGTTGAAAATTGATAAAAATATAATTTTACTGCACTTTCGTGATTTTCACGATACGGTCCCTAGATAAAGGAGGGGCATAGAGAACGAAAGTATTATTTCTCTCGTTTTCTAGGAAGCCTTGAGAGAAAAATGTACTATTTACCTAGTTTTCGGGAATATACTGAGAGTAAAGTCTCGAACTATTATTAATAAAAGATCAAAAGTTCAAAGTTCGAAGCAATCGATACTCTTACAACTAACCAGCACGACCGCACATCTAGAAAACTGGTTTATAGTGTACTCGTCATCAAAGGTAAATGGACCCTGAGGCAGAATACAGTGAATACATGGTAACATACATATTGCCTGTGCAGAGTCACCGAAAGCAATCGGAAGTCACTTTTCTTGCCTGAATCCATCTATCCCCAAAGAGTAACTATCGTTAGTGGGCAGTCAAAAACAATCAAAATGAGGCAAGACAGGGGAAGGCATATAGAAAGGGACAACGGAAGTCATCGGTCTATCATCTACTATAATACATAGGGAACAATTGTTGCATCAGGGTGAGCAGAGGTTTCAATGCCTAAGGAAGTTTATTATTCAAAGAGGTACAAAGTTCAAAGATCAAAAGATCAAGATTAAAAGATCAAAGATCACTGCTCTCCACTTGTCACTGTTTCAGTCTGAGTGTTAGGCTCGGCGAATTTCATCATCAACTTCTTCTTCATCTCCTCGTCATGGAACTGCGTCCATAATGCTGTGCCGTCGGCCATCTGAAAGATCAAAGATCAAAGATCAAAGATCAAAGATAAAAATACAAAGTACAAAGATCAGACAACCCACCTCTAGACCATCACGAAAGTCGCGAAGAGTCAGTCTGTGGCGTGCGCGCTGCGCCGCGGGATCCCTGAAAAAATCAATATGTTTAAAAAAAATGCTTAAAGGAGTACGGTAGTCCATTAATCGATAAATCAATCAATAACCGTACGTTGTGGTGTTCAGCCGCACTGCGCATGACGGCGCGACCAGATACGGTAGACGAATCTGGATAACAAAGGAATCGGTAGAATATTTCATATGCAAAACCGATAATTGTATGCCCTTCGTATGCAAATAGACTATCATTATACGTACTGCCTAGTCTCTATGTTCGTCGAATTGTTTCCGATCTCATTCTAGCACTTAAAATATTCGCTTGTACTGTAGACCTTCCTATTAGTCGTTTTTATACATATCGATGTATTAGTCGTCGTCAAAATGATTTTGTTCTCCACATCCCCTAGTCCAATAGAGAAAACCTAAAAGCATCATTCTACCATAGAACATCCCGATTTTTTGAATAAACTGCACACAATTTGTGACCCTAAATTGTCGATCCCTTGTGTTAAACGTCATCTAATTGTTTTCCCTGATCTTCCGAATAAACTAGGTGTTGCTGTCCCAATTTTGTAATCCCCATCCCATCTTCCCGTTCGACTTGATCTTTGAT
Organism: Parapristionchus giblindavisi; assembly: GCA_943737045.1. NCBI lineage: Eukaryota > Metazoa > Nematoda > Chromadorea > Rhabditida > Diplogasteridae > Parapristionchus > Parapristionchus giblindavisi. Next base: position 1,355,564 of record CALSFV010000009.1, read on the forward strand.
CTCTCCCTCCCTGCTCACTCAGAGATCCAATACGATATAAATTGGATTTGCGGCTGCTCCACCGCACAAGAGGCTCCTCCCCTCTTTACTCTTCCTGACTGTAGCAGAAGGCGTGATCAATTGATCTCTCACTTCCCCCCCCCCATCCCTATCCACCTCTCTTTTAATAATTTTATTCTCCCACATATTTTTTTCTTGCACTCGAACACTTTGTACTTGTTGAAACACCTTTGCAGTGTACGATAAATAAGATACTCTACTCTCTTCGTTTCACACACTCTCTCGCCTCTTTTTCGATATTTTTCGTGCTTTTGAACGCTACTTGAGGAATCCAGTTATATTTTAATTTAGCACTGACCACATACCCACCCACTTTCGTTGCCTTGTCCACAAGAGAAGATTAGAGAATCAAATTGCAGGAACACTCTGAGCTAAATCCAAACTCTCCGCTCTGGTAATGCTATCTAGCTTTCTTTGTCTACGAGAGAGCGCTGTCAGAGTGGAGAGTGTTTCAAATTAGCTCCGGGGTGTGCCTTTAAGCAAATGCACATTGTAATTGATATACGCCATTTCAAGTGCCGCGGTGTGCAAGAAAACTAACACAGAAAGAGATAAAGACAGCATAGCAGACATGGAGAAAAGAATGGGGAATATACCGTTAGTGAGACCCCCCCCCCCTTTCACGTCGCGCATTTTCAAGTTTCGCCATTTCCTGAAAGGCGCAACGTCTCTGAGCATAATGATACATGCTTTGATACATAATGATAAACTAATACAGAACACCAATATCATCATGTACACCAGAGCCCTCGATCTAACAAACCATATATTTTCGGTACCCCCGCCGTATACTTTTATATAGTGGGTCAATTCTCGAAATAGGGTGGGTTGATTCACAAAATTCGTTATTTTCGCTTAAAAATAGTCATTTTTTAGCTTCCTTTTTTATCAAGTGGCCTTAAATGAGTCTTATATAGTTGGTTAATCCTCGCACTGCGAGGGCATGGCAATGTATGTAACAAATGCTTGATGGATCTTGGTCGGATGAGAACCGATGAATGAGAGCAGACTGTATGAAAACTATTTGCATATGAGAATCAAACACTAATGAATAGGCAAAGAATGTTTCTTATTCATCGGTTCTCATCCGACCTAGAGTCTTCTTGATTAATATGTCATGAATGAAATGAATACAAACAAGGTGCGAAATATCTCGGCAGCTGGATAAGCTTACCTCTTCAACCCTCTTATGAGATCAAGAGGCGAGTTCAATGTGGATGGCTGGCATGGAGGAGCATAGGACATCTATTGAAACATCCAACTGTCGACAGAGAGATCAGAAAACGGGCCTTCAACGCATGTATTATGTCAACTGTTCTTTATGGTAGTGAATGTCGTGGATTCCGATGGGAGCACATACGATCTCTTCGTCGACTGTGTCTTACTGTCAGATGATAGACCAAATGAGGTCGATGCGCCCAGCGATATCTGTATAGGTGTTTGTTTATTCAATCATTCATCGTACATCACAAGGCTGTTTCGGATATCCATGAACTGTGGCAAACATGACGTCACAAGCGTAGGTGGAGGATCTCTAGCAAACGATTCCTCCTATGCTTGTGACGTCACGTTGTCCGGCAAACGGTTTGTCATCGTTCATGGGGCTTCTTTGACATAGTTACGACAGTGATCTTTGATCTTTAACTAGCTGACAAGGGAACTATTTAACCTTATCACAAAATTCTCTAATTTTGATACCCTGGCGTAAATCTACATGGGAGAAGGTTTCTAAAAAGTTAAATCAAAAGTTCCACATTCGCGTTTTAAGTCCTTTTTCGGGTCTCTGAAAATGCACTGGATTTGCCCAAAAAGATTCCAAAAAATACTAAAAGGCGCAGAAAGCCAAAAATGTTCACAAATGGCAATAAATAGACAAAAAGTAGACCCAAAGAGGGTCAAAAAGGCAAAAAAATGTTCAAACAGGCCCAAAATAGCGTTAAAATACTCTTTTCAGAGGACCGAAATAGGCCTTAAAACGCGAATGCGGATCTTTTGACCTAACTTTTTAGAAACCTTATTAAATGTAGATTTATGCCAGGGTATCAAAATTAGCGAATTTTGTGGTAAGGTTAAATAGTTCCATTGTGAGTTCAATCAACCAACATCAACTAAAGGTTTTCGAGAGCAATCCATAAATGGCTATCTCGCGACCGTAGAATGTCGCTACCGTACCTCGCATCCGTCAAGAAGTTGGGTGAAGAGGCGTTCGTGTGCGGAGTGTACGGTAGGTGGCAGAATCGATTGGATGAGTTCGTCAACCTCGACGAGAGTGGCGCGACCACGAATAAACCGAACGAGCACTGCCATGTAGCTGTTGCAGATATGGATTGGTTCACTGATTGCGGTAACGATATAAGAATATTCCATTAAACAATACTATTTTGCAGTCTTTTTGAAGAAGAGATGCCACGTTGACATTTGAGAGAAAAGATTCACTGTATTTCGTTTTACGGTAGCGCAGACTATCAAAACGGTCAATAAATAAGCTATTAAAGGAGGAATAATTGTGAAAGAAGCAATATACGGAATGATTCCATAGCATATAAAAGAGTGTCCTCAATGCTACTTCAATATTCATTCACCAACTATGAAGTTCTTGACTTGTCTTCTTCTCATCGTTTCTTCAACAACGATGAGAGCGCAAGATGACTGCGGAGAGCCAGATGGTACGATTTAACTGCACTCGGGCTTACTACTTACTTACTTGGGCGTACGAAACATTCCCTAGTTAGTCTTTTAAAGGTGGACTCCCGCGAATATTTTCGTGAACAAACTGTGAAGACAGAAATTTAGCAAAACTTATTCTACGCTACTTATTTTGTGCTGATGCTGCTTATTGATCGCTAGAATTATGCATAAATCATGCCCTAATTCACAGGCAAAGGCGCGCGTTTGAAAATAGAAAAGTTCGGCAATAGGATTCGGACCCACGATCATGCGCTATATAGTCAGAAATGTTACCACTGCGCTAAGGGACTGATGAGAGGCCACTCTATCTTCTTGCATATCACTTGGCACTTGCATAAGCGAAATGCAAGCGATTTGCATGAACATTCGCGAATCTCCACCTTTAATAAGGTGCTTACCAAGAATATAATTGTCTGCTGGGAATTCTAGATGGTGATGATAAAAGGAAGGAGGGATGTATGTGAGGGTATATAATTACTGATAGTTGTTTAAAATATGAATATAAACGGAATTATTGAATAAGTTTAGCTAAATGTTCGCCAATTACGACGACTCGAGCCCAATGCGTAGCTTGGGCTGGAAAATACGGAGAGGACACGTGTGGAAATCTCACACAAACCGAGACAACCCTTTCTTGTGAGACTGAACCATTCACTCATTTGTACTACAAAATTTCGGACGAGGTACGTTCTCTTCTTTTTTTATCATGGGAAACATATTTCCAGCCTCATAATCGTGGAGTATTGTCGTCGGGAAAATGCGTTGGTGGACATTGGGAGTTCATTGATGATTTTGGAAACAATGTGGTTGACTTCTCTTATATCGAAATATATTGCATGGCGTTGTATTAACTTCAAAGCAACGGATCTTTTCTCCCGTGGAAATAAAGAAAGAAATAAATAAATATCGGGATTTTGAATAAACCACAGAATGTCTTGTTCCTTCTCCAACATCTCTTGTTTATAACTACATAAATACTTTTATCGATTTTAGAAATATATGAAATATTCTAATCAATCGCATCGTCGCTTCTTCCAAATATCGACTGCAATTTATCCTTCAACCACTGCTTTGACTCCTCCGGTAGCTCACTAAAACGTCTTTTTAAACCAAGTTCAACAATCAAAGATCAACGTTTTTTCATGAGTAATCAATAAACATTCTCGAATTCTCTTTAAGCAGTTTTGAGTTTACTGGACAATGTTTGGAGTTTATACTGAATAAGAATAGAGGTTTTGGAAATGAAATCGGTACCGTACCTGGGAGCGGGCACGACTACGGTATGGGTGCGGCTCGTGCAAATCTTGCTGAGACATTGCATGAATCGTAACTGAATGGCTCCTGTTGAAGACGAAAGCACATCTGCGGCCTCGACAAGAAACACTGAAGCCTGATAACATCAACAATTTGTTTGTTTACTGCATGTTTTAGGGAACACTCCAGATACTCAATCCTAACTATATTTATAACTATATCTGTTTAATGTTAGCTCCTCAGCTCTACCAGTCAGAAAAATTCGAGAAAGAGAGCGTTTAAGATCAGAACAGAGTAACGTGGTTCGTTATGCATCGTTACATTTGCCTTACGTGCCTACGCCTTAACCCCCTCCGCCGCGTAACAGTGCATTAGCGAATTTTGAAAAATTGTTTGAGAACCTTCTGTTCTCCATAGGCTTTCAGTACATTCGCTTCACTATATCGTACAGCCTCAGCCTCCTTGGCCATGACACGATGAAGTGAACGGGGCAACATCACGTCTCCTGTAGATCAATCAATCTATCGATAATTATGATATTGCTAAACGGGATCCACTCCCATAACCTATGAGAACCTGGTGAATCAACTGTTTATGTAATGTGCAAGAACGCTTCGAATTCTGAGGAAGAAGATAGTGAAACGAAGAGATCATTCGGTAATATTTTCAAGGAATCATGGAAATATAGGTAAAGGTACAGCCCGATATTTAAGGCACACGAAGTCCTGCGGATGATCACTGCTATGCCAGTGATAATTCAATGCCAATTTAGTCAGAAGGTATCATGGTAGAACAAACCTATTACGAGTCGTTCCACACGAACTCCCCAGTGCCGGGTTGCTGTAAAAGCAACTTACTCGAACTATCGAACATATTTTTAGGGAATATTTAAATCACTATAATATCGTTAAGTTCGGAAAATTCACCAGCAATTCAAGAAATATTTGTTGAAATGTACTCTTAAAATATTCTAACCATTATCTAATAGGAGTTCAGCAGTTGTTGAAATGTTCCGACGATCAGAGATGATATCAGTAAATTTCCTTAAAAATATCAAATTTGCGATATTACATGATTCTCGAATCGCTTTTTTACATGATCTCCTTTTTTTTAAATTTTTTGATGATTTTCATAATATTCTTATAGAAAATGATAGCGGTAGCGTAACAATAAAATATTCGAAGGAACATTCAGATTACTATTTAATGTGTTTCTTGAAAAGTTGAACCAACCTAGATCCCACAACCTTCCGCAGAGTCGTCTGCGTCAGATTCATTGTAATCTTGTGTGGATCCTTGATCGCATTCAGCGCCGCGATGGGATCGCTGCAAAAGATGTGCCCTAGCCGGGATTCGAACCCGCGCACTCCGGGACCACAATCTAACACATAACCACTAGGCTAGGATGACAATACCTTAATCGATAGTAGACCACAGCGTTGACGGCTATGACGATACTGTCGCAGGTTAGCATTTCCTGGTTTATAAAAAAATGTAAAAGTGAATTTGAAAAATTAGTATTTCCTTATTTTTTAAAAATTTAAAGGGAGCGTAACCTCTATCCTAGAGAACAGTGAAATAGTGTGCACAATGAAGAGACCATTGAGTGAGGTAACGTTCCCTTTAATTTCAAAAGTTATTAAATTTGAAGAATAATCAAAACCTGCATCGGAACCTCGAAAGACTGCACACGAAGATCTACGGTCCTGAACATTGCTTTGCTTTAGGAATCATTATCATAGTACATGCCGGAATTCACAAACAGCTAGATATCAAAGTACTTGGGAAATCGTGTTCTTTAGAAATCACAAAATCATTGAGCGAAGGAATGGTCGCCGCTAATGATCTTTTAGTCTGGGTGTGCTGATTATTCCTTCCTATGCGTGGTATAGGACATTAACTTTTAAATAAATTGTAATTGCATATTCTATTACTTACATGTCTCAACAACGGATAAGGTCTGATATGATCACAACAAAGAATTATATTTTTGTGATAGAAAACGGGTATGGACTGGCTTTTTCAAATACTGAATAGGTTATAGAAGCTGCGAAACATATCTCGAACAAGATCCAATTGTGGAACCTACTTTTTATCATCAACGAGAGGCAGAATGATGACCAAACCTGGTCCCTTCGAGCCGATCAAACGACCCATTCGGAAAATTACCTATGATTTTTTTGATTATTGATTTTTCCTATGATCATCGATTTTTTTATTTTACAAATTTCTCAGACATATTTTATTCAAGATAGTTTTAAAAACACAGATCTGTGGCATTGCTTTACTTCAAGTCACGTAGGTATTTTTATTTGAGCTTTGCATAGATCAAAGATCAAATATCTAAATGAGCTCACCACTCTCTTGAACTCCGAAACCACCCTAATGCAGAATAACAAAGAGAACGGCAACGTAAGGATCAAGAGTGTCCACGCGAAAACTAATACCTGAAACGAACTTTTTTTCAAAAATATTAAATTATAAAAAAATAATTTCAATTACCGTAGTTTCAATAAGGACAACTGCAGGAATTTTCGTGCAGAATTAATGAAAGTTTTAGGGTAGTTAAAGACAATCCCTAGCCAATTTTACTCTCCGCATGGGTAATACTCCCTCGTGGACATAGACAGCGAGAGAGTATTTCCAGAGCGGAGAGTTTAAAATTAGCTTGGATTATTTACATTGTCCACCCACCAGTCGATCCACCAACACCGATCTTCCCCCATCCCAGGTCCGTCGTCTGAATCCTGTATAGATCCGGGAATCACTCCTATTTGACGGCTCCGAACCGCCGGATGACGCCCGTCGACGCCACGGTGACGGTCGCACCGCAGTCCATCCCTTCTTTCGGACAGGTCGTTCGTCGGTGTACGCACTCGACGCACCACCATCCACACCACGTGGTGACATTAAGAGTACGGTAGCTTCCGAGGAACAGGTAGACATTGGGAGTACTGTAAAACCTTTATGGATATACTGTAATTGATCGCAACGGTCTTGAGGTGTGAATCAGAGCACAAGTCGAAAAGTGAAAAAAATATATTGATAAAAAGTTCGAAATAAATGTTTCATGTGCCATTACAGTATAAATAGATCTAAATAAACATTGAAATGTACTAGAATTAAAAGTTAGTGATACTAAAGTAGTGATAGGTAGCGGCGAGATTTATTATGTCAGCGATTAGGTTCTAGAGAATGCTTGGAGTTGATAATCCATCAATATATTGTTCACACAGGCTTGCATTGGTTACACTACACAGCGTTCTCATGACTTTCAAAGCAAGAACGACCGCTCAACATACAAACTCTCTCGAATACAATGGTCTCTCCTTTGTCTTGCTTTGGAAGAAAAATGGCTTGGACCAGAATACTGTGACTAGAACACCATCATCGAAATATTATAGAACAATAAAAAAAGCAACCCTAATGGAGGTTTACAATTAAATGGAACTCAGGGAACAAGCAAAAGCATAAGAAAGAATAAAAGACAAAGTCACAAATTGGAAGCCCATAATGAGAGAGTGAAGAGGTCTCGACTTTAAAAACAACACAAGGTCTAAGAGGTTGTGAGAGAGGCAGACAAATATGGAGATAGACTCAAGAGAAAGAGACATAAAGCCTAAAGCCAACTTCCGTTTTTATCCTGTGGCCCTCAATCTTTTGCAATCCCATGTCTAACACTCAACATAATTTTATTAATTAAGTAATCAACAACCTATTACAGTATGCATTGAGGAAAGAACAGAGATCAAAGATCAAAGATCAAAGATCACCGAATGCTTATTACGCTCGGGGAATAAAAGTGAACAACGGGAGAGAAAGAGGACATATCAAAAATATGATCGATTGATTTATGAAGGAATGGGTGGAAAACTCATTCGAGGGAGTTGATCAATTGCTCTGACAAGGGGATGGTCGCAACTGGTACTGGTCATATGAGATGGCATTAACATGACTAGGATCAGTTTTCGATGCTGATTACGAATCCGTTTTCAGAAAGTGCCTAATCGACCTGATTTTCGAGAAAATCGATATTTTAATTCGAAAATTCGTGTGGTTTACTGCGCAAACCGTTCGGGTGGGCTGGTGAACTTATCTATAAACTCTCGCAATAGTTTAATTTACATTGCCGAATCTTTCCGATGCAATCCAGATTGTTTGTGAAGGAAACTACACGACTTTTCAAATTAACAAGCCAAATTTCAAAACCGATTTTGTCGGAACAGAGGTCGATTAGGCAGTTTCTGAATACGGATTCCTAATCAGCATCGAAAACTGATCCTAGTCATGTTATTGCCACATCATATGGCCAGGACCAGTTGCGACCATCCCCTTGTGAGAGGGGGAGCGTACCTCGAGATATAAGAGTCAGAGAGTAGATTATGAATATATATTTGATGGAATAAATAAATAAATACATATATAAATGAAATAGCGAAAAGGATGGGGCATAGAGATTACCAAGATTCAAATGAGCTAAAGTATTATTTACTTTTTTTTTAGTTTCCAGGTTATCCTGAGAGAAAATTCACTCGCACTATTATTATTAAAAGATCAAAAGTTCAAAGTTCAAAGCAATCGATACTCTTAAAACTATCCAGCACGACCGCTCATCTAGAAAACTGGTTTATAGTTTACTCGGTATCAAAAGGCCCCGAGGCAGAATACAGTGAATAATGGGAACGTATTGCCTGTGCAGACTCGCTGAAAACAATCGGAAGTCACTTTCCTTGCCTGAATCCATCTATCCCCAAAGAGTAACTATCGGTAGTGGTCAGTCAAAAACAATCAAAATGAGGCAAGACTGGGGAAGGCATATAGCAAAGGGATAACGGAAGTCATAGATCTATCGTCTACTATATATTATAATACATAGGGAACGATTGCTGCATCAGGGGGCAGATGTTTCAATGTCTAAGGAAGTTTATATTTTATGTACAAAGTTCAAAGATCAAGGTTAAAAGGTCAAAGATCACTGCTCTCCACTTGTCAGCGTTAGGCTCGGCGAATTTCATCATAAACTTCTTCTTCATCTCCTCGTCATGGAACTGCGTCCATAATGATGTGCCGTCGGCCATCTTAAAGATCAAAGATCAAAGATCAAAAATCAAAATACAAAGATCACACAACCCACTTCCAAACCATCACAGAAGTCGCGAAGCGTCAGTCTGTGGCGTGCGCGCCGCAGGATCCCTGAAAAAAATCAATCTATTTAAAAATCAATAATTAAAAGAGTACTGTAGTCCATCAATCGATAAATCAATCAATAACCGTACGTCGTTGTGTTCAGCCGCAGTGCGCCTGACGGCGCGACCCGATACGGTAGACGAATCTGAATAACAAAGGAATGCGTAGAATATTTCATATGCAAAGCCGACAATCTTTACAATAGATAAAAATCAATAAAATGAAATATCAATCGTACCTTGACGGCAACTTCGATTACACCCTTGATGAGGTAGACAAGCGCATCGGCCACGATCTCTCCGACGTCCGGAGACATCTGAAATGAGCAGGGAATGAGCTTTACTTCGTCATACGTTGCAGTACGAATCCGTCGTAGCTGGGAACGCAATACTCTATTTCAACGACATTTAGGTCATTGCATGCGCTTCTCTTTTAGCTCTCTGGAAATAGAGAACAAACGCGCAAAAGTGAGAGTAGAAAGTGAGAGTGGGTGGTGCACAAAGAGTACACAAAATCGTGTGTTTTGTGGCATTTCACCAAGTTTTCACTATGTTGTAGAAACGCTGTATGGCCTCTGTTCCTTCCAACTCCCCCCCCCCCCCCCCCCCCCCCGTCGGTTCTTTGTTTCGTATAATGCACTTAGCGGGCAGAGCAATGATCCTTTGTTGAGCGGTAGTTCTCTGGTATTTCCAAACTAGTAGTTTACTTACGTGACGTCACAGACTAGTAGTTTACTGCTAGTTTACGATTAGTGGAAGAACATTTGACGAAATGCATTACCGTATTATAAACCACCTCTAGTAAACTTTTAACTACGTTTAACTAGCCGTAGACTTGCAAGTCTACTGCTAGTGTGAAATATAAGTAAACTACTAGTTTGAAAATACCAGAGTTGTCGCTGGAAACAAACAAATAGACAAATTGTCACTGTTGTGACGCAATACCGTCATTATTCTGCGCATTACTGCCTGTTATGATAAATTGAACTCAATTGTGGCGCTAAAATTACTCATCTTTTCTACTCAACTCTAGGCATCGCAAACCCATCATTCAAAAGTTACGAGAAGAAAAGAAAAGCAGAGAACACTCTCTTCGTTTTAGACACTCTCTCGCCTCTTTTTCGATTCTTTTCGTAACTTTTGAACAGTAAATCAGGGAGTTAGTTATATTTTAGTTTAGCACTGACCACACACCCACACACAAAAAATTTCAGCCAATTTGACTACCTTATTTTCGAGAAAATCAACTTTTAGTGCAGTCATTTAGCCGTTGGAGTGGAGACAACGGGCGAGAGAGTGTGGTGATACGACAGAGCAGAGATACACAATCACGTCCACCCCCTACCTTCCCATGTTGGTCGCCTCACCTGCCTCTGTGCTCTCTCGTATCACCACACTCTCTCGCCCGTTGTCTCCACTCCAACGGCAAAATGACTGCACTAGATTTTCTCGAAAATAAGGTTGTCAAATTGGCTGAAATTTTTTCGATGGAAACATGAAGCCATTCCGGTCCGATCTATGTATCTCGCATAAAACACTCTTGACTTTGAGAGAAATTTCAATTTTGAAAATTTCTGAAACTTTTACATGAAAAATAAATTGGACAGGCGTGATTGCCATCGAATTCTGCCCCTGGGAGCACAGTCTGTAAATTTTAGCACCATCTAGTGAGGAGAAATGACTAAAAAGGCGATTTCAAGGCGACGTCGTCTGGCCTCAACGGTGCATCTAGGCGCAAAATGAACATGACCATCGTCAACAGCACCCATGAGAACCCCGATCCCCAAATTTTGATTTTTTGACTGTGCAAGATTTCACATATTTTGGTCGAGTCTTAGGCAAACAGCCTCATATAGGTATTTATTTATTTATTTATTTATCGTACACCACAAGGCTGTTTCAGGTATCCATGAACGGTGGCAAACACAAATGTGACGTCACAAGCGTAGACGTAGGCGTTTGACAAAAGTCCTCCGCCTACGCTTGTGACGTCACGTTTCCGGAAGGAACGGTTTGTCAACGGTCATGGTTACGGCACATTTTTGACATAATTACGACAGTGATCTTTGATCTTTAACTAGCTGAGTACCCATTCAATCTAACAACAGCAACTAAAGGTTTTTCGAGATCAATACTATCAATACTATGGCTATCTCGCGACCGTATAATGATGCTACCGTACCTCGCATACGTCAAGTAGGTGCGTGAAGAGGCGTTCGTGTGCGGCGTGTACGGTAGGTGGCAGAATCGATTGGATGAGTTCGTCAACATCGACGAGAGTGGCGCGACCACAAATAAACCGAACGAGCACTGCCATGTAGCTGTAGGAGATATTGATTGGTTGACCGATTACGGTAATGATATTGATTGATTAACGTAACTGATTGATTGGTATCGATGCATTACCGTAATCAATATAGACAGTAACTCTCTCATAAATAGCTCAATCAGACATCACTACCAATCGATAATCACCATCGACTACCGTATACCTGTCCATGGATGATTGATCATCAGCGAGTCCCGCACAGATTTCCCTGACTGTATTTCTTATCTCGGCGTACGTCCGTTTCATCTTTTCCATCTTCTGCTCACGCTCTCGCTCGTCCCACTCATCCATCTCAATATTCTTCTAAAAAATCGATTTAAATATTACTAATCAATCAACTAAGGATTACTGTATTCTCCAAGGGGCGTAGCATAAAACATTAAAAAATGTGTCTTTATTCTCTCAGATATCACTATTTCCAGTATCCATCCGACTGGTTACACATTTTTGCATAAATACACGAACTTACAATTAAATTAATCTTTATCACCATAGTACATATTAATATTAGGAACAATTACCAGTTACGGTTGTTAGCAAAATTACAAAAAAATGTGTAAAACTATCACTTCCATGGTAGGGTTGGTGTTGGGAATCCGGCATAATACAGAGAATGGGGATTTTGATCGACTATTTAGGAATAAACTCTGGGTTAAGGGTACAAAAGCGGCAAAAAGAAACGAAAAAGATGAAGCTAGTGTGTTAGCAGAAGAAAGAATCTTTGACGACAAAAGTCCTTTCGTTTCGCCACTTTTGAAAGGAGAATTTATTGGTTACGGTATGCTTATTGATTAATAAAAAAATAATCATATCCATTAACCACTCAAACAACCACCAAATCCAATCGTCTTCAATGTGAAATCATACAAAGTTCAGGTATGACAAAATGGGTACAATTTAGTTATTTTTTCTGCCTTAAAATGTTATTTGGCCGATTATTGATTATCGATTAGTAGGGGGAAAACGTAGCTCACGTAAAAACAGATATACACAATACTATGCAAGTATAATAAAAGATATACAAATCGATTTCGACTAGCATACAAGATTTTGTTCGAATTAATGTATTAAGTTATCTATGTAAATTATTACAATAATAATAGGGTGCAATATGTTAACAGGGATATCATAGATCAGGAGACCACAGTATCCTCAATATCACAGTGTCAAGATCAAGGATCAAGGATCAAAGATCAAAGATCAAAGATCAATCTACAGGAGCGTCTTGATGTACTCGATGGCAGCAGTGAACTGGGTCCACCAGTAGGCGTCACTTCCGTCCATTTGATTGGTGAAGAATCCATCGACATACTGTACATTGGATAGGAGAGCAGGAGGATTTGCCTGAATATAAACGGATTATGATCTTTGATCTCTACTTTGATCTTTGATCTTTGATCTCTACTAATAGAATTATGATCTTTGGTCTTTACAAAAAAGGATTATGAACGATGAATTTTACTAATCGATATTTGATCTCTTCCCGATTAAAAGGATCTTTGACCTCTACTCATCAGTAAGTCAGTCAGACAAGGAAAAGCATGCGCTACTTCCAGAAAATCAATATTTCAAGGTGTGCTCTTTTCAAAATCATATAGTTTGCACAGCTTTCATAGTCATTCTATGCTCTTATATTCTTTGATTTTTCAAATCTCCCAGGTTCAGGTATACGGTATGTGTTCCTTGGGTCATAACATGGTCATACTTATGATTAGCCTATTCTCCACTTACCATCACGAGTACGTATACGAGAATGGGCGCAGCGGCCGCGGGAGACGATGACGTCAGAGCGAGCAGATTCGAGATCGTCTCGCATGCACGACTGCAAAGAATAATATTAGTACTTATTTCTATTATTATCATATTCTTTCAATTGTTACAATGATTGCCGTTGGTCAGCGAATCAGACTACCAAGCAAGAAAGTGCGATCTTACCTGCGAAAATGCCAAAAAGGTAACAAAGAATCAACAGGCCAGAATTTATTATTTTTGTTGTTATTGGTCACACAAAAAAGAGGATTTTATTGTTTGACTAACAACTTGTAAGCAATTACAACACTCAAGTGACACAAGATAAACGCAGATTCAACGGGTGGAAACACACTGTTTCCCAAACATCAAATTTCATTATTATCTGCAAGTTAATAATGCAAATAATTACAATAACATAGCAAACGATAATCAAGACAATTAATCAATCAATCAATACTCATACCGTAACCAACAAACTACCGCAAACATCATACCTGACCCAGGCGAGGTTGTCTCGGGGTGACTTGTACGCGTTTATCACGGCAATCTCGTGTTGGGCGGATGGCCATGGGCACTCACCACGCAGGGCCTATTTATGAAAATGTATCAGTAAAAATACATTATTTAACCCGAAATTGATCTTTGATATTTCGTCTTTACTCGACCCGAATTATCTCAGCATATAAGACTAATTCGATAAAACAAACAATTTATTATAAACACTTATAGTATTCCATTGACCTGTACTAGTACGGTGAACAATAGTTACAGCAACCATCAGCTACAGTAACCAGGTTATACGATAAATCAATTGATCGGTACCTCGGGAATCGCGAGTACTCCGTGCACCGGAGACACGCTGGAGGCCAGTCGCTGCAGCTCCTTGTACAGTACCCTTCAAGCCCAATAGTCAATTACAGAGTTCAAAGATCAAAGATCAAAGATCAAAACTCACTCGTCTCTGTAGATGTCGGCGTCATAATTGTGATAGAATGCCATATGGTAGATACGACCCATCAAGAGACGTTCGACACACTTTCGCGCGTATTCACGCTGCGAAGACATAGAATATCGAATAAGGCTCTGTACAAAATTTGTGCGAAGTGAAAGGAAAATCAGAGAATGCACTCTCCTCCTTATACACACTCTCTCGCCTCAGCTTCCTTTGTTACTTTTGAACACTACCCTCAACAGCGTGATGATTAACAACTGAATTGAACAAGTGCAAAAATATGAAAAGTATGAAACAACAAAACGCCAGGTAGTGTGCTCAGCTGCTACTTTTCTAATTTTAAAAAAAGGAACAAAACAAGTACAAAAAAATCAAGCTTACATGATTGATATTAGCCGCCCGGAAGACGCCAGAGGCCTCCAATTGGCGCCAGAGATTGCCAATTTGTTCCTCCACCCACTCCGTCTTCTCGTCCTGATAATTTTTAAAGATTATTGTATATTATAATTTTTTTTAACTTAAAATGTTATTTGACCGATAATTGATTATCGATTAGAAGGGGAAACAAACGAAACTCACATAAAACAGAAATACACAATACTATGCAAGTATAATAAAAGATATACAAAACGATTTCGACTAGCATACAAGATCTTGTTCGAATTAATGTATTAAGTTATCTATGCAAATTATTACAATAATAGGGTACAATATGTTAAAGGAATATCATAAATCAAGCGACCACAGCATCCTCTTTCACAGTATAAAGATCAAAGATCAAAAATCAAAGATCAAAGATCAAAAATCACAGATCAAAGATCAAAAATCAAGGATCACGATCAAAGATCAAAGACCAAAGATCAAAGATCGCATCTACAGGAGCGTCTTGATGTACTCGATGGCAGCAGTGAACTGGGTCCACCAGTAGGCGTCACTTCCGTCCATTTGATTGGTGAAGAATCCATCGACATACTGTACATTGGATAGGAGAGCAGGAGGATTTGCCTGAATATAAACGGTTTATGATCTTTGATCTCTACTTTGATCTTTGGTCCATACTAAAAGAATTATGATCTTTGAACTCTACTCTGATCTTTGATATGAGCATTACTGCCTGACATGATAAATTGAACTGAATTTAATTGATCTCTACTCATCGGAAGGTATCAGTCAGACAATGAAAAAATGCACTACTTCCAGAAAATAAATATCATAACGTTTGCACAACTTTTATGGTCATCCGATCCGAGTCAAAACTAATCTTTCATATTCCTCCCCTCTTTTTTAAAAATCTCCCACGTTCAGATATACGATATGTGTTCGTTGGGTCATATCATGGTCAGACTTATGATTAGCATATACTCCACTTACCATGACGAGTACGTATACGAGAATGGGCGTGACGTCATCAGCGGCAGCGGGACCCGATGACGTCAGAGCGAGCAGATTCGAGATCGTCTCGCATGCACGACTGCAAAGAATAATATTAGTAGTTATAGTTATTCTTTCAATTGTTGGTATGGATTGCCTTTGGCCTACAAAGCACAAAGAGTTAGCAAAAAAGCGCGATCCTAGTTGCTAACATGGCAAAAAGGAAACAAAGAATCAACAGGCCAGAATTCACAACGAACTCTGGAAATTTCTCCCCGCGGGGCACCCTGTCACTCGCCCCGCGGGGCACTCTGCCGGGCACCCTGCAGAGCCAGTTGCAGGGCACCCTGCGGGGCAGCTTGTTGAGTTTCTGAAAAAGACAGGGTGCCCCGCGGGGAAGTTTCTCTTCGACAGGGTGCCCCGCGGGGTGGCTTACTTTCAATTTGAGTTGACAGGGTACCCTGCGGGGTGGCTTGAGGTCTCTTTGATTTTGACAGGGTGCCCTGCGGGGTGACTTCATAGTTCGACAGGGTGCCCAGCGGGGTGGCTTCGTTTTTGGACAGGGTGCCCTGCGGGGCTGATTTCATGATTACTGTATACCCTCAGGCCATTGCCATGGTCTGGGGATAGTGTTGCTCATAAACTTGCGAACGACGATTAATTTATTCGTACAAGGATAAAAATTGATGGAATGACAAGAAAATGGATTTCATCGGAGTAAAAATGTACAAGATTCAAAGTAAAAATAAAAATCATAACTTCGAATAGAAAAATAACAAATCAATAACAATGAACATGTACATAAACGGTAGCGACAATTAAAACTAATACATTACAACAATGGATAAATATGTAACAGTCGATGGTGATCATATTCATTTACAAAAAGTCACAATTAGGTTCTTTCTAAATTAAGCCTCTGCAAAATTAACAATGGAAAAGTGAACTACTTATTGCTGATTAGAAATATCTAATCTTAGCTAGGCATCGTCCTCTCGCAGACTTGTGCGCACGATTAGATCTTGTCTTCTCATTAGTACTTCCCGACATAACCGTTGAAGACCTGTAATAAATTATTAAATAATTAAAAATTCCGATAAATATTCCGTGCTTGGTCCCTCATTGGAAGATATTTTTTCTAAAATATTTTCAGCTACCGTAACCCTCCTACCGTACCCCTACAGTACCTATTGTTCAACCTTTCGATAAAAATTGCGTTCTTGGTCCCGCCTTGGGTAACACGGTAAGATAAATTTTTCTAAAATATTTTCAGCTACCGTAACCCTCATACCGTACCCCTACAGTACATATTGTTCAACCTAGCGATGGAAATTTAGTTCTTGGTCCCGCCTTGGGTAACTCGGTAAGATAAATTTTTCTAAAATATTTTCAGCTACCGTAACCCTCCTACCGTACCCCTTCAGTACCTATTGTTCAACCTTGCGATAGAAATTTAGTTCTTGGTCATGCCATGGGTAACTCGGAAAGACAAATTTTTCTAAAGTATTTTCAGCTACGGTAACCCTCCTACCGTACCTCTACAGTACCTATTGTTCAACCTTGCGATAAAAAATTCGTTCTTGGTCCCGCCTTGGGTAAATCGACAAGGCATTTTTTTCTAAAATATTTTCAGCTACCGTAACCCGCCTACCGTACCCTTACAGTAGCTATTGTTCAACCTTTCGATAAAAATTGCGTTCTTAGTCCCGCCTTGGGTAAATCGACAAGGCAATATTTTCTAAAATATTTTCAGCTACCGTAACCCGCCTACCGTACCCCTATAGTACCTATTGTTCAACCTTTCGATAAAAATTGCGTTCTTAGTCCCGCCTTGGGTAAATCGACAAGGCAATATTTTCTAAAATATTTTCAGCTACCGTAACCCGCCTACCGTACCCCTATAGTACCTATTGTTCAACCTTTCGATAAAAATTGCGTTCTTAGTCCCGCCTTGGGTAAATCGACAAGGCAATATTTTCTAAAATATTTTCAGCTACCGTAACCCGCCTACCGTACCCCTATAGTACCTATTGTTCAACCTTTCGATAAAAATTGCGTTCTTAGTCCCGCCTTGGGTAAATCGACAAGGCAATATTTTCTAAAATATTTTCAGCTACCGTAACCCGCCTACCGTACTCCTACAGTAACAAATTGAAATGGAGCGGAGCTCTCTCCCAACGATGAAGATGCGTAAAGCTCTCTACAGGTGCTAGTTGCGATCAATCCCTATAGTAACCAATGTTTGCAGTGACCAAAACTTTAAACGAAACGCATGACTAAAGCACTTGATACGTACATTAATTTATAGTAAGGAATAGCCAAAGAATTCCATGCATGTCATAGTTAAATAATAAACAATTAAAGAAATCGAAACATACGGTAAGCTATGAGATGATCTGATACGGCCTGGTATCGTCTCCTTACAGCGAGAGCCAGGCGAACTACAACAATCAATTCATGCCCCGCTACCCCACTAGTGACCCCACTAGTGTCTTATTAGGCTGATTCATAAGTCTTGCCGCATATTTGAGGGGTATCACTGCTACGTTATCAATTATCCTGTCGACACGTCATACTGTTCTTCTTTCTATCTGACCAACAAACTACCGTAACCATTAGGGTTGCAGGAACGAGGGCGAATAATTCGTGCCCTTTATCAGTCGCTTCCCTTATCTCTCGGCAATTCGTTTGAGACGCGCCCTCTGTCCCCTTCCCTTCGAAGAATTCGACACACCTGCCAGACGGAACGAATAGTTCGGGACAGACCGAATTATTCGCACTCTCTCACTCTCTCGTATCCTTTCTCGACTCTCCCTCCTCTCCCCCCGCCTCGTCCACCCAATGAGACACGTTTCAAGAGATGACTAATTCCTCTCGCATCTGAGAGCTTAACAGTTAACAGCAAAGTTGTAGCTCACATCATCCCCCTTCTGATTCAATTTTGAAAAAGTCGATACGATAACCACGAACAAAATGACATCCGTCCTAAGAATTCAGGGAGAAATTTAAATTATTCACTGTAGCCATGAATCTTACTCCGTTACTCCGCCTTACTCCACATTGCTTTATCATTCTTTACAGAAGTATTTACACAAAAACAAAAACAAGTAAATGGGAAGAGAAAGTCACGAAAAAAATGCATATCTACTCTAGTCTAATATGAACAATAACATTTCAAAATATTGAAATGAACAATATTTCAAAATGTATCGGATGGGAACTCAGCGGCCATTTTATGACAATTTTTTTGCTCACGAATTCATTCACGAGTAGGTCAGTCAGATTACGTACGTGTACGTGTGTTACGTGATGTTTTTGTTTTAGTGTAATTACTTCTGTAAAGAATGATAAAGCAATGTGGAGTAAGACGGAGTAATGGAGTAAGACTCATGACTACAGTGAACAGTTTAAATTTTCATCTGAATTCGTAGAACGGATGTCATTTTGTTCGTGGTTATCGTATCGTATCTTCCAAAAATGAATGAAGTAATGAAGTGGAGTTAATAATTGGAAAAAGCGGGGCGAAAAAACTCATCATGTTCGAATTATTATCCAACTCGGGAGTATCTCTAACTGCCCATGTATCTTTCCAAATTGCACTTTTACACCTCGCTTCCTTCTCGATCATTCCTATTCATGCAATTCTACACCTTTTGAATGATCGGTATCAACTAACTACGATAGTATGACATATTTCATCTTGACACAGTAGAACGGATGTAATTTTGTTCGTGGTTATTGTATCGATTTTTCCAAAAATGAATCAGAACGGGAGTGATATGAGCTACAACTTTGCTGTTGACTGCTAAGCTTTCAGATGCGAGGGGAATTAGCCATCTCTTGAAACGTGTTTCATTGGGGGACGAGGTGGAGGGAGAGGAGGGAGGGTCGAGAAAGGATACGAGAGATTGAGAGAGTGTGAATAATTCGGTCTGTCCCGAACTATTCGTTCCGTCTGGCAGGTGTGTCGAATTCTTTGAAGGGAAAGGGGCGAGAGGGTGAGAGATGGGAAAAGGGTGCGAATAATTCGAATTCGAACCGGCAACTCTAGTAACCATCATACCTGACGCAGGCGAGCCTGTCTCGAGGTGACTTGTACGCATTTATCACGGCAATCTCGTGTTGAGCGGACGGCCATAGGCACTCTCCACGCAGGGCCTAAATCGAACTTTGATCTTTGATCTTTCGACTTTACTTGAGCAGCCTCCTCCTTGCATACCAGACTAATCATTTCTAGTATTGTACAGTATTGTCTAGAACAGTGGACAGTAGTTCCAGTAACCAGGTCATAATTACAATAACCATCAGCTACAGTAACCTGGTTATACGGTAAATCAACTGATCAATACCTCGGGAATCACGAGTACTCCGTGCGCCGGAGACACGCTGGAGGCCAGTCGTTGCAGCGCCTTGTACAGTACCCTGTAAGGAATAGTCAATGAATTGAACGCAGAGATCAAAGATCAAAGACCAAAGATCAAAACTCACTTGTCTCTGTAGATGTCAGCGTCGTTATTGGGATAGAATGCCATATGGTAGATACGACCCATCAGCAGACGTCCGACACACTTGCGCGCATATTCACGCTGCAAAGACATATCGATTAAGGATCTGATCAAAATTTGCGCGAAAAGAAAAGAAAAACAGAGAATATACTCTCCTCGTTTTGCACACTCTTTCGCATCTTTTCGCTTCCTTTTGTGGATTTTGAACAACACCGACAGTGTAATGATGAAACAACTGGATCGAGCAAGTGTAAATATATGAAAATTCTGAAACGGCAAAACACCAGGTAGTGTGCTCAGCTGCTACTTTTCTAATTTTAAAAAAGGAACAAAACAAGTACAAAAAAATCAAGCTTACATGATTGATATTAGCCGCCCGGAAGACGCCAGAGGCCTCCAATTGGCGCCAGAGATTGCCAATTTCTTCCTCCACCCACTCCGTCTTCTCGTCCTGATAATTTTTAAAGATTATTGTATATTATAATTTTTTTTAACTTAAAATGTTATTTGACCGATAATTGATTATCGATTAGAAGGGGAAACAAACGAAACTCACATAAAACAGAAATACACAATACTATGCAAGTATAATAAAAGATATACAAAACGATTTCGACTAGCATACAAGATTTTGTTCGAATTAATGTATTAAGTTATCTATGCAAATTATTACAATAATAGGGTACAATATGTTAAAGGAATATCATAAATCAAGCGACCACAGCATCCTCTATCACAGTATAAAGATCAAAGATCAAAAATCACAGATCAAAGATCAAAAATCACAGATCAAAGATCAAAAATCAAGGATCACGATCAAAGATCAAAGACCAAAGATCAAAGATCGCATCTACAGGAGCGTCTTGATGTACTCGATGGCAGCAGTGAACTGGGTCCACCAGTAGGCGTCACTTCCGTCCATTTGATTGGTGAAGAATCCATCGACATACTGTACATTGGATAGGAGAGCAGGAGGATTTGCCTGAATATAAACGATTTATGATCTTTGATCTCTACTTTGATCTTTGGTCCATACTAAAAGAATTATGATCTTTGAACGCTACTCTGATCTTTGATATGAGCATTACTGCCTGGCATGATAAATTGAACTGAATTTAATTGATCTCTACTCATCGGAAGGTATCAGTCAGACAATGAAAAAATGCACTACTTCCAGAAAATAAATATCATAACGTTTGCACAACTTTTATGGTCATCCGATCCGAGTCAAAACTAATCTTTCATATTCCTCCCCTCTTTTTTAAAAATCTCCCACGTTCAGATATACGATATGTGTTCGTTGGGTCATATCATGGTCAGACTTATGATTAGCATATACTCCACTTACCATGACGAGTATTTATACGCACAATAGGCACATTTTAACTGGTACAGCATACGAGGAGCTTTTTGCATTTTTTTTCTCTAGATACACGAAGATTACGGTGTCGTGAAAAAGGCAAATAACCACTTTCAGTATTGAAAATTTAACGATTAAATGTTTTACAGCTTAATTCCGGAATAATTCCCAAGACCAAGACTGTATTTGTGAATTTTCACTAAGTGTACAACTGTGAAATTAGCTTTGAAACAAAAGGTTCTGTTCCACCAAATCTCAAATGAGCAATCGTTTGACCGGCCACTTTGTCCACTTTGAATGCAGCATCCATTACCAAATTCCACTCACCTTCACATGATACAATTATATAGTTCGATTGGTCGACATTGCCTAATTTCTGGTCATCTATAAATGTTTCCCTTTTGTCGTTGCACACTAATAAGGTTCCATTGTCCGATTTGCCTCCTGGTCCAGACCCTTTAAAAGAAGACCTCTTTCAATGGTCTCTTCGACGTGCAACGCTTTCCCGTTGTTAGAGAACAGAGAAATAGTGAGCACAATGTAGAGACCATTGAGAGAGGTAACGCTACCTTTAAGTTGCTGGCCACTACGACACGATAAACTCGAGTTCATGGCCATGCTGAGGGAAATCTGCTTTCCGTCGATGACATGTTTGAGGAAGCAGACTGAAAGTGCGTAGAATATTAGCGATCAGTAAAAAAACTGAAAAAAAATTAAAGAAACCTGTGAAATGTTATAGTTAAAGGCAAACACTGAGCTAATTTTACTCTCCGCTCTGGTAACACTCTATCGTCGATAAAGAAAGCGAGAGAGCATAGCCAGAGCGTAGTGTGTGTAAATGAACCCACCAGACTCGTCATCTAGTTGCGACGCACATCCAATCTGCAAAATATCATGTGTTCTTGTAAAAAAAAAACCTGTAAACGAACCGTGTCACTCCGATCTAGTGTGCGTCCATACTCACCGACCCATCTGAAATTTTTTAATGCGCTTTTTTATACAAATTTTTAAAATAATTATTTAAAAAAATCATGTTTACAATCACCTGTTTAAATCATCTTCACATTTGTATAAAGAAGTAGTTCCATAGAGATCGGTTTTTTGAGCTTCTCTGGAAACGGATTTAGCAGGAAAATCAAACTTCAAACTAGATTCCAAATACTATTCTTTCTTTCTCAATTTTCGTACTCTCTCGTTCAAATCCTAACACAATTTAATATAATTACAAATATCTATAAAAGCCGTCTTCCTTCTTCTTCGTTTCAGTCCAGCGCTCTCCCATTTGGAGGAGAGGGCGGGGAGCACGGGCCCCCATTGGACTGCCCTCCCTAAAAGTGCCCTCCCTAAAAGGGGAGGGCATGCCTCCCCCTAACAGGGAAGCAGTTCAGCAATGCAGAACTTATGTAAATTACCCCGGGCCAAAAAACAGGAAAGTTCCAAATATTGCAAAAGGAATATATATATATATATATATATATATATATATATATATATATATATATATATATATATATATATATATATATATTCCTCAACATCTCACTCAGAAAAATACATTAGATGTGTATACGCCCACACATCTTAACTCCCCGTTAATGTCTTCTATTGTTAAAAAGAAATTCATAGCCTTCTGGCACATCAGCAATCGAAAGAATAACCGATGGAAGATCACATTAAGTTAGGGCTGAAACCGGACAACTTTACATACAGAGCTATTAAAACTCTTACCAATGTGAATATAAGCCGCTACCGACAGCAGAACAAAGATCGTCTTCAGGGCTATGTTCCTCAATATGATTCGATCACTCTTATATAGTTTTAGGGCAACATAATCGTTTCTGGAGCTGATGAAATAGCCAAAAACTATAAGAGAATGGAGGCGAACAAAGTGAGAGAGAAAGCGAGGTTCTGATGTCGCTGGCAATATTATTTGATTCGGAAGACGCTTGCGATTGCTTCATAAAGCACCGGAAAGGACACTTATCTGAATAAAAGAGAGTGATATTTGATGTATTTCTTGTTACATAAATATACAACCAATCCATAATTTTTCTCCTCTAACAATAAGGGCAATACAGATTACTGGTGAAATTTTGTTTTCAGAAAATATCGAGTTAAAAAAATGTGAGATAAACATAAATATGTCAGCGGCGAGATAGGTCGGTATTGTCATAGTTATTATGGTGAAGAACTCAAAAATTCGAAACTCGAAGAATTGTTTGGACTAATTTCACATATTCTGGACACATATTCAACCACCAGAATCACATTGTGCTTGCTGCCGACCCACTCTGCTATGTCTATACGAGGGTCCGATTTGGTTCTGGATTTATTTGACTTTTGCTACTCCATATATCATCGAAAATTGCATTAGGTGTATTAGGTGTGACATTAGGTGTATAGTATATAGTGTATGGTGTATAGTCTTACAATTAGTGAGCATCTATTCAATTTCCATTTCGCACCACTTGTAACAAAATAATGATAGAACGAGCCTCAAAGATCAAAGAACAAAGTTTGTTCATCGATTTCTCCATCTATACGTTTACTTGTGGTGAGCGCTGAATAGCCCCCGACCTCACACACGCTCTGTCTCGCTCATAGTTACGACCATACCTCGTTGAGAACTCGACATCCAAAAGTTAAGCAACGGTGGGCGCAGTTAGTACTTGGATCGTAGACGGCTTGGGAATCGTGGGTGTTATAAGCACTTTTGCTATTTTTTTTCAAACTGTTTTGGAGATTTTTGCCGATGTTTTACGTCAGACCTTAATAAATCGATACTTTTGATGGCCTTGTTGATGGCCTATGTTGTAATAGCGATATTCTAGTCACAATGAATATCAGCGTTTAATATCAACCGAATTGCAAGCTAATTGTGAGCAGGGATGTGCATTTTTCGTTTTTCGATTTTTCGATTTTTTCGATTTTTCGATACTTTCTCGAAAAACTTTTTCGACGAAAAATTTTTCGAAAAAAAAAATTCGAAAAAATCGAAAAATGTTTTTACATAAAAAGGCATAAAATTTCAAAAATTAATCATTATTAGTGACATTTTTTTGAAAATTTTTGAAAATTCTGAAATAAAAATTTTTGTTGAGCATAAATATTTTTTCATGAAAGCGGCTTCAATTAAGATTCACACAATAGCAATTCTTGCGTTTTCATCATATCGATAGTAACAAAAAAAATTTTAAGAGAAAAAAATATCGAATATTTTTCGAATTTGAAATTCGAAAAATTTTCGTTTTTCGAATTTTTTTCGAAAATCTTTTTCCGCACATCCCTGATTGTGAGCATTCCGTTGTGAGTTATTTCTCCATGAATGTACTACTCTCATCCCTCCTAATCTCATGTGGAATTCTCTGTGCTTAACTTCTCATTGTAAACTGTAAAGTATCTCTTGAACTGAACATGTAACAACGCAATATTTAATTTAATTTCTTTATTATGTGTTTATATTCAAGGTTCCTTGGCTGGTTCGTGATCGTATTCGTCCTCCTTGAACAATTGGTACCATTTATTTGCCATGACCGATGGTCTTCTCGCTTTACACGATGCAGCTGGATTCTTGCTGTCTCGAGGAAAGAGCTTGGCGAACACGCCCTCGTCGAGTGTCCTATACGTCGCGCAAAATGCGAACTTAATGATTCACGTTAGTTTAGAGCGTACAATAATGTGTAAGGATGCGACCATGGGGATTCAAACCTGCGACTAATCTGGATGGACAGCCACTCAAGTTACCATTAGACTATGCAAACATCTTTCATTTCAATAACGCTCGTGTGAGAGGAGAGCGCTGCGTTGGATATAAAAGGAGCAAGGCGAATGCCAGACGGGTTTGATCGAGAGGTGGTGGAGAGAGGAAATAGGAAGAAATCATTTTTCACTCCGATGGTCGCTATTTGAATTCCGGACTGTTGCGTAAAACTGCATACAATTTATACAGTGTACTTCAAAATCTCGCCCACACGCAATGATTTTTTTCTTTTTCGGCTATTATAAATTCTCTCTTAAGATTGAACTAACTTTGACGGCTGATACGAAATTGGCTCCTTTGCGCTCGGCACCCGTGTACGCACGCGCAATGGTCTGACGGCGGGACGAGTATATGAACGAAGAGCTTGGACGGATGGGGCGCAGTGGACCACGAGTCGGGGCATGCTTGGATTTCTTTGGAACAGCCATGACATCGACAACGACGATAGAATACGAAGAAGGCGAAGATGCGTGCGTATGGTTTGGATGGTTCGTTGCAGTGGAACACTTTATTACAATGATTCCAATTCTGCCTGTAATTACCATACTTAACATAAACATTAATGTTTTCGGTATTTACCAAAAATAATTTAGAATTTTTTTCAAATAGCGTGTTTTATGTAGATAGCTCACATATTCTCTTCCGTAGTCTCTCCTTATTTTCAGTGCAAGAAAGACCGCTCAGCATAGAAACTCTCTCAAAATTAATCCTCTATTGTTTGACTTTCCAAAAAATGGCATATTGTTAGAGCAGTCTATTGTGATTGTTGTCTAACATAAAGGGAGCGTAACCTCACCCAATGGTCTCTTCGACGCGCAATGCTCTCTCGTTGTTAGAGAACAGAGAAATAGTGTGTGCAATGAAGAGCCCATTGAGAGAGATTACGCTCCCTTTAAGTTATAATCGCTTACGTTGCCAACAAGGTACATATAATGGTTGCCACCAAGCAAGGGATATTTCATCCAAGGGGACGTTGAAGGTTTTTTGGCACCCTCTCTTACTGAAAAATATGCAGTTCAAAGCTATAAAATATAGTGTCATTTTATTGTTTTGTCTAACAATTTAGGCTTCATCCCTTACCTTTAAAAAAATAATATTGTTCATTTGAATATTATGTAATAGTATTAAGAAATATAATTAATTTATATTTGACGGCCATTATAGGTGACCTGAAAATATAATCGTAAAGCATAATAATAGTATAATAGTAAAATATAATAGTAAAGCAGTAAAGCATAATATAATATAATAGTAATGTATTCATATTGACGGGAACAATGGGAAAGGTAATTGAATGACGCCGTGCCGTTAAGGAAAAGAAATGAATAAAGTAGTGACATTTTCCAACGAAAATTAAGTGAATACGAAACAATGACAAATTCCCGTTGAGTTTGTTGAGCAAACAAAGTAAGCTCCTTTAATGAAATGTTTTATATGAAAAGAATAATTGAGTACAAAACGTTTCTTATGAGGCAATATCATAATGATAAGCAGTAAAATCAATGTGAAGTCGTGATAGAGGATAATGCCAGTTAGCACTGAAAGAAGCAGTTGTCACAAGGGAAAGCAGTGAAGTCTTCATTGGAGCTTACACACGCGCGCGTGACCGCGACGCGAGTCAAATTTCAGACCCTTGGGGCAGATTGTTGACTAACAGTGCTAGCCTGCCTGTGTATGCCTAACATAAGAAGAGAAAGGAGTGAGACGGTAATCTTTTTCGAAAATGTTTAAAAATATTATAATAAAAATGTGGTTGAACATACTCTACAATTTGTTGTATTTTAAACCTCGAAGATTTGTTTTGTTTTCCCTGTACATCTCATAATACCATTTCAGATTATGCGAGCACCTTTAGAGATTTTAAATGAAAAAAGTTTAAACATAATATTCTATCGTATCAATCAGGGTAAAAATCAAGAAATATAGTGAAAAATATTAATGCAAAAAATTTAGTGAAGTTCATACACTGTTCATATATCAGCACAATATCAACAATACATATTCTTCACAAATAATTTTCATCTTTAGCTGTATTATATTGATTCTGTGCAATTTGCGAGCTTGCTATGGGTATCAGTATTGTAATCGACTTTATAATAATTATTTCTTTAACAATTTCCAAAACAACCCAGTTTCTCTCTATCTCTCTCTCTCTCTTTGTTCATGTCTAATTAACAATTAAACTGATATACTTATATTTATCGCATGCTCATGCACGAACGAGACAGAGGAAATATGAGATGAAATATAAAAAATTACACAATCAGTACTCTCAAGGCAAATGATATTGTTCACTTGAGGTATTTAGAAGAGATCCGAAAAGTTCAAAAGATAATCAACAATTCAAATGATGACATCAAAAACTATATTTTCATATAAAATGTCGAAAATGACAACACTTTCTGATTTGTTGAAATTTAGAGCTTTTTATTCCAAATATTTTTTCGGAGTTTCTGAAATTTATTAAAAATTTTAGATATTTTTTTTAGAAAAACGAAAAAAACGAGAGAAAAAAAAGCGAAAAATGCACAGGCCTTGCATGCCCCACTTTACCAATTGCCACTTGCACACTTTGCAAAAAAATTACAATATCACAACTATCTCTTAGCATATTACGCATACATTGGCATGCTACCACTGCTAGTCATCAATCTGCCCCAAAGTATTGCATTTTGGACGCGTCGCGGTCAGCAATGAACACTTCACTTCTTTCAATTGTGATAACGCTTCTTTCAGTGCTAACTTGCATTGTTTGCAATCAATAACGCGAATTACCGCTTTACAATGATTTCAGCACTATTTGTAATGATCTTACCTTAAACGCAACTCGCTTTACTGAGTTATTCTTTTCACATAACACTTTCCCGATTCACTTATTCACTTATTTATTCAATCGTCGTTTCAAATGTTGTCACATCTTTATTGGATATGTGATGAATAAATAAATAAACATAAGCTGTTCACTAAAGCAGCATACTGTGTTTCCACACCAAATACTTTTTTGGAGTGGAAGCATAGCATGATAAACTAACATCTGTCTATCTCCATCTTGTCCACCACGGCGGTTCATTGGAGGGAAATCCCTACATTTAACTTTGGCTTGAAGCCTCCCGCACTACGAAAAATCGGCAAAGTTGTTTTGCACCGGGTGGGATTCGAACCCACGAGGTTCGGATCGCCATACAAAAGTTCTAACCACTAAGCCATCTCGCCGTGCTATATAACTCGTAGAACTCGATAATGAACGCATTTGGGGGAGGGACCGCAGCGCGTCGTTGAGCGCGTCGCGTCGTTCCCTCCCCCTACGCTAACTATTACCGTATATAATAATGAACTTTCGTGGTAAGACCTTTGTTGAACAATTTATCCTGATTTTTAAAAACTGCGAGTCGCTCTTAGCTACTGTCCTTGAACCGCCGTGTCCACAATTAATTGGCTTCACTTAAGAAATAATCAATACTCATATCAAATACATTGATAATTTGTCATTGTTCCTTCCGTATCCACTGACTTTTCATTCGACAATGCAATTACATTATTCATTTCTTTAGCTACACCACCTCATTCATTCATGCCGTGTTAATTTCCCGGGAATAGCACTCGGAATAAGCAAAAGGGTGTTAATTTTGAAAATTATGGTTAAGCAAAGGGGTGTTTATTCCGTTCATTCATTCACCTTTCCCAGTGTTAAAGCCTATATAAAATATAAATATGCTTTCCTATTTCCAGGTCACCTATACTGGCCGTCAAAGTTTTTAAATTATATTCAAGCTATAAGATAAAATGCAATTGATCAATAATATGATAAAAGGTAATTTTTATCAACGCTTAATAATCGAGCAATCCCCTAAAATCTTTCAGATGAAGGAGGAAATAGATGAAGTAAACGCATTATTCGACACTGAATACGAGACTGAACCGCTGTTCGACGAAGAGTTGTCAATGAAACTTTCAGTCCAAGATGAGTATGACAACCTGTTCGTGGATGAAGTCATCATAATGATGGACGCTCGATGTCGTTCCCGAGAGATAGCACAAAGGAATGAAGAGACCTCAGGCAACCATGATGACGACGAGTTGTTCAAATATTATTTTATTTTATTTTTTTATATTCACAATATATGTGCCTCAATAAAATAATTAATATCTCATAATAACGCATTTTACATGGACTGTAATGAGTTAAAGCCTACGGTTTGCATTTTGTAGTTTGTATTTTGTGTAGGGATTAAGAGGTAGATATAGCCCCTCTCTTTCCTGCCTCTGGGTCAGAGAGAGAGAGAGAGATTCTGAACGTAGGAGCATGAGGTTTACACCTTCCTGCTCTTCCCCCTTTTTTTCTTATCCTATCCCATCTCTGCGAAAATGTAATAAATACATATTCAAAATTCCGAAACGACCTACTTGCCATGTAAAATATTTTGGTCTTTTGAACAAAATGATGTAGAAAAAATATTTAAAAAAATGATTACTAAAAATAAAATATGCAAAACTATGAATTGCAAAAATGCCACGAGCCGGGATCGAACCGGCGACCTTATGATCTTCAGTCATACGCTCTCCCAACTGAGCTATCATGATCGCTAGAAACATCAATGAACCATCAGGCCGGTTCAGGGAAGGGGGGCGCTTTTTGAAAATTGAGCAAATTCGGCAATAGGTTTCGGCAATACGGGTAACGAGTCTGAACGTTTGCTACTGCGCCATGGGATAGATGAGTGGCTGCGCTAATTCTTCGCATATCACTTTGCATTCGCACAAGAGGGGTGTAGTGATATGAACATTCGCGGGCCACCATCTTTAAAGAAAATATTCTAGGTACTCGACCTTTAATAATTCGATTCAATTGTGTTCACATAGTACGCTTGTCCATTCTTCATTCTTCCTAAACACCCCGCCTTATCATGTGGTGTTACATTTTCAAAACGTGCACACGTCCACGTGCGTTTTTCAGTTAGTAAAACGTACGGAGAAGCGTTTTGAAAGTATAGCATCACGTTTTGCTCTATATCTTAATGATCTGTGAATAAGTGGAAACAATTCCTTTATCAAAATTTATTTATTTCCATTTTCTCTTTTTTCTCAAAAAAAAACAATATTATTTTTAAAGTTTTTCCATTCATTCAAAGTGCATGCAAACTTAAACTTGTACTTTTTATTAATAATACTAATTTAATGAAACAATTAATGGAATAAAAATATTTGTGAATACTAGGACGTTGAAGAGGGTTGTATAGGCGCGAACATCCGTGCAGAATAGCGGTTTGATCACATACTTGGTAAACATCTAATAATAATTATAATTATATTATTATAATTATATTATTATGTTTTAATTAGAATTGGAATTATAAGGCAGTAGCCAGACTCTCGCAGAAGATACGATCTAGTACCTGGAAAGTTCTGCATACATATAAATGCCCTTTTGAATGAGCAGAAAAAAATCTCATTTGTGAACGGGTTAGTAAAATTGTATGAAAAAACTGTTAATAGAAAATTAAAGAAATGTACCTAATAAAATGTAGTACAAGTTTGAAATTGTTGTTATATGCGGAGATCGCTCATTGCCTCTACTAAGATGATCAAGTTTTCCGGAATATGTAGATAACGGCATTTTGAAGAGGTAGACGAGTCACAGGAAGGTGAAAACTCGCATAGCACCTCGAAAGTTATTTATTTATTTATTTATCATATATCCTATAAAGATGTGACAACATTTGAAACGAAGAATAAATGAAAGGGGATTATCTTCGCTAATATGGTTTTGATTGATTGATAATGAGAATAATAGTCCTGTTAGGGTATGATACCCAGCCCAACAAGAACTCCCCTAATATGGATATATGATCTGTGTAATTGTATTATGTGTTGTAGTCATTATGTTAATTATATTACTTTTGCATTTCTTTGTGTCTCATTTATTTTGCATTGTAATCAATTATGGTCCATTACCATAATTGTAAGTTGATGTCGTGTCTTTCGTTGTCTTATCTTTAGTCTGGGACTCGTGTCGTTGTAGAGTGAGGTTGTGTAGTAGTTGTTGTTGGATTGTGTTTAGTCTTAGTCAGTGTAGATAAAGTTTATATTTATTGATCTTTGGTCTTTGGTCTTGTGGTATCACAGCAAAAGGAGAACTCCGGCTAAAGTTACTTTCGTACATGGGGGCCGAACCGACCTTTGCTTGCTGAAAACCACTTGTATCATTGACCAAATTGATCTACCTTTTGACTAAGAGAGAGAGAGAGGAAGAGGATTGTATTGTGGATATCGTATCGTCGGCTGTATCTCGGTTGAGTGAAGTAGGCCTCCCGATTGATTGTGAACGTCGGCTGTAGTATCTCGGTTGAGTGACGTAGGCCTCCCGATTGATTGTGAAGACAGTATTATCTCGGTTGAGTGAAGTAGGCCTCCCGATTGATTGTGAATACTGTAGTGTCTCGGTTGAGTGAAGTAGGCCTCCCGATTGATTGTGAAGACAGTATTATCTCGGTTGAGTGGTCTTAAGAACACTGATATCTCCTTCTAGGCTCAATCCATAATCACTATTTCATTCCATTCATTATGTTCTTCACTAGTTTATTTATTTGTTTCGCATCATTTGTTCGCTAAATGTGAATAAATATATATATGAATAAAGATATAAACCAACGGCTCACAGGAGTACGATAAGAAGGAAGAGAAATCGTTTTATAAAGAGGGATAGGGGGGAGATAGTCATAGAACAACGATTAGATATCATTATATCTCTCTCTGTTTAATGTTTTTGTAAAGGTCAATGCCGTTCTTTGGGTGCATATTTATTTATTTTATTTTTTTATATGCAAAATATGTTAGAAGAATGAACGATTTTTAAGCGTTTTATACAAAAAAAAAGATGAAAAGTACCGTTTATATATTATTGAACATTTGAATGTTATGTAATAACTTGAATATAAATACATGTATCTGACGGCCAGTATAGGTGTCCTGAAATTAGAATACGAAAGCTTATTTGCGTATTCAAATAGATAATCGTGAACAATGGGAAGGTACATGGATGACGTCGTGTCGCTCAAGAACAGAAATATTATTATTTTATTATATCAACGTACGTATGCACGAAACGAGACACATAAATATGTCGAGAGAAACGGGTTTGAAATATAAAAAAATGTGATTATTAAGGGAAAAATATTTATGAATGGGCCATGGTGATAAAAGTATCAAGGATTGAAAGGAGGAAATGACTAACGTAATGACATTTTCCAATTTAAATAAAGCAAATGCAAAATAACGACAAATGTCCAATGGGCGCGCAAGCTAGGTCTGCTCTTATAAAAAGCGTCATATAAAAAGAATTACCCTGTAGAGTGCGTTGGTTGTAAGGCAAAATCATTTTGATGACCTTTAAATCATTGTAAAGCGATGATTGATAGAAAACAATGCCAGTAAGCAATGAATGAATCGGTTCTCACAAGGGAAATAAGTACAGTTTTGATTAGTGTGATTGCACACGCGTACGCGTGACCGCGACGCAACGCTACCATATGTCAGGCTCTGGGACAGATTGTTAGCACCAGCCTATGCATGATCAACATTAGAAGAGAAAGACGTGGTGTTGTAATCCTCTCATAGTGCGTAAAAGTATAATAATAACACTATAATTAAAATAAAAAATATTCTGCAATTTTCTGTTTTTTTAACTCTCGAAAATATGTTTTGTAAAGGAAATAGTGAATGGAGCTGTCGAGTGCAGTTGGGATCAACCTCTCCCACACATCTCATATAACATTTCATAATATTCCAACCTTGCTGACCCCATTGCGTTTATACATTTTAAATGTAAATATTATCTGAAGGAGCCATTATCGCCGTATTTGATAAAACAAATGATGTCGTCGAAAATTTATTTTATCAAATACGGCGATAATAAATATGATAAAGATGATAAATTTATTTTCATTAAATGAAAAAGGAGTGTTTACCGATGGTAGCAGGTAATAATTACTTTATTCTATAAAATGATAAGGCACGTCTGTCTGTCTGTCATCTGTCCGTCACAATTCATGCATTCATTTCATTCACATTTTACCGGGAAAGTATATCTAGATCATATGAAATGTCTGTTAATAGGGACCCATGGTCTAGTGTATAAAAAAATCTTAAATTGGGGCTTAAATTGGGGCTTAGATTGGGGCTTAGATTGGGGCTTAGAGTGGGGCTTAGATTGGGGCTTAGATTGGGGCTTAGATTGGGGCTTAGATTGGGGCTTAGATTGGGGCTTAGATTGGGGCTTAGATTGGGGCTTAGATTGGGGCTTAGATTGGGGCTTAGGTTGAGGCTTAGGTTGAGGCTTAGACTGAGGCTTAGATTGGGGCTTAGGTTGAGGCTTAAACCCGGGATTAAATCCGGGCTTCCTCTCCTCTTCTCATCACATCTTTGCTTTTTTTTCCTTTTAAAGGTGATTTTTTATCTTGGATCTTTACTTTGTTCTTCTATTAATCGCCCTATTCACTTGTTACCCTCGGTCCTCCCGTCTCCTTCTCTCGGTACTAACCTTTCGTCCGAACTCCCGCGAAGATGTGTTCCTTCAAAGATTCAATTTAAAGATGGAGGCCCTCGAATGTCTATGCTAATGTGTAACATATCGGGTATACAGTAACGGCCAAAAGAATGCAACAACGTGTTTTTTGAGTGTAGCTTTGCTTGTATGCAACCAATCGGCGTAATTTTTTGATATGTTGTGCGCACAGGTCTTACCGTCGTATTGTGAAAGAAAAAGAGCGACGTTTCTGAAAAATCAGAAAAATTTAATGAATTTATTGATTTCGGCGATTTTCACATTTTGAACCATTCTTTTTGCTTATTTTTTTTGCTTGTTTGCATTGCGATGAAAAATTGTTTTATAATTGCCGTGCAATAATGTGATAGTTCTACACGCTACCTCTCCCAGCTAGTGGTGGCGTAGTGGCAAAGATGCCGCTTACAATTTTTGCGCGGCGGGTTCGATCCGAGAGGTAGCGCGCAGAACTACCACATTATTGCACGGCAATTGCATGGCTATTACACGACAATTTCGTTGCAAAAATTGCACAAACTTTGAAATTTTTAAAGTCCGGGTACAGAGCGCTTCAGAATTTTTTAAGCACACCTTCTTAATCTAGAGAGAAAGGGTTTTCCAATGAGCTATGAACCGTCGCTTTTCGCCGGATTAAGGCCAATGAGACTCCTTGTAAGGCTGGGACGTGTTGTGTAGGGGCCAGTGCTGTTCGGAACAAAATATTTTCGGAAAATTCGGAAAAATTTCAAAAAATATAATTGTTATTGTTCTGCAAATACTAAAAGCGATATTAATGGCAATAATTTTATTTTGAAACAAAAAAATATTTAAAAAAATAGCATCATTGCGTATAGTATATAGCATATCTGGGAACTGAGAAAAATAGCGTAAAGACCGATAACAACGTTTAAGATTCATTATGATTTCATTCCCCCCGAGTCACCTTTCACTTATTTCTTCTTCTAGACAGTGAAGTCATTATCGTCACCTATTTATTTTTGATCATATTCATTTTCATGTGTCGTTGCATGTGTGTGCATGTAGATAAAATATATATATATATAATATTCCATCTTTATGTACTAAATAGTTTCAATTAGTATTTCTTCTATTATGTGCTTTGTTAATAGAGTTTTTGCTCGATCATTAAAGAGTTAAATTTATACTTTAATGATAGGAAAAATATTATTATGATAATTTTAAAAAAGGAATTCCAATGTTTGTTTTCAGCCCACCCGAAGATTCGGAAAAGGGAGATGATGCATACGAAAACGATAATGAAACAAATGGAAGTTTAATTGGTGTTGCTAAGACCACTCTTTCCCTCGTCATGATTTATCTAATGATAAATTGACATAGAGCACCCATAAACATGATAAAGCGTGATATCTTAAATATATTGGCACCAAACAATCAGTACATACTAAATAGAAATAGATTAAGGATGTTAAATTTATTGTTTTCACGAACTGAGTAAAAGAGTTCGTCATGATCTCATATACTCATCGAATTTCGTTTCGCCTTAGTTGATCTGCAACTAATTTATGAATATTGATTATTTACTTTCTAAAAACGATATTTTCAATAAAGAGGAGATCGTAGAGCACGACAAACAGTAGGAAGAATCCGAATTTATGTTGTCTTTGTTTACATTCGAGATTTTATTATTAGTATTGTGCGTATAAAATGTACTTGCATAAGAAAATGACAAATGGTGCTAACGAACGGAAGTCACAATCGAGAGGCGAGCGGGATGTAGCCTTCTTCATCTCGCCCAGCCTCTCGATTGTCTCTCCGCTGCTTCACTCTAACCCGGCTGACCTTCGCCGCGCGCTATATTATATATAGAAGAGATCGGCATAGTTTCTCAACCATGCAAAACAAGAAAGTCTCTTGTGGGAGTGATTGGCTACTCTCGTACCAAATAAACAAGTGTATTTTATACGGCATAATTTTACCAAAAATAGCATGAGTTAGATTACTTTTACACAACTTAAAAAGTTTACGTGAATAGAAATTGAGAATGCAACAGCGGTTTCATTTACTGATCGAATACGACTTCACTAGATAGGTCAGGGCCATCATCCGTGGAAAGATTGTTCTTCTCATTGTGAATCCAATCGTAGATCTCGTCAGGGGTGATAATCCGATCATCCTCGTGTACTGCCACTTCATCCTCGATGAATGCTCCATCCTCTTCTACCTCCTTCTCCCACTCATTGATGAAGTCCTTGACGAGCGCCACATCTCTTTTGGTTCTGCCCCCGTCACTGCCTTCTTCTTTTATTCTCAATTATTCAATTTATTCTGAAATATTCTCAATTTATTCTCAATTTAATTTATTCTCTCTCTGTATTCTCAATTTCTATTCTATGTAAACTTTTTGAGTTGTGTAAAAGTAATCTAACTCATGCTATTTTTGATAAAATTATGCTACTAATAATAAAATCTCGAATGTGAACAACAAAAAAAAACGCCGCACACTGTGACACGTTCTCCGATGAGTAGTAGGGACGGGAGGGAAGTGTCTGTGAGATATGTGATATGGTAGGGGGTACTGTATTACGGTAAGATGAGTGGGTGAGGAACGAGCAAACATAGGATGGGGGGGGGGCGATGGGGTGCGAAACAACAATCGCTACTAGCAATCATAAATAACAATAGTAATATCCTTTCTTCTTTTACAGTCTAATCTTCACATCTTCATCATCACTATTTCCTTATTCACACTTTGCCTTGTTTGCGGGTACAATCTCTACAATGCATCAGTCTCTCACCTGTACGGGCAGGGGTGGTGCCATTTCGATCGGTGGATTAGACAGATCCGAGTCGGAGAGTAGGTCGACGAGGACGACTGGCTGTTGTTGTTGGTGTTGTCGTGAGCACTTGGCCAGGATGTCATCGGGTGAGGACTCGTCCAGTTCTGCAACCATAGGTCGAATAGCTAGGTTATCGGTTGTCAAAATCCGGTCAGGTTTTTCGATTTTTGGCAGATTTGGCTCAAAATCTGGTCAGATTTTTCGATTTTTGTGAAATTTTGGCTCAAAATCCGGTCAGGTTTTTCGATTTTTGTGAAATTTTGGCTTAAAATCCGGTCAGGCTTGGTACTTTGTAACATACTTTTCGACCTATGTCTGCAACGTCCTAGCAATGACTTTGAAATATTGATTTTTTTTTATTCGTGATTTTATAACACTACCAACTAATGCTTTTCCAATAATCAATATCAATCAATAAAAACAAAAATCAAAATATTACGAAGTAGATCAGCATTGGAGCAGCTCTCATTCAAGTTGCTTCCACCCGGCGCTCCTGAAAATAAATAAATCAATATATTGATTTCAATGTATCAATGATATATCATACAATACATCATTAATTTATCGATCTATTGATCTAATTCATTTTTTCCGGTTGGTCAAGTAGGCCCGTTGCGTAATTTGATAAATATTGATGGAAAATCGATAACGCTTCTCCTTTTACCATATCCATCCCACACGTACCATCTCGTCGGGAGCTCTCCACACTCGGCAAATCGTCCATGGTTGCCGATGCTCTCATTGTCGCCGCGTTACCTGACGAGAAGAAATCGATTATTGATTGATGAATTTCATTATTGATTTATTCATTCGGTTTGCATTGATTAAGATAACGTCCAACCCATAGAAGAAGACACATGGCTACTTCAAAATACAACACAAAATCGATTAACCGATCGATACAGTACCATCAAACTACCGTACCTCGCTTCATCTTGTCTCCAATCCGGTGGAGACCCTGCAGGATGGTCGCCTTCTTTGATCGCATATCGATCAATAACTGAAATCGAGCAGTTAAAATCAATTCAATATTCAATATCCCATCGAACATCTTGAATATCAACGACACATTATTACCAGTGACTCTCTCGTTTCAGACAATTCACATTATCCAATGTCACTCGATTAATTCGATGCTGCACTTTTACATAACGCCAAAATAATAAATACTCTCAAAGACTACAAAACAGTAGAAACGTGAGTGTGCTTCATCAACGGCTCTCTGCTACACATATCAACTACATTACAGCCAAGCGATCCTACCAGTGACCTTTCTCGTTTCCTGCTCTAATGACTATTCTACATTCACTTCCCTTCTTCGATAACTCTACTGTTTCGGGAATCAAACAATACAGCCACAAACCACAAAACAACCGATCCAGTCTATCAGTCACCTGTCGGTTTCTTGTCTCAGTGACCACTCATTGTTGTACAACTCCCTCACCTCATCGCTATCCATTTTAATACTTGTGGTAATGAACCAAACAATATTCCCTCAAACTACAACCTAGTCAATCAATGACAATGATTACACTAATGCCGCTCTATAAAAACTTTTTTAGTTTGTAACGTACTTTTCGACATATGGTTGCATCTATCTGAGAGAATTCAACAACTGGAATATTTTTTGGTATCGATGAAAAATGAATTTTTCAGTTTTATGTGTGATAATTACAAGCTCCATGAGTGAAGTACACTGGTACTTGGAAATTGCTTCCAATTGAAAATTCGCTTCAGGGGGTGACCACAGAACGATTTGGCGCCGTTTCCTAAAAAGTTTATTTCGAATCTAATCGATTCGGGAGTGGGTGCAATGGACTCCTTAGCTAATTCTAAGAAACTATTGCCGAGTAGAGTTTTTCGATCAAAGGTCAACGAAGGCTGGAATCAGAAATTTTCGAAAATAATTTCACATTAAATAAATTCTCACTATTTTCCCATGGAGAAAGTAAATTTTTTATTGGCTTAATAGCTTCTAAATATTATAACACATCTTCAGTTTAAAAATTGTAATTTATAAAAAATTGGAAATTTATGTACAAAGCAATTTTGTTCGTTGGACTTAATTGTGGTGAGGATTAGCGACGTTCCCTAAAAAGTTTATTTCGAATCCTATCGATTCAGAAGTGGGCGCATTCGAATCCTTGTCCAATTCTAAGAAACTATTGCTGAGGAGAGTTTTTCGATTAACGGTCAACGAACGCTGGAATTGGGAATTTTCGGAAAAAAATGTTTACATTAAAATAATTCTCACTATTTTCCCATGGCGAATGTAAACTTTTTATTTGCTCAATCGCTGTTACATATCATAACGCATCTTCAGTTAAAAAAAGCGTAATTTATAAAAAAATATAAATTTGTGTTCGAATCAATTTTGTCGTTGTTGTATGAATTATGGTGAGGAATTGTGGTAACGGCAAGAAGGCGAGATTTCCTAATCGATTTTTTGTCGCTTTTCTGCTAGTTTCGTGCGTATTTCAACGCAATGGCACGAGTATTTGACTGTTCATCCGGTGGTTCGGAGTGCAGCTGTAGTTGGGCAGTGTTGCTCACCAGGGCTGGGATTTCCGTTTTTCCGATTTTCCGAATTTTCCGATTTTCCGACCTTTTTCGGAAAATTTTGATTTTCCGATTTTCCGAAAAATTTTCGGAAAATTCGGAAAATTTCTAGTGACTAAAATACATTAAATAAAACATTTTTCTCATGAAAATATACATTTAAAAAAAAACAAAAATCAGTACTAAAATTTTTTTCATTTCGATTTTTTTATATGTATGCTGACCAAAGTATACTGTACTCGAAATTAACATCAATCCTGATAGGTGGCAACTCTATCCCAACCAGATTCGCAACCTTTGACCTATAGGCCATTATAATGGCCATTTGACCATTATAATGGTATGACAAAATTCTTCTTTTTCTCCCGTATTCACTCTCGCCTTTCTCCTAACAAGGGAACTCTCTCAACTTAATGCGGCCATATGACATGGGAATAATTTACCTGAATCAGTTTTCGATGCTGATTACGAATCCGTTATCAAACGTTGCCCAATCGAGCCGAGAATCGAGAAAATCGATCTTGAAATTCGACTATTTGATTCGAAAATTCACTACTTACCTACAATATCCACTAAATTACAGCAGGAGGTGTTTGGATTATTGATGGATGAGTTTATGAACGCATTGGGATGGTTTATATAGGAAGTCTCACGAATTTCCGAATAAACTAGCGAATTTGAATATCGATTTTCTCGAATCTCAGCTCGATTGGGCAACGTTTGAAAACGGATTCGTAATCAGCATCGAAAACTGATTCAGGTAAATTATTCCCATGTAATATGGCCACATTAAGTTGGGATACTTCCCTTGTAAGTATCATTTCTCTTCTCCTGTACATTATTTCGCTCAATCTCTCTCGGCCATGAAAATATTGAGCAGTTGCACATTCAAAAAATTAACACCAGAGAATACGAACTCAATAGTTCACCAACGATGTTGTTATATTTTTATATTTTGATTTTCAAAATAAACTTATTGCCAATATCGCTTTTAGTATTTGCAGAACAATAACAACTTTTAAGAAAATATTTTCCGAAAACTTTCCGAATTTTCCGAAAATATTTTCGGAAATTTCCGTTTTTCCGATTTTCCGAAAATATTTTTTCCGAACAGCCCTGTTGCTCACTATTCTAATCATCATTGTGATGTAATTTTTATTCTATTCACTTATTCGTATACGTGCGAATATGTGTTATGATATGTAGCAGCGATTGAGCAAATTAAAAGTTTACATTCGTCATGGGAAAATAGTGAGAATTAATTTAATGTAAACATTTTTTTCCGAAAATTCGCAATTCCAGCGTTCGTTGACCTTTAATCGAAAAACACTCCTTAGCAATAGTTTCTTTGAATTAGACAAGGATTCGAATGCGCCCACTCCCGAATCGCCAGGATTTGAAATAAACTTTTTAGGGAACGTCGCCAATCCTCACCACAATTAAGTCCAACGAACAAAATTGATATGTACATAAATTTCCAATTTTTTATAAATTACAATTTTTAAAGTGAAGATGTGTTATAATATTTAGAAGCTATTAAGCAAATAAAAAATTTACTTTCTCCATGGGAAAATAGTGAGAATTAATTTAATGTGAAATTATTTTCGAAAATTTCTTATTCCAGCCTTCGTTGGCCTTTGATCGAAAAACTCTCTTCGGCAATAGTTTCTTAGAATTAGCCAAGGAGTCCATTGCGCCCACTCCAGAATCGATTGGTATCGAAATAAACTTTTTAGGAAACGGCGCCAAATCGTTCTGTGGTCACCCCCTGAAGCGAATTTTCAATTGGAAGCAATTTCCAAGCACCAGTGTACTTCACTCATGGAGCCTGTAATTATCACACATAAAACAGTAAAATTCATTTTTCATCGATACCGCTCATATGTCGACTGTCGAAGATAGAGTGATATAAAAGGTTTGAATAATTTATTCTCGACTCTCGCTTGCTAACATAGCTGCGCTCATATTTCAGCGGTTATTTTCGAAAATGCAAACCTTGCAAAGACGATCATGGAGCGTCCTTCTCTTCCCCATCATCTAATTTTTTTAAAAAATTACAGCTCTAGTTAAATAGCATGATTTAAAAAAAAACTTGTGAACGTTGTCAAACTTTGTCGCAATTTGTCACAAATGTTTCACGTTTTTTACCCTATTTCTTGTTCAAAGAAGCTTATGAACTGTGGGTTTTCATCATTTTACGGAAACAAATGCACTCAATCGATATTCTATCCATTGCAATAGGGTATACTATATAAACGAGTTCCATCTGTCCTGGGTTCGATTCCCGGTCGTTTCACCGCTTCCGCCTCACCAAGGCTCCTGAAAGGGGAATTGGTAGTGACTCGATCACGCGGTAAAGTAGGTCCGAAGAAGAGATTAGGCCCTCCGGACTGAATTGGCCTTGAAAGATCACTGGCCTTGCAGTGATCACCCGCAGGACTTCGTGTGCCTTGAATAACGGGTTATACCTTTACCTTTTTTTATATAAACGAGAATGAAATGATTGGAAAAGTAATAGAAGCAGCGAGAGGCATATGCTCTCATCCATTAGCTTACGCATACCAATATCGGAAACAAAATGCTAAATCTATTCGCTTCTCGAACTTCATATCAAATCGTGTTTTAGCAATTGGAATAAATTTATTATTAGTTATATTATCTGCCAAAGTTAAATCTTTCCGCAAAAGTATAAATTTGTCGTTATTTGAAAAAATCAAAATCAACGAAAACCAAAATCAAAATCAGAAACGAAAATCAGAGAATGCACTCTCCTCCTTCTACACACTCTCTCGCCCCATTTTCGATTCCTTTGTGAATTTTGAACACTATCTACATTAGTATGACGATAAAGAATTAGGTTTTTTTATTAGGTTGGTGAATTACACTGATCAAGACAAGTAGGAGTCCAAACAAATCCAAAATACGAAACGACAAAACGCCAGGTAGAGCGCCCAGTTGCTACTCGGCTAATTTCAAGAAGAAACTGAAACAAGTTCAAAAAGAGCAAGTTCACGCTTACATGATTGATATTAGCCGCCCGGAATACGCCAGAGGCCTCCAATTGGCGCCAGAGATTGCCAATGTGCTCCTCCACCCACTCGTCTTCTCGTCCTGATCAGGATTTATGATTATTGTATATTATAATATATAAATTCATTTAAAAATATGTCACTTCGTCTAGATTTCACACATTTCTTCTGACGGCGTAAGATTAATATTACCTGAGCGTGCAGGGCGACAAACTGCGAGTCCAGTTGCTGCAACAGAGTCGGATGGCGCGAGGGATGTAGAATCTGTATTTTACCGACATTTTTCAAAGCAAAATATTGATTGAATTCTGAATGCAAATCGATACAATGTGTCATTAGGAAGAAAATATTGTTCAACAATATTCGATAATGAGGCAAAAAATCAATAAATCGATAAGGGAATATTGTAGAAATAAAATTGATAAAGTGGGGTAAAAAAACAATAAATCGATAATCAATCAATACCTATTGATCCACATCTCCACCAAACATTCTTCAGCCAGTGATTTCTCTCGTTGAACATGGGCTGAGAGACGATCGAGCGCTGCCTGAAATCAATCAATAATTATGCAATTACACATTTATTATAAAATCATTTGAAATAATTTCAATCAATTGTCGTATTCGAAGGAGAATTGTTTCTTTCTTTCACCGCTAATCTTATTTGCCATAGTAATTATAATAATAAATTTATCACGTCAAGCGATCATCCCTAGGTGGGGATGGAACGAGTAAAGTCATGACTATTCGTACTCCACCATGTAGATCCGATAGTTCTTGTCAAAGCATCCCTCCATCTCGGTGGAGGTCGTCCAGCAACGCAAGAGCGAGAGCGCGATTTGTCATAGGTAAAACATAAATTTGGTAGGATGAATCGGGCAGATCTCTCGAGGTGGATTTCAGACGCGAGAACAAAGGGACCTTGCCGTACATAGGCGCCGACATGGGGGGTGACCCCTGTAAAATTAGGGCATTTCGAAAAAAAGCCCCCCCCCCCCGGAAAAAATTAACCATTTTTCGTTTTGATGCCCCTTGTAGAACCGATCTCCAGGCATCCCGCGTACCTTCAACGCAATCATAACCAATAATTAATATTACCTTCCTCCACATTCATTGTCAGAGTACACTAACGAATATTCTACCTAAACTACCATAACAGTAACCGATCAATAAATAACTTTCGTACCATCATTCTACTGTAACCAATAAATCAATAACTACTGTAACCAATGAATCAACGACTACCGTACCTGTAGTCACAACAGCGACAGTCTCGTCTGCTGCAGGTAGAGTGTGTAGGAGGCACCACGTCGATGATCCTCGCGCAGTGAACGGAGAAGATTGCGCACTCTGACAACAAATATTGACCAGAATAATAAATATTCTCAATAATAGATTCTCTGACAAATTAATAAACAGCAGCAACGTGAGTGTGAACGATACTTTTTCAACAAACAATGAATAAATAATCTCGACGATCCATCCCAACCACGAACTTTTTGTAACAATAAGGCATGACCAGTGGCTTTCTCGTTTCAAACTCTAATGATGACCCTAAGGTGTCTCCATTTATCCGCTATAGATACTTTTTCAAACAATGAATAAATAATCTCGACGATCCATCCCAACCACGAACTTTTTGTGACAATAAGGCATGACCAGTGGCTTTCTCGTTTCAAACTCTAAT
The DNA here is from genome assembly GCA_943737045.1 of Parapristionchus giblindavisi. Taxonomy (NCBI): domain Eukaryota; kingdom Metazoa; phylum Nematoda; class Chromadorea; order Rhabditida; family Diplogasteridae; genus Parapristionchus; species Parapristionchus giblindavisi. Next base: position 1,399,413 of record CALSFV010000009.1, read on the forward strand.
TATTATTCTACACTCAAAAAATCTTGTACTTCAGCAGGAACCAAACAATACAGTCACAAACCACAAAACAACCCGAGTCAGCCGCCTATCAGTGACCTGTCGGCTTCTTGTCTCAGTGACCACTCATTATGGTACAACTCCCTCCCCTCACCGTTACGCAACCCTAATGGAAGTTCAAAATTAAATGGAAGTCAGGGAACAAGCAAAAGCATAAGAAAGAATAAAAGACAAAGTCACAAATTGGAAGCCCATAATGAGCGAGTGAAGAGGTCTCGAAGATTTAGGTTTGACCGATCGCAAATAAGGTTGAAGATGAAAGAAAGTAGCACTTGTACGGCAATTGAACATTCAAATAAATAAATAGATTGCCCACACTCTCGCACTTTCTTTGCTTTGAACAAGAGAAGCTTAGAGTATCAAATTAGCGGTATTTTCTTACAGGCACAGTCTGATTGTTAGCTAATGCCGCTCTGGCTTCGCTCTCTCGCTTTCTTTGTCTTCGAGAGAGCGTTGCCAGAGTGGAGAGTTTCAACTTATCTCGGGCCTTTAAACACATTGTAATTGATACATTTCAAGAATGAGACATATATTTAAGTATCTATAAAATCCGTGATTGCGCTGAGAATGTATGGTGGATGATACACCTTCCCCTGAATGAGACATATATTTAAGTATCTATAAAATCCGTGATTGCGCTGAGAATGTATGGTGGATGATACACCTTCCCTCCGCGCATTTTCATGTTTCACAATGCCCCGAGATGCACAACGCCTATGAGCAGAATGATCATAACGGAGCACATAAAGATATTATTATTAACCTGGTGCTTCCTAATCCCAAGTGGAATCTCGGCTAACTACCGTGAGTCAGATGTAGAAACAATGGTCGAATTATATAATATCAATAACTCAGCATTACCAGTGACTTTCTCGTTTCAGACAATTCACATTATCCAATGTCACTCGATTCGTTTGATGCTCCACCTTTACATTACGCCAAAATAATAAATACTCTCAAAGACTACAAAACAGTAGAAACGTGAGTGTGCTTCATCCACGACGGTCTACTTCACATATCAATTACACTCCAGCCAAGAGAGCCTATCAGTTACCTGTCGCTTTCTCGTTTCAAACTCTAATGATTATTCTAAAGTTACTCCATTTATCCGCTATAGAAGCTTCCTCAGCAACTAATAAATAAATACTCTCCACGGTCCACCCCAACTACGAACTACCTTTTGTGACAATAAGCATGACCAGTGGCTTTCTCGTTTCAATCACTACTGATTAATCTGCATTCACTTCCCTTCTTTGATACCTGAGTGATCTTTTCAATCACAGTGATTACACCAATTGATTGTATTCATTTTTATTCATTTATTTTTATTCATTTAATTATTCACCATAAAAAATCGAAATTTTCGCAGCTCCAATGGAAGTTCAAATTTAAGAGACCGGCTCGGTAAGAATCGAGCATTTTGACCCCCTGCCGGACATTCGCGAGGACTTTCGATCTGGCCCTCCATACTTTCATCATAGACACATACCGGGGGCAGACCGATGAAAGTTATAGTGAAAATGCCCTGAGGCTCAAACCCGGCTCACATATGTCACATCAAATAAAAAATTGAAAAATTCATAACTTTTCAATCGCGATAGCTAGGACTTTTATTTCTTTTTATTGGTAAATACTACCGTAATCGTAATGCAGCATGTTTCTTTCATATAAATCGGTTGGAAGGTGGAGTATGGCAACCAAGGTTGTACCGTTGTTATCAGTAGGAGTGTACGCTATTGCACTACCGTAATCGCCAGGAATCGCGAACTGATTTTTTTGAGTCGACCCATGATTCTCAACCATGTTCATGGTTGAGAATGGCTGATGTCGAAAAATTCATGACGATCCCAGACCAAATACTATGGCATTATATCAACAGTGAGCCAACTTTTATTTATCTGGATACCTCAGGGCATTTTCACTATAACTTTCATCGGTCTGCCCCCTGTGTCTATGATGAAAGTATGGAGCACCAGATCGAAAGTCCTCGCGAATGTCCGGACCATGCTCGAGTCTTACCGAGCCGGTCTCTTAAAAGGAAGTCAGGGAACAAGCAAAAGCATAAGAAAGAATAAAGGACAAAGTCACAAATTGGAAGCCCATAATGAGCGAGTGAAGAGATCTCGGCTTTAAAGACAACACAAGGTCAACACAAGGTTGCGAGAACGGCAGGCTAATATGGAGATGTACTCGAGAGAAAGATACATAAAACCAAAAGCCAACTTCCGTTTTTATCCTGTGGCCCTCAATCTCTTGCAATCCCATGTCTAACACTCAATATAAAAAAATATTTTATTAATTAAACAATCGACAACCTATTACAGTATACATTGATGAAAGATCAGAGATCAAAGATCAAAGATCAAAGATCACCGAGTGCTTATTAAGCACGGGGAATATAAGTGAACAACGGGAGAGAAAGAGGACATATTAAAGATATGATCGATTGATTGATGGGCGAAAGGTGGAAAACTCATTCGAGGGAGTTGATCAATTGCTCTGATAGTCAATTGCCTCGAGATATAATAGGCCGATAGCAGATCATGAATATATATTTGATGGGATAAATAAATAAATATAAAAAATAGCGATAAATGAGGGGCATAGAGAACGAAAGTATTATTTCTCTCGTTTTCTAGAAAGCCTTGAGAGAAAAATGTACTATTTACCTAGTTTTCGGGAATATACTGAGAGTAAAGTAACTATTATTAATAAAATATACTCGAACTATTATTAATAAAAGATCAAAAGTTCAAAGTTCGAAGCAATCGATACTCTTACAACTAACCAGCACGACCGCTCACCTAGAAAACTGGTTTATAGTGTACTCGTCATCAAAGGTAAATGGACCCCGAGGCAGAATACAGTGAATACATGGTAACATATTGCCTGTGCTGACTCGACGAAAGCAATCGGAAGTCACTTTCCTTGCCCGAATTCATCTATCCCAAAGATTAACTGTCGGTAGTGGGCAGTCAAAAACAATCAAAATGAGGCAAGACAGGGGAAGGCATATATAAAGGGACAACGGAAGTCATCGGTCTATCGACTACTGTAATACATAGGGAACGATTGTTGCATCAGTGCGAGCAGAGGTTGCCTAATGCCTAAGGAAGTCTATCACACAATGCCTAAGGAAGTCTATCACTGAGGTATAAAGTTCAAAGAGCAAGGTTCAAAAATCAAAGATCACTGCTCTCCACTTGTCACGGTTTCAGTTTCAGTGTTAGGCTCTGCGAATTTTATCATCAACTTCTTCTTCATTTCCTCGTCATGGAACTGCGTCCATAATGCTGTGCCGTCGGCCATCTGAAAGATCAAAGATCAAAGATCAAAGATCAAAATTCAAAATACAAAACACAAAGATCACACAACCCACTTTCAAACCATCACAGAAGTCGCGAAGCGTCAGTCTGTGGCGTGCGCGCCGCAGGATCCCTGAAAAAAATCAATCTATTTAAAAATCAATAATTAAAAGAGTACTGTAGTCCATCAATCGATAAATCAATCAATAACCATACGTCGTGGTGTTTAGCCGCAGTGCGCCTGACGGCGCGACCAGATACGGTAGACGAATCTGAATAACAAAGGAATGGGTAGAATATTTCATAAGAAAAATCGATAATCTTTTGCATAACGATAGATAAAAATCAATAAAATCAGATACCGATCGTACCTTGACGGCGACTTCGATTATACCCTTGATGAGGTAGACAAGCGCCTCGGCCACGATCTCTCCGACGTCCGGAGGCATCTGAAATGAGCAGGGAATGAGCGTTACTTACGAATCCGTCGTAGCTGGAAACGCAATACTCTATTTCAACGACATTTAGGTCATTGCATGCGCTTCTCTTTTAGCTCTCTGGAAATAGAGAACAAAACGCGCAAAAGTGAGAGTAGAAAGTGAGAGTGGGTGGTGCAGAAAGAGTACACAAAACGTGTGTTTTGTAACATTTCACCAAGTTTTCACTATGTTGTAGAAACGCTGTATGGCCTCTGTTCCTTCCACCTCCCCCCAGTCGGTTCTTTGTTTCGTATAATGCACTTAGCGGGCAGAGCAATGATCCTTTGTTGAGCGGTAGTTCTCTGGTATTTCCAAACTAGTAGTTTACTTACGTGACGTCACAGACTAGTAGTTTACTGCTAGTTTATGATTAGTGGAAGAACATTTGACGAAACGCAATACCGTCATTACTCTGCGCATTACTGCCTGATATGATAAATTGAACTCAATTGTGGCGCTAAAATTAATCATCTTTTCTACTCAACTCTAGGCATCGCAAACCCATCATTCAAAAGTTACGAGAAGAAAAGAAAAGCAGAGAACACTCTCTTCGTTTTACACACTCTCTCGCCTCTTTTTCAATTCTTTTCGTAACTTTTGAACAGTAAATCAGGGAGTTAGTTATATTTTAGTTTAGCACTGACCACACACCCACACACAAAAAATTTCAGCCAATTTGACTACCTTATTTTCGAGAAAATCAACTTTTAGTGCAGTCATTTAGCCGTTGGAGTGGAGACAACGGGCGAGAGAGTGTGATGATACGACAGAGCAGAGATACACAATCACGTCCACCCCCTACCTTCCCATGTTGGTCGCCTCTCCTGCCTCTGTGCTCTCTCGTATCACCACACTCTCTCGCCCGTTGTCTCCACTCCAACGGCAAAATGACTGCACTAGATTTTCTCGAAAATAAGGTTGTCAAATTGGCTGAAATTTTTTCGATGGAAACATGAAGCCATTCCGGTCCGATATATGTATCTCGCATAAAACACTCTTGACTTTGAGAGAAATTTCAATTTTGAAAATTTCTGAAACTTTTACATGAAAATTAAATTTCACGGGCGTGATTGCCATCGAATTCTGCCCCTGGGAGCACAGTCTGTAAATTTTAGCACCATCTAGTGAGGAGAAATGACTAAAAAGGCGATTTCAAGGCGACGTCGTCTGGCCTCAACGGTGCATCTAGGCGCAAAATGAACATGACCATCGTCAACAGCACCCATGAGAACCCCGATCCCCAAATTTTGATTTTTTGACTGTGCCAGATTTCACATATTTTGGTCGAGTCTTAGGCAAACAACCTCATATAGGTATTTATTTATTTATTTATTTATCGTACACCACAAGGGTATTTCAGGTATCCATGAACGGTGGCAAACACAAATGTGACGTCACAAGCGTAGACGTAGGCGTTTGACAAAAGTCCTCCGCCTACGCTTGTGACGTCACGTTTCCGGAAAACGGTCATGGTTACGGCACCTACGGCACATTTTTGACATAATTACGACAGTGATCTTTGATCTTTAACTAACTGAGTACCCATTCAATCTAACAACAGCAACTAAAGGTTTTTCGAGATCAATACTATCAATACTATGGCTATCTCGCGACCGTATATTGATGCTACCGTACCTCGCATCCGTCAAGTAGGTGCGTGAAGAGGCGTTCGTGTGCGGCGTGTACGGTAGGTGGCAGAATCGATTGGATGAGTTCGTCAACATCGACGAGAGTGGCGCGAATACGAATAAACCGAACGAGCACTGCCATGTAGCTGTAGGAGATATTGATTGGTTGACCGATTACGGTAACGATATTGATTGATTAACGTAACTGATTGATTGGTATCGATGCATTACCGTAATCAATATAGACAGTAACTCTCTCACAAATAGCTCAATCAGACATCACTACCAATCGATAATCACCATCGACTACCGTATACCTGTCCATGGAAGATTGACCATCAGCGAGTCCCGCACAGATCTCCCTGACTGTATTTCTTATCTCGGCGTACGTCCGTTTCATCTTTTCCATCTTCTGCTCACGCTCTCGCTCGTCCCACTCATCCATCTCAATTTTCTTCTAAAAAATCGATTTAAATATTACTAATTATTCAACAAAGGGTTACTGTATTATCCAATGCTCATAAAAAGGAGCGGAGCGAAAAACATTAAAAATTGTGTCTTTATTCTCTCAGATATCACTATTTCCAGTATTTGTCCGACTGGTTGCACATTTTTGCATAAATACACGAACTTTAATTAATCTTTATCACCATAGCACATATTAATATTAAGAACAATTACCAGTTACGGTTGTTAACAAAATTACAACAAAAAATGTGTAAAACTATCACTTCCATGGTAGGGTTGATTTGGGCTAAACTCGAGGAGATTAGGAGTACAAAAGCGGCAAAAAGAAACGAAGTAGATGAAGTTAGTGTGCGAACAAAAGACAGAATCTGTGAACTTCCTTTCGTTTCGCCTCTTTTGAACGGAGAATTTTGGGTTACGGTATATTGATAATCAATAATCACTTATTGATTAATAATCAATAATCACATCAATTAACCACTCAAACAATCACCAAATCCAATCGAGTTCAATGTAAAACAGGGTCCATCGGCAATTTCTAGAATCATACAAAGTTCCGGTATGACAAAATGGGTTACTTTTTTACTGCTTAAAATGTTATTTGGCCGATTATTGATTATCGATTAGTAGGGGAAACAAACGAAACTCACATAAAAACAGATATACACAATACTATGCAAGTATAATAAAAGATACACAAATCGATTTCGACTAGCATGCAAGATTTTGTTCGAATTAATGTAATAAGTTATATATGTAAATTATTACAATAATAATAGGGTGCAATATGTTAACAAAAATATCATAGATCACGCCAACGCAGTATCCTCTATCATAGTATAAAGATCAAGGATCAAAGATCAAAGATCAAAGATCGCATCTACAGGAGCGTCTTTATGTACTCGATGGCAGCAGTGAACTGGGTCCACCAATAGACGTCACTTCCGTCCATTTGATTGGTGAAGAATCCATCGACATACTGTACATTGGATAGGAGAGTGGGAGGATTTGCCTGAATAAAAACTGATTATGATCTTTGATCTCTACTTTGATCTTTGCTATACTAAAAGAATTATGATCTTTGCTCTTCACAAAAAAAGGATTATGATCGTTTTAACTCTAGTAATCGATCTTTGATCTCCTCCCGATTAAAAGGAGTATGACCTTTGATCTCTACTCATCAGTAAGTCAGTCAGACAAGGAATGCACTATTTCCAGGTATCCACTTCTCAAAATAATACAGTTTTCACAACTTTTTCTGCGATAAGCAAATACAATCCGTGCTATATTTCATCGTTGGGTCATAATGTGGTCATATTTATGATTAGCATATACTCCACTTACCATCACGAGTACGTATACGAGAATGGGCGTGACGTCATCAGCGGCTGCGGGACCCGATGACGTCACAGCGAGCAGATTCGAGATCGTCTCGCATGCACGACCGCAATGAATAATAATAGTACTTAATCTCTCAATTGTTGGTTTGATTGCCGTAGGCATAGAAGACAGAACGATGAAGCAAAAAAGTACGATCATAGTTGCTAACATGGCAACAAGGAAACAAAGAATCAACAGGCAAGAATTTACAATGAGCATTGATATTATTATTGTTATTGGTAACAAAAAAGAAAATATCTTAGGCTAAGAAATTTCAACTCTCAAGTGACCCAAGAGCAACGCAGATTCAACGGGTGGAAACATTCAATTCAACATTGTTCTCAAAACATCAAATTTCACCAATATCTACAAGGTTAAAATGCGAATAACTGCAATAACATATAACAAACGATAATCAAGACAACTTATCAATCAATCAATAATCATACCGTAACCAATATACTACCGTAATCATCATACCTGACACAGGCGAGTCTCGGGGTGACTTGTACGCGTTTACCACGGCAATCTCGTGTTGAGCGGATGGCTATGGGCACTCACCACGCATGGCCTAAATTGAACTTTGAACTTTGATCTTTAGTCTTTAACCGATCCGACTTATCCCCTAGCATATAAGACTAATGAGTTAAAACGTCTGGAAATTTACGTTAAACACTTCTAGTATTGCACTGAATACAATGCACCTGTACAGTAACAGTACTGTACAGTGGGCAGTAATTACAGTAACCGGGTCATAGTTACAGTAACCATCAGTTACAGTAACCCCATTATAAGATAAATCAATTGATCGATACCTCAGGAATCGCGAGTACTCCGTGCGCCGGAGACACGCTGGAGGCCAGCCGCTGCAGCGCCTTGTACAGTACCCTACAAGCACAATAGTCAGTTAAACACAGAGATCAAAGATCAAAACTCACTCGTCTCTGTAGATATCGGCGTCGTTATTGGGATAGAATGCCATATGGTAGATACGACCCATCAGGAGACGTTCGACACACTTTCGCGCGTATTCACGCTGCAAAGACCATATTGATTAAGGTTCTGCTCAATATTTGCTGGAAAAGAAAAGAAAATCAGAAATCAGATAATGCACTCCTCGTTTTACACGCTCTCTCGACTCTTTTTCGCTTTCTTTTGAATACCAAAAACATTTGTGACGATTAACAACTGGATTGAGCAAGTGCAAAAATGCAAACTAAGAAACAACAAAACGCCAGGTAGTGGGCACAGTTGCTACCTGGCGAATTTTAAACAGAAGCAGAAACAAATTTTTTTAAAAAGAGTAAGCTCACGTGATTGTTATTTGCCGCCTGAAAGACGCCAGAGGCCTCCAATTGGCGCCATAGATTGCCAATGTGCTCCTCCACACACTCTGTCTTCTCGTCCTGAACATGATTTATGATCAAAATATATTAATCAAATTGAAATATATCGCTTTGTCTACATTTTACACACTTCTTCTGATATTTCTACACCAGTGTTATGTAGCATGAACGTTGGCAAACCGTTATCCGAGAAACTTGACGTCACAAGCGTAGGGGAGGACATTTGGCAAACGCCTCCGTTACGATTGATTTGCCGACGATTACGATTACGAACGATTGATTACGATTGATTTGCCTATTATTGGCTATGGTTCAGTTGTTTGGAATTCTAAAAGATCTGGATTGACAAAAGAAATTGAATCTGTTCAAAGAGATTTTACTCGAAGACTATTCAGTCGTTGTTCTATTCCTTATGATACTTATCTCAATCGTGTTCACTTCCTAGATTTAATTACGCTCGAACATAGACACGCGATAACAGATTTGCTTTTCCTACATAATTCAATCCATCAAAATTATGAGTACAATTCCTCTTTCCTCTTTAAAGTTGTTCCCGCTTTGCATCTGAGGAACGGCAATTCGTTGAGAATTATTCTACCTTTCAAAATATCAACCACTTCCCATTCAACATTAGCCTCACGAACTATTGATATTTGGAATAATCTCCCTGATGCTATTGTGCAGGTGTCACCAACAGTCTTTCGTAATCATGTTAAAAATATCCCATATAATGTGATTGTCCCTGAGGTACATATTCACTCATGAAATGTTCTGAATTGGTAACATTCCTGCTGCCTCTTCCTCCACCCCCACATCTCACCGATTCGCCTTGGCGACGGACATCCTTCACAAGACTATCTAACAGATATTCCCGATCCCCATCCCCGATGCGTTCATTTGAAGGAATAAAATATTATATTATATTATATTATATTATTTTTCGCGAGATCAAAGATCAAAGATCACATTTGGAGTCCAATTTTTTGGCTGAAGTGTATCCCACCCCTGGCACTCCATCTGTGAAGTTTGAGCGCATAGAAACGATTTTCACCAACTGTGCCACTTTGCTTGCCGTCTTAGCGAGAACGCCTTTTAATATCACACATCTCCAGAATGCCAGTACATTAACGAAAATTCTATCACAATATTTATACTACAGTAACCAATCAATGAATGACTACCGTAACCAATAAATCAATAACTACCGTAACCAATAAATCAATCCACGACTACCGTACCTGTAGTCTCAGCGACAGCCTCGACTGCTGCTGGTAGAGTGTGTAGGAGGCACGACGTCGATGATTCTCGCGCAGTGAACGGAGCAGTTTGTGCACTCTGACACAACACACATTGTGAGTTTTTTTTTATTTGACTTTTTTTTCGAATTTTCGATTCGACTATTCGCCTATTCCTTTCGACTTCGAAAATTCGACTAATGCTTCAGTTTTCTCTTTTTTCTTCTTCTTCTTTGACGGTATTTGCAAATGAAAAGATAATATAATATGTTTGCTTCATAAAAAATATAGTTTAAGAAGATTAAATCTGATTTAGAAAAAAAATCGAATAAGAAATAAATGACAAACTCTCTCGTGGTGAAAACCAGTACGGTAAATACTGTATTATACACTACAAGTACGGTAAGATGAGTGGATGAGGAAAGAGTACATATAACATGGAATGGTGGACGATGACGTTCATTACTTTTAGTAATCACATATAGAACTAGTAATTCTGGGATATTCTTTTTTAAGAAGCTCTAATTTTCATATTGGGATCAATCGAATTTCATGAATATCAATGATTCAGTATTACCAGTGACGTTCACGTTTCACACAATTCATATTATCCAACTTCACTCGATTTATCTGCTGCCTTATCACAAGTATAATCAGTACCAAAATAATAAATACTCTCAAAGACTACAAAACAGCAGAAACGTGAGTGTGTTTCATCCACGACGGTCTACTTCATATGAGGCCGTTTGTGTAAGAGTCGGGCAAATCAGGGGGAGGGTTGGCACAGACCAAAAATTTCGATACCCTCAAAACTTGTGTATAGGGGTTATTGGCCTCGCTGATGAAGATGTGCATAGTCATTTTGGCTCCAGTGGTCCCGCAACGTCTGGGCGCGATTACGGTATAATCACGTTTTCAAGCCGTTCTGGTAGAGCTAGAGGTATGAAAATTGGGCTCCTGGGGCTGAATTCGATGGCGATGACGGCTGTCTACTTCATTAGTTTTGAAAATTTCCCAAAAGGCAACTAGTGGAAATTGTGATGGAGACGTTTGCGCCCGAGACGAGTATGACAGTTCGAACCGGCGTGACGAGAGGATCTCAAAGATGTATTATGAGCCATTTTCTCCTTTGAGAAAGCTTTCATAGTTTCGTTATAGAGAAGTGCGCCTTGCAAGAGGCGTCTCTCAATTCCGCACGCTATCTCGCACTATCGGGAGAGGCGAGAGAGCGTGCGGAAATGAGAGAGTGAAGAGGGAGCGCGCGGCATTGAGACGTAAACAACTCCTGATGCTGGCGCAGATCACTATAACGAGACTATGAAAGCTTTCTCAACGGAGATATTGGCTGATAATACATCGTTGAGATCCTCTCGTCACGCCGGTTCGAACTGTCATACTCGTCTGGGGCGCAAACGTCTCCATCAAACTTTCCACTAGTCGACCTTTTGGGAAATTTTCAAAACTAATGAAGTAGACAGCCGTCATCGCCATCGAATTCTGTCCCAGGAGCCTAATTTTCATACCTTTAGCTCTACCATGGACCGATAACGGCTTGAAAACGTCATTATACCGTAATCGTGCCCAGACGTTGCGGGACCAATTGAGCCAAAATGACTATGCACATCTTCATCAGCGAGGTCGATAACCCCTATACACGAGTTTTGAGGGTATCGAAATTTTTGGTCTGTGCCAACCATTGTTCGACTCTTACGCAAACGGCCTCATATATCATCTACACTCCAGTCAAGCGAGCATACCGGTGACCTGTTGCTTTCTCGTTTCACGCTCTTATGATTATTCTAAGGTTACTCCATTTATCCGCTATAGATGCTTCCTCAGCAACAAATAAATAAATACTCCCGACGGTCCATCCGAACTACCTTTTGTGACAATACGCATGAACAGTGGCTTTCTCGTTTCAAGCACTACTGATTATTCTACATTCACTTCACTTCTTCGATAATCATCTCGTGATCTCGGATCCAAGCAATACTGTCACAAACCACAAAACAATCCGAGCCGCAGCCTATCAGTGACCTGACAGTTTCTTGTCTCAGTGACCACTCATTATGGTACAACTCCCTCCCCTCACCGTTACGCAACCCTAATGGAAGTTCAGAATTAAAAGGAAGTCAGGGAACAAGCAAAAGCATAAGAAAGAATAAAAGACAAAGTCACAAATTGGAAGCCCATAATGAGCGAGTGAAGAGGTCTCGAAGATTTAGGCTGACCGATCGCAAATAAGGTTGAAGATGAAAGAAAGTAGCACTTGTACGGCAATTGAACATTCAAATAAATAAATAGATTGCCCACACTCTCGCACTTTCTTTGCTTTGAACAAGAGAAGCTTAGAGTATCAAATTAGCGGTATTTTCTTACAGGCACAGTCTGATTGTTAGCTAATGCCGCTCTGGCTTCGCTCTCTCGCTTTCTTTGTCTTCGAGAGAGCGTTGCCAGAGTGGAGAGTTTCAACTTATCTCGGGCCTTTAAACACATTGTAATTGATACATTTCAAGTGCCGGGGTGGCCGGAAAAAAAAACTAACAAAGAAAGAGATAAAGACGAAATAGTAAAAATGGAGAAAGAAATGGGGAAATACCCTGAATGAGACATATATTTAAGTATCTATAAAATCCGTGATTGCGCTGAGAATGTATGGTGGATGATACACCTTCCCTCCGCGCATTTTCATGTTTCACAATGCCCCGAGATGCACAACGCCTATGAGCAGAATGATCATAACGGAGCACATAAAGATATTATTATTAACCTGGTGCTTCCTAATCCCAAGTGGAATCTCGGCTAACTACCGTGAGTCAGATGTAGAAACAATGGTCGAATTATATAATATCAATAACTCAGCATTACCAGTGACTTTCTCGTTTCAGACAATTCACATTATCCAATGTCACTCGATTCGTTTGATGCTCCACCTTTACATTACGCCAAAATAATAAATACTCTCAAAGACTACAAAACAGTAGAAACGTGAGTGTGCTTCATCCACGACGGTCTACTTCACATATCAATTACACTCCAGCCAAGAGAGCCTATCAGTTACCTGTCGCTTTCTCGTTTCAAACTCTAATGATTATTCTAAAGTTACTCCATTTATCCGCTATAGAAGCTTCCTCAGCAACTAATAAATAAATACTCTCCACGGTCCACCCCAACTACGAACTACCTTTTGTGACAATAAGCATGACCAGTGGCTTTCTCGTTTCAATCACTACTGATTAATCTGCATTCACTTCCCTTCTTTGATACCTGAGTGATCTTTTCAATCACAGTGATTACACCAATTGATTGTATTCATTTTTATTCATTTACAATTTCACCATAAAAAATCGAAATTTTCGCAGCTCCAATGGAAGTTCAAATTTAAGAGACCGGCTCGGTAAGAATCGAGCATTTTGACCCCCTGCCGGACATTCGCGAGGACTTTCGATCTGGCCCTCCATACTTTCATCATAGACACATACCGGGGGCAGACCGATGAAAGTTATAGTGAAAATGCCCTGAGGCTCAAACCCGGCTCACATATGTCACATCAAATAAAAAATTGAAAAATTCATAACTTTTCAATCGCGATAGCTAGGACTTTTATTTCTTTTTATTGGTAAATACTACCGTAATCGTAATGCAGCATGTTTCTTTCATATAAATCGGTTGGAAGGTGGAGTATGGCAACCAAGGTTGTACCGTTGTTATCAGTAGGAGTGTACGCTATTGCACTACCGTAATCGCCAGGAATCGCGAACTGATTTTTTTGAGTCGACCCATGATTCTCAACCATGTTCATGGTTGAGAATGGCTGATGTCGAAAAATTCATGACGATCCCAGACCAAATACTATGGCATTATATCAACAGTGAGCCAACTTTTATTTATCTGGATACCTCAGGGCATTTTCACTATAACTTTCATCGGTCTGCCCCCTGTGTCTATGATGAAAGTATGGAGCACCAGATCGAAAGTCCTCGCGAATGTCCGGACCATGCTCGAGTCTTACCGAGCCGGTCTCTTAAAAGGAAGTCAGGGAACAAGCAAAAGCATAAGAAAGAATAAAGGACAAAGTCACAAATTGGAAGCCCATAATGAGCGAGTGAAGAGATCTCGGCTTTAAAGACAACACAAGGTCAACACAAGGTTGCGAGAACGGCAGGCTAATATGGAGATGTACTCGAGAGAAAGATACATAAAACCAAAAGCCAACTTCCGTTTTTATCCTGTGGCCCTCAATCTCTTGCAATCCCATGTCTAACACTCAATATAAAAAAATATTTTATTAATTAAACAATCGACAACCTATTACATTATACATTGATGAAAGATCAGAGATCAAAGATCAAAGATCAAAGATCACCGAGTGCTTATTAAGCACGGGGAATATAAGTGAACAACGGGAGAGAAAGAGGACATATTAAAGATATGATCGATTGATTGATGGGCGAAAGGTGGAAAACTCATTCGAGGGAGTTGATCAATTGCTCTGATAGTCAATTGCCTCGAGATATAATAGGCCGATAGCAGATCATGAATATATATTTGATGGGATAAATAAATAAATATAAAAAATAGCGATAAATGAGGGGCATAGAGAACGAAAGTATTATTTCTCTCGTTTTCTAGAAAGCCTTGAGAGAAAAATGTACTATTTACCTAGTTTTCGGGAATATACTGAGAGTAAAGTAACTATTATTAATAAAATATACTCGAACTATTATTAATAAAAGATCAAAAGTTCAAAGTTCGAAGCAATCGATACTCTTACAACTAACCAGCACGACCGCTCACCTAGAAAACTGGTTTATAGTGTACTCGTCATCAAAGGTAAATGGACCCCGAGGCAGAATACAGTGAATACATGGTAACATATTGCCTGTGCTGACTCGACGAAAGCAATCGGAAGTCACTTTCCTTGCCCGAATTCATCTATCCCAAAGATTAACTGTCGGTAGTGGGCAGTCAAAAACAATCAAAATGAGGCAAGACAGGGGAAGGCATATATAAAGGGACAACGGAAGTCATCGGTCTATCGACTACTGTAATACATAGGGAACGATTGTTGCATCAGTGCGAGCAGAGGTTGCCTAATGCCTAAGGAAGTCTATCACTCAATGCCTAAGGAAGTCTATCACTGAGGTATAAAGTTCAAAGAGCAAGGTTCAAAAATCAAAGATCACTGCTCTCCACTTGTCACGGTTTCAGTTTCAGTGTTAGGCTCTGCGAATTTTATCATCAACTTCTTCTTCATTTCCTCGTCATGGAACTGCGTCCATAATGCTGTGCCGTCGGCCATCTGAAAGATCAAAGATCAAAGATCAAAGATCAAAAATCAAAATACAAAGATCACACAACCCACTTCCAAACCATCACAGAAGTCGCGAAGCGTCAGTCTGTGGCGTGCGCGCCGCAGGATCCCTGAAAAAAATCAATCTATTTAAAAATCAATAATTAAAAGAGTACTGTAGTCCATCAATCGATAAATCAATCAATAACCGTACGTCGTAGTATTCAGCCGCAGTGCGCCTGACGGCGCGACCAGATACGGTAGACGAATCTGAATAACAAAAGGAATGCGTAGAATATTTCATATGCAACGCCGACAATCTTTACAATAGATAAAAATCAATAAAATGAAATATCAATCGTACCTTGACGGCAACTTTGATTATACCCTTGATGAGGTAGACAAGCGCCTCGGCCACGATCTCTCCGACGTCCGGAGGCATCTGGAATGAGCAGGGAATGAGCGTTACTTCGTTACACGTTGCAGTACGAATCCGTCGTAGCTGGAAACGCAATACTCTATTTCAACGACATTTAGGTCATTGCATGAGCTTCTCTTTTAGCTCTCTGGAAATAAAAAAAAAGAACAAAACGCGCAAAAGTGAGAGTAGAAAGTGAGAGTGGGTGGTGCAGAAAGAGTACACAAAACGTGTGTTTTGTGGCATTTCACCAAGTTTTCACTATGTTGTAGAAACGCTGTATGGCCTCTGTTCCTTCCATCTCCCCCCCCCCCCCCCAGTCGGTTCTTTGTTTCGTATAATGCACTTAGCGGGCAGAGCAATGATCCTTTGTTGAGCGGTAGTTCTCTGGTATTTCCAAACTAGTAGTTTACTTACGTGACGTCACAGACTAGTAGTTTACTGCTAGTTTACGATTAGTGGAAGAACATTTGACGAAATGCATGACGAAACGTATTATAAACCACCTCTAGTAAACTTTTAACTACGTTTAACAAGCCGTAGACTTGCAAGTCTACAGCTAGTGTGAAATATAAGTAAACTACTAGTTTGAAAATACCAGAGTTGTCGCTGGAAACAAACAAATAGACAAATTGTCACTGTTGTGACGCAATACTGTCATTACTCTGCCCATTACTGACTGAGATGATAAATTGAACTCAATTGTGGCGCTAAAATTACTCATCTTTTCTACTCAACTCTAGTCATCGCAAACCCATCATTCAAAAGTTACGAAAAGAAAAGAAAGGCAGAGAACACTCTCTTCGTTTTACACACTCTCTCGCCTCTTTTTCGATTCTTTTCGTAACTTTTGAACAGTAAATCAGGGAGTTAGTTATATTTTAATTTAGCACTGACCACACACCCACACACAAAAAATTTCAGCCAATTTGACTACCTTATTTTCGAGAAAATCAACTTTTAGTGCAGTCATTTAGCCGTTGGAGTGGAGACAACGGGCGAGAGAGTGTGGTGATACGAGAGAGCAGAGAGATACAATCACGTCCACCCCCTACCTTCCCATGTTGGTCGCCTCACCTGCCTCTCTGCTCTCTCGTATCACCACACTCTCTCGCCCGTTGTCTCCACTCCAACGGCTAAATGACTGCACTAGATTTTCTCGAAAATAAGGTTGTCAAATTGGCTGAAATTTTTTCGATGAAAACATGAAGACATTCCGGTCCGATCTATGTATCTCGCATAAAACACTCTTGACTTTGAGAGAAATTTCAATTTTGAAAATTTCTGAAACTTTTACATGAAAAATAAATTGGACAGGCGTGATTGCCATCGAATTATGCCCCTGGGAGCACAGTCTGTAAATTTTAGCACCATCTAGTGAGGAGAAATGACTAAAAAGGCGATTTCAAGGCGACGTCGTCTGGCCTCAACGGTGCATCTAGGCGCAAAATGAACATGACCATCGTCAACAGCACCCATGAGAACCCCGATCCCCAAATTTTGATTTTTCACTGTGCAAGATTTCACATATTTTGGTCGAGTCTTAGGCAAACAGCCTCATATAGGTATTTATTTATTTATTTATTTATCGTACACCACAAGGGTGATTCAGGTATCCATGAACGGTGGCAAACACAAATGTGACGTCACAAGCGTAGGCGCTTGTGACGTCACGTTTCCGGAAAACGGTCATGGTTACGGCACCTACGGCACATTTTTGACATAATTACGACAGTGATCTTTGATCTTTAACTAGCTGAGTACCCATTCAATCTAACAACAGCACTAAAGGTTTTTCGAGATCAATACTATCAATACTATGGCTATCTCGCGACCGTAGAATGATGCTACCGTACCTCGCATCCGTCAAGTAGGTGCGTGAAGAGGCGTTCGTGTGCGGCGTGTACGGTAGGTGGCAGAGTAAAATTAGGGCTTTTCGAAAATTTGAGGAATGCCCACTGCAAAAATTACGTTTAGGTTAAATTTTTGGAAAAAAAAGTGAAGGCCCCTGTAAAATTAACCATTTTTCGTTCGGATGCCCCTGTAGAATCGAGCTCCAGGTATTCCGCCTATATATGGTGTGCGCGCCTCGTTTACAAATCACACTACTCTATTTTCATCGATATAAGCGCATTGAAATCAATAACTACCGTATCCCTCATTCTACCGTAACCAATAAATCAATCCACGACTACCGTACCTGTAGTATCAGCAGGGCAGTCTCGACTGCTGCAGGTAGAGTGTGTAGGAGGCACGACGTCGATGATCCTCGCGAAGTGAACGGAGCAGCTTGCGCACTCTGACACGTTTTTTTTTAATTTTACGAGACATGTTTCATTAACATAGATCTTAAGAAGATTAAATCTGATTTAAAAAAACAAAGAATAAATGATAATTGACAAAATCTCTCGTGGTGAACACGCCCAGGCATGGTATGGTCTCGCGGATCTGAGCGTACAACGCGCGCTCTCGTCCGTTCACCGCTTCTGCGAGGAGGACCTCAAATCATAATAGTAGTAGTAGGTAAACATATCACAATCATTATTATAAGCGAACGTCAATGAGCACAAGGTTTGCTTTCACAATTTCAGCTCAGCCATATGCTAATGTGCGAACACGAATTCAACAGGCGTGGGCAGTTGAAATGTAACAAGGAAGACTAGACGACAAGATCACTCGAGACCAACTTAAAGGGGGTATAGGAATGGGTCATGAGGAATAACGATCCGAATGGAATGAGGGTAGATCATTCTGGCATTATCTCCCTCTTCTGACAAGGGAATCCTTTCAGCTCGCGGAAACCAATCCAGATGAAAATTTGCAGAGGCATTCTTGAAGGCGATAGAAAATGATATGTGAAGTCGAAAAATGCAGCAGGGCAATACCCTAGCCGCAGCATCTATCCAAACTTGGTCAAACTTAGCGCGCATTCGCCGCCAACAATTTTAATTTATTGTCCCTATCTCTGAAGAATGGTATCAACTTGATTGGTGAATGCGTTGGAAAGTATCTCGTACAATACAGACAAAAAAAATTCCGAAAAGATAACATCAAAGCTGTTGTACGAAGGAACTGCGCCACCAATAAGGTCTCTCTCATTGCTTCAGAATGCGGCGAATGCGCGCAAAATTTGACCAAGTTTGGATAGATGCTGCGGCTATGGTATTGCCCTGCTGCATTTTTCGACTTCACATATCATTTTCTATCGCCTTCAACATTGCCTCTGCAAATTTTCATCTGGATTGGTTTCCGCGAGCTGAAAGGATTCCCTTGTGAGCCGGGGGGGGGGGGGGGGGGGGGGGGGGGGGGCAACTTGGGACATCGCTAATTTTTTATAAATATATAAAATAAAAAAGGTACATAAAATACCTGCAATAATTCGATCATCTCATTTTTGCCTCCGCCACTTGAAGTGGCTGTCTTCTGAAAAAGGTGAATATATTAATTAAATAATAAACAATAGCACAATTTCCCCCGTAATCAGGGTGATCACTAGAGCTAGAGCATACACTAGAGCTTTTCGAAAATAAGGTGAAATGTCCCCCCCCCCTTGTAAAAATTACTTGTAAAATTCGATACGTCAATTGAAATCTTCAGCTCTACTTTATAAAGTCTTTGAAAAGTAGGAGATATCATATTCGTACATTTCGTGTGTAATCCAACAAACAATGAAAATAAATAAATAAATAAATAAATAAATAAATAAATAAATAAATAAATAAATAAATAAATAAATAAATAAATAAATAAATAAATCAATAAATAAATAAATCAATCAATCAATCAATAAATCTCACCTAGATGACGCGGACGCGTACCACGTTGGCAGGAATCTGACACCCGACAGCACAAAGCGCAGCTTGCGCTTCTCGTAAACCAACGCGATATTCCACGGGGCTCGCGCCCATATTTCCATCACATTTTCATAATCGATTTTCAGTACCAAGGAAGCAAATATCCAAACAGTTCAAAACAGTTCTGTGACCTCCTGGGGGGTCCTAGTCGACTTATGTCAACGAATTTTGCACTGATGGTCCCCGCCATTCTCGGTTCCCTTGTTAGGCGGTGTTACATTTTTCAAAACGTGCACACGACGTAACGACGGAGGTGCGGCGGAGGGGGTTACGGCGTGCGCACGTTTTGAAAATGTAACACCACCTTACGGTATAATATTCCCTCAAACTATAAACTAGTCAATCAATCAGTCAAAGTCAGTCAAAATGATTACACCAATTCCATAAATTTATTCATTTTTATTCATTTCCACTTTCACTATCGAAAAATCGAAACCCTAATGGATGTTCGTAATAAAATGGAAGTCAACGAACAAGCAAAAGCATAAGAAAGAATAAAAGACAAAGTCACAAATTGGAAGCACATAATGAGTGAAGAGGTCTCGGCTTTAAAGACAACACAAGGTCTTACACAAGGGGAGAGAGGCAGACACATATGGAGATAGACTCAAGAGAAAAACACATAAAACCAAAAGCCAACTTCCGTTTTTTTCCTGTGGCCATCAATCATTTGCAATCCCATGTCTAACACTCAACATAAAAATTTATTTTATTAATTAAGTAATCAACAACCTATTACAGTATACATTGAGCGAAAATCAGAGATCAAAGGTCAAAGATCAAAGATCACCGAGTGCTTATTACGGTCGGGGAATATAAGTGAACAACGGGAGAGAAAGAGGGCATAATAAAGTTATGATCGATTGATTTATGAAGGGATGGGTGGAAAACTCATTCGAGGGAGTTGAGTACCTCGAGATATAAGAGCCAGACAGCAGATTATGAATATATATATTTGATGGAATAAATAAATAAATATATAAATAAAATAGCGAGAACAGAAGGGGTATAGAGATTACCAATATTCAAACGAACTAAAGTATTATTTGCCTAGTTTTCTATGTTATCCTGAGAGAAAATTCTCTCGCACTATTATTATTAAAAGACCAAAAGTTAAAGTTCAAAGCCATCGATACTCTTACGACTAACCAGCACGACCGCTCACCTAGAAAACTGGTTTATAGTGTACTCGGCATCAAAGGCAAATGGACCCCCCTCAGAATACAGTGAATACTGGGAAAGTATTGCCTGTGCAAACTCACCGAAAGCATTCGGAAGTCACTTGAGAAAAGACAGGGGAAGGCATATATAAAGGGATAACAGAAGTCATCTGTCTATCGTCTACTATAATACACAGGGAACGATTGCTGCATCAGTGCGAGAAGATCTTTCAATACCTAAGGAAGTTTATTATCTAAAGAGGTACAAAGTTCAAAGTTCAAAGATCAAGGTTAAAAGATCAGAGATCACTGCTCTCCACTTGTCACGGTTTCAGGCACAGTGTTAGGCTCGGCGAATTTCATCATCAACTTCTTCTTCATCTCCTCGTCATGGAACTGCGTCCATAATGTTGTGTCGTCGGCCATCTGAAAGATCAAAGATCAAAGATCAAAATACAAAGTACAAAGATCAGACAACCCACCTCTAGACCATCACGAAAGTCGCGAAGCGTCAGTCTGTGGGGTGCGCGCCGCAGGATCCCTGAAAAAAATCAATCTATTTAAAAATCAATAATTAAAAGAGTACGGTAGTCCATCAATCGATAAATCAATCAATAACCGTACGTCGTTGTGTTCAGCAGCAGTGCGCCTGACGGCGCGACCAGATTCGGTAGACGAATCTGAATAACAAAGGAATGCGTAGAATATTTCATATGCAAAGCCGACAATCTTTACAATAGATAAAAATCAATAAAATGAAATATCAATCGTACCTTGACGGCAACTTCGATTACACCCTTGATGAGGTAGACAAGCGCATCGGCCACGATCTCTCCGACGTCCGGAGGCATCTGAAATGAGCAGGGAATGAGCGTTACTTCGTCATACGTTGCAGTACGAATCCGTCGTAGCTGGAAACGCAATACTCTATTTCAACGACATTTAGGTCATTGCATGCGCTTCTCTTTTAGCTCTCTGGAAATAGAGAACAAAACGCGCAAAAGTGAGAGTAGAAAGTGAGAGTGGGTGGTGCAGAAAGAGTACACAAAATCGTGTGTTTTGTGGCATTTCACCAAGTTTTCACTATGTTGTAGAAACGCTGTATGGCCTCTGTTCCTTCCATCCCCCCCCCCCCAGTCGGTTCTTTGTTTCGTATAATGCACTTAGCGGGCAGAGCAATGATCCTTTGTTGAGCGGTAGTTCTCTGGTATTTCCAAACTAGTAGTTTACTTACGTGACGTCACAGACTAGTAGATTACTGCTAGTTTACGATTAGTGGAAGAACATTTGACGAAATGCATTACCGTATTATAATCCATATAAGTAAACTACTAGTTTGAAAATACCAGAGTTGTCGCTGGAAACAAACAAAAAGACAAATTGTCACTGTTGTGACGCAATACCGTCATTACTCTGCGCATTACTGCCTGAGATGATAAATTGAACTCAATTGTGACGCTAAAATTACTCATCTTTTCTACTCAACTCTAGGCATCGCAAACCCATCATTCAAAAGTTACGAAAAGAAAAGAGAAGCAGAGAACACTCTCTTCGTTTTACGCACTCTCTCGCCTCTTTTTTGATTCTTTTCGTAACTTTTGAACAGCAAATCAGGGAGTTAGTTATATTTTAATTTAGCACTGACCACACACCCACACACAAAAAATTTCAGCCAATTTGACTACCTTATTTTCGAGAAAATCAACTTTAAGTGCAGTCATTTAGCCGTTGGAGTGGAGACAACGGGCGAGAGAGTGTGGTGATGCAGAGAGACACAATCACGTCCACCCCCTACCTTCCCATGTTGGTCGCCTCACCTGCCTCTCTGCTCTCTCGTATCACCACTCTCTCTCCCGTTGTCTCCACTCCAACGGTAAAATGACTGCACTAGATTTTCTCGAAAATAAGGTTGTCAAATTGGCTGAAATTTTTTCGATTGAAACATGAAGCCATTCCGGTCCGATCTATGTATAAAACACTATCTGAGAGAATTCAACAACTGGAATATTTTCTGGTATCGACGAAAAATGAATTTTTCTGTTTTATGTGTGATAATTACAGGCTCCATGAGTGTAGTACACTGGTACTTGGAAATTGCTTCCAATTGAAAATTCGCTTCAGGGGGTGACCACACAACAATTTGGCGCCTTTTCCTAAAAGGTTGATTTCGAACCCAATCGATTCGGGAGTGGGTGCAATCGACTCCTTGGCGAATTCTAAGAAACTATTGTTAAGGAGAGTTTTTTGATCAACGGTCAACGAAGGCTGGAATTTGGGAATTTTCGGAAAAAATTTTACATTAAATTAATTCTCACTATTTTCCCATGGCCCAGGTAAATTTTTTATTTGCTCAATATCTTCTACATATTATATTACACCTTCAGTTTAAAATTCATAATTTTTAAAAAATACATAATTTGTGAACGAACCCGTTTTGTAACGACAATCTGAATTGTGGTGTGCTCCGACGACGTTTCCTAATTTCTCAAATTGGTTTTTCGCTAGTTCTAAACATATTTTACCGCTGTTCTCGTCATGACTGAGCTATAGAACTACTCCTCGCCTTCGGAGTGCGCCTGCACGGTTTACGTGCTGATCACATTGTTGATCATACTTCTCATTTAAGTTTTATTCACTTATTCGTGTACGAGCTAGCTTACGAAGTAGTTACCATACTCACGCCATTCCGTACTCTTTCTTGTCGGTTTTATAGACTGATCAGAGAAAGAGAGAGCATGCAAATTATTTTGTTTAAACGAGAAAATACGGATATTAGATGATATTTTCAATAATTTCTTTGCTGCCTTCTCCTTCTTTTCCTTATCATCTGCTGCTTCTGCAACATACATCTCATGAATGTCTACATCGAGGTACTCTACTGGGTTCTGGATGTATGAACAAAACGGGTTGTAGGGTAAAGCGAAACTCTATGTCTTGATAATTTTGCTACACATATTTATTCAATAAATGTTAATGATTAGAGAGTGAATCGCAACATCGCGCCCGCAACGCCCGCGAGCGTCCGGAGGAGAAGGATGCTCCCCATTGATATCCTACTCTATGTCGATTTGCTATGTGCTTATTTTTTTAAATGTTTTGTTAAAATAAAAGTAAATAATCAATGATAGTTACTTGTAGTTACGCTTTCGAGGGAACATGATGATTTGAAAAGCCAGGATATATTGCAATTTTCGCCAATATTATTCTACAAGAACCTGAAAATGTTTTACTGACAAGCGGCAAAGGTGTGTAACATCTGGGAAATTCACATATGAGTGGTATAGACGAAAAATAGGCTTAATCGAATCCTTGGCTAATTCTAAGAAACTATTTCCAAGGAGAGTTTGTCGATCAGAGATCAACAAACGCTGGAATTCGGGATTTTCGAAAAAAAATACACATTAAATTAATTCTCACTATTTTCCCATGGCGACGTACATTTTATTATTTGCTTAATAGCTTCTACATATAAATAAATATATATCATAGCACATCTTCAGTTTAAATACTGTATATTTTAAAACTACAAGTTTGTGACCGAATCAATGTTTATTGTTGTGTACAATTTTTAACAAAACATTTAAAAAAACACATAATAAATCGATAATCGATATCGACATATTAAAAATGAACAACGGAATCATTACCATTTATTGAATATAACAAAATTATCAAGACATAGAGTTTCGCTTTACCCTACAACCCGTTTTGTTCATACATCCAGAACCCAGTAGAGTACCTCGATGTAGACATTCATGAGATGTATGTTGCAGAAGCAGCAGATGATAAGGAAAAGAAGGAGAAGGCAGCAAAGAAATTATTGAAAATATCATCTAATATCCGTATTTTCTCGTTTAAACAAAATAATTTGCATGCTCTCTCTTTCTCTGATCAGTCTATAAAACCGACAAGAAAGAGTACGGAATGGCGTGAGTATGGTAACTACTTCGTAAGCTAGCTCGTACACGAATAAGTGAATAAAACTTTTAAGTGAATAAAACTTTTAAAAATGAGAAGTATGATCAACAATGTGATCAGCACGTAAACCGTGCAGGCGCACTCCGAAGGCGAGGAGTAGTTCTATAGCTCAGTCATGACGAGATCAGCGGTAAAATATGTTTAGAACTAGCGAAAAACCAATTTGAGAAATTAGGAAACGTCGTCGGAGCACACCACAATTCAGATTGTCGTTACAAAACGGGTTCGTTCACAAATTATGTATTTTTTAAAAATTATGAATTTTAAACTGAAGGTGTAATATAATATGTAGAAGATATTGAGCAAATAAAAAATTTACCTGGGCCATGGGAAAATAGTGAGAATTAATTTAATGTAAAATTTTTTCCGAAAATTCCCAAATTCCAGCCTTCGTTGACCGTTGATCAAAAAACTCTCCCTGACAATAGTTTCTTACAATTAGAATTCGCCAAGGAGTCGATTGCACCCACTCCCGAATCGATTGGGTTCGAAATCAACCTTTTAGGAAAAGGCGCCAAATTGTTGTGTGGTCACCCCCTGAAGCGAATTTTCAATTGGAAGCAATTTCCAAGTACCAGTGTACTACACTCATGGAGCCTGTAATTATCACACATAAAACAGAAAAATTCATTTTTCATCGATACCGCACCTATGTCGATTTTCTCAGATAGCGTTTTGTATCTCGCATAAAACACTCTTGACTTTGAGAGAAATTTCAATTTTGAAAATTTCTGAAACTTTTACATCAAAAATAAATTGGACAGGCGTGATTGCCATCGAATTCTGATCCTGGGAGCACAGTCTGTAAATTTTAGCACCATCTAGTGAGGAGAAATGACTAAAAAGGCGATTTCAAGGCGACGTCGTCTGGCCTCAACGGTGCATCTAGGCGCAAAATGAACATGACCATCGTCAACAGCACCCATGAGAACCCCGATCCCCAAATTTTGATTTTTTGACTGTGCCAGATTTCACATATTTTGGTCGAGTCTTAGGCAAACAACCTCATATAGGTATTTATTTATTTATTTATTTATCGTACACCGCAAGGGTATTTCAGGTATCCATGAACGGTGGCAAACACAAATGTGACGTCACAAGCGTAGACGTAGGCGTTTGACAAAAGTCCTCCGCCTACGCTTGTGACGTCACGTTTCCGGAAAATGGTTTGTCAACGGTCATGGTTACGGCACCAACGTCTTATATTCGTAACTCATAAGTATTGTATGCTACGATCTAGTAATCGTAGCCTTCTTTCTTACCTCCTGACTTTATCATATTGTTTAAACATTTAATTATGAATCTTAAAATACCCCCGAGGTCAGATAAATTTATTGTTAACGGCACATTTTTGACATAATTACGACAGTGATCTTTGATCTTTAACTAGCTGAGTACCCATTCAATCTAACAATAGCAACTAAAGGTTTTTCGAGATCAATACTATCAATATTATGGCTATCTCGCGACCGTATAATGATGCTACCGTGCCTCGCATCCGTGAAGTAGGTGCGTGAAGAGGCGTTCGTGTGCGGCGTGTACGGTAGGTGGCAGAATCGATTGGATGAGTTCGTCAACATCGACGAGAGTGGCTTGACCACGAATAAACCGAACGAGCACTGCCATGTAACTGTAGGAGATATTGATTGGTTGACCGATTACGGTAATGATATTGATTGATTAACGTAAGATAGACTATCTGGATCAAGTGACATTCTCTTGGCACTTTGCCAAAAAGTGATAATAACCGATCGGACCCAAATCGTGCACAGTTGTAGTATGGGGTGACATGAGCTCACAGACGGAGTTTAGGTTCGTCATATCTGCACCCTCGCTAAATAACGTAAGTTCGATAAAGTGGCTTCAAAATTTCAAAATTTACGGATTGGTTCGATATGAGTATACGACGAAGGGCAATAATTAGCAGGTAAATTCCACCAAGTATCATCCCGATCTAAAACCGTGAGGCCGAGAAAAAATAAAATAAAACAATAAAAAATTGTCTTTTATTTTTCCTACAATTGCCTATCGGTGAGGGTCTTTTTTTATTCCTTCAATTTGACGATTTATTAGTGTAACTACTATACGAAAATGAACTGAAACACAATCGTGGAAGTTTGCCTTATTCCCGAAAAACCATGACTAACTCGCCTTTTTATCGCAAACAGAGACGATAAAGCGTGCGCCTCATACCGTGATCCAAATGCGGGAATTCAAAATTCGGCAATCACTGTTTGTTTTCATTCGATTTCTGTATTATATTATTGTTCTCTTTTATCATTTGTTTGGTATCTGAATATCTGAGGAGTTATATGACACTATTTTTCGATAAAATGTGAAAAATGAAGTATTTCGAATTTCCGGCTTTGCATTACGGTAGTCAGTTTGCGATAAAAAGGCGAGTTAGTCATGGTTTTTCGGGAATAAGGCAAACTTCCACGATTGTGTTTCAGTTCATTTTCGTATAGTAGTTACACTAATAAATCGTCAAATTGAACGAATAAAAAAGACCCTCACCGATAGGCAATTGTATGAAAAATAAAAGACAATTTTATATTGTTTTATTTTATTTTTTCTCGGCCCCACGGTTTTGGATCGGGATGATACTTGGTGGAATTTACCTGCTAATTATTGCCCTTCGTCGTATACTCATATCGAACCAATCCGTAAACTTTGAAATTTTGAAGCCACTTTATCGAACTTACGTTATTTAGCGAGGGTGCAGATATGTCGAACCTAAACTCCGTCTGTGAGCTCATGCCACCCCATACTACAACTGTGCACGATTTGGGTCCGATCGGTTCATATCACTTTTTGGCCAAGTGCCAAGCCATAAGCAAAATATGTTCACTGAGTCAGATAGTCTCTCGTAACTGATTGATTGGTATCGATGCATTACCGTAATCAATATAGACAGTAAGTCCCTCATAAATAGCTCAATCATCAGATATCACTACCAATCGATAATCATCATCGACTACCGTATACCTGTCCATGGATGATTGATCATCAGCGAGTCCTGCACAGATCTCCCTGACTGTATTTCTTATCTCGGCGTACGTCCGTTTCATCTTTTCCATCTTCTGCTCACGCTCTCGCTCGTCCCACTCATCCATCTCAATTTTTTCTAAAAAATCGATTTAAACATTACTAATTATTCAACAAAGGGTTACTGTATTCTCCAATGCCAATAAAAAGGAGCGGAGCGTAAAACATTAAAAATTGTGTCTTTATTCTCTCAGATATCACTATTTCCAGTATTTGTCCGACTGGTTGCACATTTTTGCATAAATACACGAACTTTAATTAATCTTTATCACCATAGTACATATTAATATTAAGAACAATTACCAGTTACGGTTGTTAACAAAATTACAACAAAAAATGTGTAAAACTATCACTTCCATGGTAGGGTTGATTTGGGCTAAACTCGAGGAGATTAGGAGTACAAAAGCGGCAAAAAGAAACGAAGTAGATGAAGTTAGTGTGCGAACATAAGACAGAATCTTTGAGGACAAACGTCCTTTCGTTTCGCCACTTTTAAACGGAGAATTTTGGGTTACGGTATATTGATAATCAATAATCACTTATTGATTAATAATCAATAATCACATCAATTAACCACTCAAACAATCACCAAATCCAATCGAGTTCAATGTAAAACAGGGTCCATCGGCAAATTTCTAGAATCATACAAAGTTCCGGTATGACAAAATGGGTTACTTTTTTACTGCTTAAAATGTTATTTGGCCGATTATTGATTATCGATTAGTAGGGGAAACAAACGAAACTCACATAAAAACAGATATACACAATACTATGCAAGTATAATAATAGATATACAAATCGATTTCGACTAGCATGCAAGATTTTGTTCGAATTAATGTAATAAGTTATATATGTAAATTATTACAATAATAATAGGGTGCAATATGTTAACAAAAATATCATAGATCACGCCAACGCAGTATCCTCTATCATAGTATAAAGATCAAGGATCAAAGATCAAAGATCAAAGATCGCATCTACAGGAGCGTCTTTATGCACTCGATGGCAGCAGTGAACTGGGTCCACCAATAGACGTCATTTCCGTCCATTTGATTGGTGAAGAATCCATCAACATACTGTACATTGGATAGGAGAGTGGGAGGATTTGCCTGAATAAAAACGGATTATGATCTTTGATCTCTACTTTGATCTTTGCTATACTAAAAGAATTATGATCTTTGCTCTTCACAAAAAAAGGATTATGATCGTTTTAACTCTAGTAATCGATCTTTGATCTCCTCCCGATTAAAAGGAGTATGACCTTTGATCTCTACTCATCTGTAAGTCAGTCAGACAAGGAATGCACTATTTCCAGGTATCCACTTCTCAAAATAATACAGTTTTCACAACTTTTCCTGCGATAAGCTAATACAATCCGCGCTAGTCAGCTTCATCTTTCATATTTCAACCCTCGTTTTTAAAATCTCCCACGTTCAGCTATACGGTATGTGTTCGTTGGGTCATAATGTGGTCATATTTATGATTAGCATATACTCCACTTACCATCACGAGTACGTATATGAGAATGGGCGTGACGTCATCAGCGGCTGCGGGACCCGATGACGTCAGAGCGAGCAGATTCGAGATCGTCTCGCATGCACGACTGCAATGAATAATATTAGTACTTACTCTCTCAATTGTTGGTTTGATTGCCGTAGGCAGAGAAGACACATCGATGAAGCAAAAAAGTACGATCATAGTTGCTAACATGGCAACAAGGAAACAAAGAATCAACAGGCAAGAATTTACAATGAGCATTGATATTATTATTGTTATTGGTAACAAAAAAGAAAATATCTTAGGCTAAGAAATTTCAACTCTCAAGTGACCCAAGAGCAACGCAGATTCAACGGGTGGAAACATTCAATTCAACATTGTTCTCAAAACATCAAATTTCACCAATATCTACAAGGTTAAAATGCGAATAACTGCAATAACATATAACAAACGATAATCAAGATAACTTATCAATCAATCAATAATCATACCGTAACCAATATACTACCGTAATCATCATACCTGACACAGGCGAGTCTCGGGGTGACTTGTACGCGTTTACCACGGCAATCTCGTGTTGAGCGGATGGCTATGGGCACTCACCACGCATGGCCTAAATTGAACTTTGAACTTTGATCTTTAGTCTTTAACCGATCCGACTTATCCCCTAGCATATAAGACTAATGAGTTAAAACGTCTGGAAATTTACGTTAAACACTTCTAGTATTGCACTGAATACAATGCACCTGTACAGTAACAGTACTGTACAGTGGGCAGTAATTACAGTAACCGGGTCATAGTTACAGTAACCATCAGTTACAGTAACCCCATTATAAGATAAATCAATTGATCGATACCTCAGGAATCGCGAGTACTCCGTGCGCCGGAGACACGCTGGAGGCCAGCCGCTGCAGCGCCTTGTACAGTACCCTACAAGCACAATAGTCAGTTAAACACAGAGATCAAAGATCAAAACTCACTCGTCTCTGTAGATATCGGCGTCGTTATTGGGATAGAATGCCATATGGTAGATACGACCCATCAGGAGACGTTCGACACACTTTCGCGCGTATTCACGCTGCAAAGACCATATTGATTAAGGTTCTGCTCAATATTTGCTGGAAAAGAAAAGAAAATCAGAAATCAGATAATGCACTCCTCGTTTTACACGCTCTCTCGACTCTTTTTCGCTTTCTTTTGAATACCAAAAACATTTGTGACGATTAACAACTGGATTGAGCAAGTGCAAAAATGCAAACTAAGAAACAACAAAACGCCAGGTAGTGGGCACAGTTGCTACCTGGCGAATTTTAAACAGAAGCAGAAACAAATTTTTTTAAAAAAGAGTAAGCTCACGTGATTGTTATTTGCCGCCTGAAAGACGCCAGAGGCCTCCAATTGGCGCCAGAGATTGCCAATGTGCTCCTCCACACACTCTGTCTTCTCGTCCTGAACATGATTTATGATCAAAATATATTAATCAAATTGAAATATATCGCTTTGTCTACATTTTACACACTTCTTCTGATATTTCTACACTGTCTCCAGTGTTATGTAGCATGAACGTTGGCAAACCGTTGGCCGAGAAACTTGACGTCACAAGCGTAGGGGAGGACATTTGGCAAACGCCTCCGTTACGATTGATTTGCCAACGTTTCAAGCATCTGTTCATTAATTTTAGCGACAGCGCTTTAAAGGGAGCGTAACCTCTCTCAACGGTCTCTTCAACGCTCTACGCTCTCTCGTTGTTAGAGAACAGAGAAATAGTGTGAGCAATGAAGAGGTCATTGGGAGAGGTTACGCTCCCTTTAAGAGGCATGTTCCGTAAGGCTCGATCATATTCGACCACCCCCGGACGCGTGCGCTAGCAATGAGAACTGGGAGTCCATACTTGGGTGTTAGGAGTGTCACCGGCCCTTATTACACAAAACACCTGAAATTTCCTGTTTGTGCCCTCAGGCTATTAGAAAAATTAATTTAAGTGCGAAAACGTTTAAAAATCATAATTTCTCAAATTGTTGAGATAGAGTCTAAATATCATTTGCGATGCATCTAGGGTGCACAGACCTTGCTAATTCACTATTAGCATCGTATGTCCGTTGATTCCTAAACCACTTTTTTTACTCAAAATTTTGGTTATTTCGGACAAATTATGTTGTAGATTGCTGCAAAGATTTCCGACCAGGTATTGTAGCCTAAGCAATTCTGCATTGATTTAACTTAAAACTGGGTTCTTCCCGATCGACCATTTTGTCGAATTTTTCGCTCGAAGTTCCGTCATCGATGGTTGTCCCGAACAAATGCTATATTTTCTAAACGATTGGTGCGGAATTGTGGTCTACTCAAAGTTTCGAGGTTAGGCGAGTAAATTGACACAAGAAGCCCATCACTTGGATCAATTTGAAAATTTCGATTTTCATGACCCGGGTCATGGTCCGAAAATTTCAAAATTTCTCAAGTTTGAAATGTTTTCATTTATGGGGCTTACTGTGAAGTACTAATGATGTGAATAATATTCAGCCAATGCTCAATGGCTGATCTCTCCTTTCAACCAATTTTTCGAAATTTTCATTCTGTTTGAGAGCGAAAAATCAGAATTGTGTTTGAATCAGTTTCCAACTTGCTTTCTGTAACATTCTGTCATAGTACTTTACAATGTACATAATCAATATGAAAATCGTTTAATTTCGAAAATTCCGTTTTTTTTGCCATGACCCCGGGGTCATGGAAATCGATTTTTAAAAAGTGAGCCGAATGCCGGGATTTTTGTTCTACTATGTTTGCTCGTCATGAAACTTCACATAATCATTGTCATTTGCTCATTGTCGCAGCATTCGAGTCGACAAACTGCAATATTTCAAAAATTTTCCGAAAAAGTAGGCACTTAAATTGAATTTTTTGAATTTTCAAAAATAAACGATTTTCATATTGATTATGTACATTGCAAAGTACTAGGACGGAATGTTACAGAAAGCAAGTTGGAAACTGATTCAAACACAATTCTGATTTTTCGCATTCATTTAGAAATAAATTTTTCGAAAAAATGGTTGAAAATATAGATCAGCCAATGAGCATTGGTTGAATATTATTCACATCATCAGTACTTCACAATAAGCCACATAAATGAAAACATTTCAAACTTGAGAAATTTTGAAATTTTCAGACCATGACCCCCGGGTCATGAAAATCGAAATTTTCAAATTGATCCAAGTGATGGGCTTCTTGTGTCACTTTACTGGTCTCACCTCGAAACTTTGTGTAGAGCACAATTCCGCACCCATCGTTTGGAAAATACGTTTGAAAAATACATTTGTTCGGGAAAACCATCGATGACGGAAATTCGAACGAAAATTTCGGCAAGATGGTCTAACGGGAAGAACCTGGTTTTAAGTGAAATCAATGCAGAATTGCTTAGGCTACAATACCTGGTCGGAAATCTTTGCAGCAATCTACAACAAGCGATAATTTGTCCGAAAACACCAAAATTTTGAGTCAAAAAAGTGGTTTAGGAATCAACGCACATTCGATGCTAATAGTGAATTAGCAAGGTCTGTGCACCCTAGACGCATCGCACATGATATTTAGACTCTATCTCAACAATTTGAGAAATTATGATTTTTAAACGTTTTCGCACTTAATTTTTCTAATAGCCTGAGGGCACAAACAGGAAATTTCAGGTGTTTTGTGTAATAAGGGCCGGTGACACTCCTAACACCCAAGTATGGACTCCCAGTTCTCATTGCTAGCGCACGCGTCCGGGGGTGGTCGAATATGATCGAGTCTTAGGGAACATGCCTCTTAAGAAATGAAATATATAATATTGATTAATTTCTGGATGCAAATCGAAAAATTGAAGCAGCGCCATTAGTGAGGAAATATTGCAGAAACAATCGATAATCTTGTGAAAAAATCAATAAATCGATAATCAATCAATACCTATTGATCCACATCTCCACCAGACACTCTTCAGCAGTGATTTCTCTCGTTGAACACGGGCTGAGAGACGCTCGAGGGCTGTCTGAAAGAATTTCAATCAATTTTCGTATCGTATTCGAAGGAGAATTGTTTCTTTCTTTCACCGCTAATCTTATTTGCCATTGGTGAAACATAAATCTGGCAAAAATGACCTTTAGGAGAAATTTTTGAAAAAAAGTGAAGGCCACTGTAAAATTAACCATTTTTCGTACGGATGCCCCCTGTAGAATCGAGCTTCAGGTACCCCGCCCATATATGCCATCAATAAATTATTAACGTAACCTCAGTTTACTGTAACAAATAAATCAATACCTACCGTATCCCTCATTCTACCGTAACCAATCAATCAACGACTACCGTATCCCTCATTCTACCGTAACCAATCAATCAACGACTACCGTATCCCTCATTCTACCGTAACCAATCAATCAACGACTACCGTATCCCTCATTCTACCGTAACCAAACAATAAATGAATGACTACCGTACCTGTAGTCGCAGCAGCGACAATCTCAACTGCTGCAGGTAGAGTGTGTATGAGGCACGACGTCGATGATCCTCGCGCAGTGAACGGAGCAGTTTGCGCACTCTGACAACAAACACATTGTGAGTTTCAAGGAAGGTCATACAATTTAACTTTTTCTCTCGTTTTGACGATATTTGTAAATAACAAGAGAATATCGCATACTCCAGACTTTCCGCGCGACACGCGCGCGGGGTAGTGACAAGTTGCGCGCGGGTTATGGTGAGTCGCGGCGCGTGCGCGTCGCGAGTCACCACAACCCGTGCGCGAGTTGTAAATAACCCGCGCGCGACTTGTCGATAGCCCGCGCGCGGCTCGCTTCCTTCCCTTTCTACTTTCCTCTGCCCTATTTATTTACATAACTTCAAGTATACTGTAATGTTCAAATCCAACATAGTAAAATATACACTGTTTATTGAACGAATAAAAAAGATACAAGATTAATGAGAGTAATTGGAGAAACTGAGTAGAAAAATCGGAGCAAACACAATGCTATCAACATGGTAACAAGAATTTACAATAGTGACAACAATTACTGAACATTATCTTGATATAATCAGCAGTTAATAATGAAGTCAATCTTCATAGTTATGATGATAATCTCTTGATAATATTCGATAGAGTAAGATTCACTGCAAAGAAACGTTTTAATCAAAAAGGAAAATATAAAAGAATAAAAAGTTATATTACATGGAAAATAACTAACCATAATTGTCCTCTTCACACTAAGATCAGACCAAACTATATATGCTTCCAATAATATTTCCTTTCAATAATACAACAATATTATTCCATATTTCAAATCACAACATTCATTGCCTGTAAATATTATAAGTAATGGACATATTACACCTCGACTACCATAAAATACGGAATATATTACCCCTTCCATCATACATCAATAAGGAATATACTAACTATAATAATGAGCAATAAATTTACTAACCTTAAGCTTCATACGAGCGTATCCATAATTATAATGAACAGATATGAATATATAATGATCCAATTCACCAGATAAATCATGATTCCTGACTTAAGAAAAGAGATCAATAATAAATAAATCGATATCCAATCTTTCCACACCATTTTACCATTTAAAACTCCAATCATTAGTAAATGTACATCCCGCTCATAGGTCGAATAGCTAGGTATATATAGGTTTTGAAATTCCGGTCAGGTTTTCAGATTTTTGTGAAATTTTGGCTCAAAATCCGGTCAGGCTTGGTACTTTGTAACATACTTTTCGACCTATGAACCCGCTCTGCAAGGCAAAAGACCTGCGGGAGATGACTGCTAGAGCAGTGATAATTCACACAATCATTAGTAAGAGCAAGAATAAGAGAATAGCAATTCACCTGAGGAATATCGATTGGTATATACAATAGTCATCCTCCATTATTCAGCAAATATCCTCAAAATATCATAGAGTGACTCTGAAAACAATTAATGAATAATTAAAACGCGTTCTCCATAAGAGCGGCGGGGGGCATGGCACAATGTTTCAAAATCATCCCAGGTGACTCATATTTGATGGTTGGAGTCCCTAGGGGATGTATACACTTCAGTCAAAAAATTGACCCAAATTATCGATTTTTGATCTACCAAAAGTCGAAAAATCAAAGTGTGATTTGCATGGCATGTTATATACCGTTTGATAGAGGATCCAAAGATATATAAGAATACCAAGTTTCATGAGTTTTCATAACTCCATGTTCGAGAAATATTCGATTTTCCGAATATTGACAAGATTTTTTTGTTTTGATCTCATTGCTTACTATCTTACTGTTATTTCCAGGGTCTGGATTTTTGATATGTTATGCAAAAATGTATGGACTATCCGAATATCACATTTATTTGGACCGGCTGTATGCCAGGCATAGTGATATCGCCAGTCTTAATGGTGAATTCTAACGCCCAAACGCCGACGCACGTTCGAATCCGGGTCCCGGTCGAAATTTTTGCAAATTTTTTTTCAGCTCAAATTAGACTTTAAATTATACTTTCATGCGTTTTACCTTGTTTTCATTAATTTATTGTACGAAATAACCATCAACATTATCAGAAATAATAAAAAAATCGTATAACTGATATAGTATCAGCAAATAGTCATGGGACGGGCGAAAATTACGCTTTTTCGGCAGTGTCACTTCTTTAAAATGCAATATTTTCAATTTTCTGATAAAAGAAAATAAATCTACACTTGAACTCTTCAAATCTCGATAATCGTAAACTGTCTGAAATATTGTTGACAAAGAACAAAGATTAAAGTTCAGAAATCATAGATCAAAGTTCAGCAATCGAGTAAAAACTTTTGTGAACATTTCCACATATATCGGAGCTTTGAAAATAAGAGATTTCATCAGTAGAGGCGGAGGCACGAGAGCAATGCAAGAGAAAAAACCGAAATCTAAGGCTAGGCGCTGAAATCGAGTAGACCTCAGAATAACGTTTGCTGCGGGTCTGAAAGGAATCATGACCAAAGCGAACTCAGCGAAATCATTATTTGATAATTTGTAAAGCTGCCTGCGGAAGATCCATAATTTTAGAATACTTGCCTCTGATCTGTCATTTTTTTGTCATTTATAACACATTTATCAAGAGTTTGCATAGACACGGGCTCTTGCAATTCTTGCAATTCAATTCTCTGATCAGTAGGGTCTCAAAATCCGTCCTTCCAATAAATGTTCGTTTATGTCCTGATAATGAGGGCGAATAAAGAGCTATGACTATCATAATCTCTATAAAGGCCAATCGTTTCTAACATCATTTTGGCACTTATTGTTAGAATGGGTCATTAGCGCATCTAGAAGAAGAGTATTGAATTTTGAGGCAAAAAAATTGAATCGGAGTGAGAAACTTTCCGAATTTTTTCAACTTGTGCAACCCTAGTGGAGGCCTCCACTCTCACAATGTTTCAGAAGAATAGCATTTTTCACTAAAGAACTATACATGTTTAAAAAGTGTACTTCGATTGTGTCATCATTACACAACAGTGAACAAATTTAATTACACCAACATCATGGTTGTTTTCTTTGATGAGCTGCTTACATTGACTCAAAAGATCAGCTTGATTGCTTTCCTGAATCAAAATTCGAAAAAAATTAAAAAGCGTCCCATGACTTTTTGCCGATACTGTATATGTAGAAAGAAATTTTACATGCAGTGCTCTCGTCCCTACGCCTCTGCTGATGAATTCTCTTATTTTCGAAGCTCCGATTTATGTTGAAAATGTTCACAAAAGTATGTATTCTATTGCTGAACGTCAGAAAATTGAAAATAATACATTTTAAAGAAGTGACAATGTCGAAAAAGAGTAATTTTCACCTGTCCCATGACTATTTGCTGATACTATATCAGTTATACGATTTTTTTATTATTTCTGATAATGTTGATGGTTATTTCGTACAATAAATTAATGAGAACAAGGTAAAACGCATGAAAGTATAATTTAAAGTCAAATTTGAGCCGAAAAAAATTTGCAAAAATTTCGACCGGGAACCGGATTCGAACCTGCGTCGGCGTTTGGGCGTTAGAATTCACCATTAAGACTGGCGATATCACTATGCCTGGCATACAGCCGGTCCAAATAAATGTGATATTCGGATAGTCCATACATTTTTGCATAACATATCAAAAATCCAGCCCCTGGAAATAACAGTAAGATAGTAAGCAATGAGATCAAAACAAAAAAATCTTGTCAAAATTCGGAAAATCGAATATTTCTCGAACATGGAGTTATGAAAACACATGAAACTTGGTATTCTTATATATCTTTGGATCCTCTATCAAACGGTATATAACATGCCATGCAAATCACACTTTGATTTTTCGACTTTTGGTAGATCAAAAATCGATAATTTGGGTCAATTTTTTGACTGAAGTGTATACATCTCCTAGGGACTCCAACCATCAAATATGAGTCACCTGGGATGATTTTGAAACATTGTGCCATGCCCCCGCCGCCGCCCCTCCGCTGTAAGGGAGAATGCGTTTTAACCAGAGTACACTTTATACAAAATTTACACCAGATTTCGTTACTATTTAGCAAAATTGACAATCGTTCGATACTACTCAATTGTTAAATGATCGCGGGTACATATAAAATCATGCATGATCCAGCAAATTCCATGATGATGCATGGTCATTCACGATTCTTGATCATGCTCGAATTTTCCGTGATCTTGCATGGAATTTCAGAATCAATACATGATCACGGATATTCCATGCACGATGCACGACCGTGCCACTAACAGATAGTGACTAATTGCACAAATTATACGTGATCATGCATGGATTCAAACATCTGAGCACTTTACAATGATACTAAAACACATACTTATTAATCCTTGGTGGGAATATCCTCCTCAGTCATCCAGCTCCTTCTTCTTCATAATCATAACTAAGTTCATTGACTGCATAGACACGACGATCAGATTCTGTAACTACAAACAAAATAAGCGTTGAACAGCTGCTTTACAGAACAGGAAGAATAACTTAAAAAGATTAAGCAATTCAACGAATAAGCTATACACGAACAGATTATCGAAGGTGCGTGTAGCTTTATGGCAACATAATAATCAACTTTTAATAAGAAATAGAGGTAAATGCACGAATAAATTCATTGAACGTCAAAAGAAGAGAAAAGAAATGAAACAGCTCCTTCATGGAAACGGTAAGAAATATCGTCAATTAGTATCATGAACTGACTTTTTAAACTGAACTCATAAATTGATGTGCCAGTTATATAAACTATTTTTTAATGTCACTATGATGCATTATGGGAATTTTTCATTATCCATTGTCACATATGCGAAAATTATCTTGCACATATTTATTTCAAACATATAGCCATTTAATTTCTTATTTTATTGATTTTTAGCACATTTATTGAAGATGGATCAATCATAACTAGCTTAAAATCACTTCAATTTGGTTTTCTCACCTAAAAAGTCTACAATGTTATAAAAAATTCATAAAAGAATATGCAATCGGATAGAATTCTCACATTGTTCTTATATTTGGTTGAAATGCCCTCGAAACATCGTTTCAACCATTCATAACAAACAGTTAAACAATTTATGATATGCTTCTTGCATAGGAAACACTCGCAAAAACGAACTATGCTGCTACGCAAGAGTTACGGTAAGTCGCGCGCGTCTTGCAGTAAGTCGCGTGAGAGTTGCTGAGTGCCTTAAGTCTCCTTAAGTCGCGCGTGATACCGCGACTTCACTTTAACCCGCGCGCGAGTTGTCACTACCCCGCGCATAACTCGCAAGTCGTCGATATCGCGCGCGCGACTTGTCACTACCCCGCGCGCGTGTCGCGCGGAAAGTCTGGAGTATTAGCTTTTTTAAAATAGATCTTAATAAGATTAAATCGGATTTATATAAAAAAGAATAAACAACAAATGACAAACTCTCTCGTGGTGAACACGCCCAGGCATCGGATGGTCTCGCGGATCGCACATCGCGCGCTCTCGTCCGTTCACCGCTTCTGCGAGGAGAACCTCAAATTAGCATAATAGTAAATAAACAATAATAAATAACAATAGTAACTAACAATAAGCATATCACAATTATTATTATAAGCGATCGCAAATGAAAAGAAGAACTGCTTTCACACTTTCAGCGAAGCCATACATTAATGTGCGAACGCGAATTCAACAGGCCTGCGCCCAATCGCTATCTTTTTGAAAAATTATGTGAAATAAAAAGTAAATATAATACCTGCAATTGTTCGATGAGCTCATCTTTAGCCTCCGCTACTTGCAGAGGTTGGCCTCTGAGAAAAGGTGAATATTTTTACTATTTCATTAGCAAAAGTATTTGAAAAGCGGGAGATTATTCGTACATTTTATGTGAATTCAATCAAACAATCAAATTAAATCAATCAATAAATAAATGAATAAATCAATCAATAAATCAATAATTCTCACCTAGATGACGCCGACGCGTACCACGTGGGCAGGAATCCGACACCCGACAGCACAAAGCGCAGCTTTCGCTTCGCGTGAAGAAACGCCGCACACTGTGACACGTTCTCCGATGAGTAGTAGGGACGGGAGGGCAGGGTCTGTGAGAGATGTGATATGATAGGGGAGTACTGAATTGCGGTAAGATGAGTGGGTGAGGAACAAACAAACATAGAATACGGTGCGAAAAAGCCATTATTTTTAGCAATCACGTAAAGTAATAGTAATATTCTTTCTTCTTTGATGGTCTAATCTTGACATCATCATCACTATTTCCTAATTTACACGGAGTTTTGTTTGTACACTCTCTAGAATTGCGCCGTGCAGTCTCACCTGTACGGGCAATTCGGGTATATTCTTTCTTTAAGATGGTCTAATCTACGCGTAAGTATTCTAATACACATTTTGCCTTGTTTCCGAGAACACTCACTACAGTGCAACCGACAATGAGAGAGAAAAAAAGGCAATTACGGGACAGTCTATAGCTGTGAAAATGTGAGTTTTTTCGTTTTGAGAGTATAATCTCTACAGTGCAACCAGTCTCTCACCTGTACGGGCAGAGGTGGTGCCGTTTCGATCGGTGGATTGGACAAATCCGAGTCGGAGAGAGGGTCAACGAGGACGACTGGCTGCTGTTGTTGGTGTTGTCGTGAGTACTTGGTCAGGATGTCATCGGGCGAGGACTCGTCCAGTTCTGCAAACGTGTCAACAATGGATTTTAAATATTGATTTTTTTTAAATTCGTGATTTAGAACACTGAAAACTATTGATTAAAGAGAATTTTCGGGGTTCCCAGAATCAATATCAATCAATAAAAACAGCTCCTGAAAATCAATCAATATATTGATTTCAATATATCAACGATATATGCCAAAACACCATCAATTTGTTGATCTAATTCAGTTTTCCATTTGGTAAAGCAAGCCCGCTGTTTCATTTGATACATATTGATGGAAAATCAATTATCGATCGATAATGCTTCTCTAGATACCGTATCCCTCGCACACGTACCATCTCGTCGGGAGCTCTCCACACTCGGCAAATCGTCCATAGTGGCCGATGCTCTCATTGTCGCCACGTTTCCTGACGAGAAGAAATCGATTATTGATTGATTAATTTTATTATTGATTAATTTATTCGATTAGTATTGATTCATCAATTGATTAAGGTAATTTCTAACCTAAGGAAGACCCTTGGCTACTTCAAAATACAAAGTAAAATCGATTAACCAATGAATACAGTACCGTCAAACTACCGTACCTCTCTTCATCTTGTCTCCAATCCGGTGTGGACCCTGCAGGATGGCCGCATTCTTCGATCGCATATCGATCGAGAACTAAAATGGATTGATGATATTCAATTCAATATTCAATAACCCATTCTTCTTGAATATCAATGACTATATATCAATGAATATCAATGACTACCAGTGAGTTCTCGTCTCAGACAATTCATATTATCCAACGTCACTCTATTAACCCGCTTGTAGAAGTGATGCAGAGGTAATCAAGACCCGAATAACAAATATTCTCAATAATAAATATTCTCACAAACAACAAAACAGCATAAGCGTGAGTGTGCTTCATCCACGATGGTCTACTCAACAGAGCAACCATAATCCTGCCAAGCCAGCCGTGACAGTGACCTGTCGCTTTCTCGTTTCTCGCTCGTATGATTATTCTGCATTCACTTTCCTGCTTCGATAAGCATCCCGTGTTCTCGCTGGGATCCAAACAATAGAGTCACAAACGGCAAAACAACCCGAGCCAGCCTATCAGTGACCTGTGGGTTTCTTGTCTCAATGACAACTGATTACTGCACAACTCCCACCCCTCTTCTTTATCCATCTCAATACCGTCTAAATACTAAAAGACAACACAAGGTCTCAGAGGTAGTTTGAGATGCAGACAAATATGGAGATAGACTCAAGAGAAAGAGACATAAAACCAAAAGCCAACTTCCGTTTTTTATCCTGTGGCCCTCAATCTTTTGCAATCCCATGTCTAACACTCAACATAAAAATTTATTTCATTAATTAAGCAATCAACAACCTATTGCAGTATACATTGTGGAAAGATCAAAGATCAAAGATCAAAGATCAAAGATCAAAGATCACCGACTGCTTATTACGCTCGGGGAATATAAGTGAACAACGGGAGAGAAAGAGGACATATTAAAGATATTATCGATTGATTGATGGGCGAAAGGGTTGAAACCTCATTTGAAGGAGTTGATCAATTGTTCGGAGAGGGGATTGGTTGTGTGAATCCAGATATAAGGGGCATATAGCAGATTATGAATATTATGAAATTTGATGGAATAAATAAATAAATATATAAATAACATAGACCAACATTCAAACGAACTAAAGAATTACTTGGCAACTTTTCTAGGACCGCTCACCTAGATAACACAGCAGGCAAATGGACCCCGAGGCAGAATACAGTGAATACTGGGAACATATTGCCTGTGCAGACTCGCCGAAAGCATTCGGAAGTCACTTTCCTTGCCTGAATCCATCTATCCCCAAAGAGTAACTATCGGTAGTGGGCAGTCAAAAACAATCAAAATGAGGCAAGACTGGGGAAGGCATATAGAAAGGGACAACGGAAGTCATCGGTCTATCGTCTACTATAATACATAGGGAACAATTGCTTCATCAGAGGAAGAAGATTCGAAGCCTAAGGAAGTTTATCATTGAGGTACAAAGTTCAAAGATCAAGGTTCAAAGATCAAAGATCACTGCTCTCCACCTGTCACGGTTTCAGGCTCAGTGTTAGGCTCGGCGAATTTCATCATCAACTTCTTCTTCATCTCCTCGTCATGGAAGTGCGTCCATAATGCTGTGCCGTCGGCCATCTGAAAGATCAAAGATCAAAGATGAAAAAACAAAGATCAAAGTTCAAAATACAAAACACAAAGATCACACAACCCACCTCTAGACCATCACGGAAGTCGCGTAGCGTCAGTCTGTGGCGTGCGCGCTGCGCCGTAGGATCCCTGAAAAACAAATTAATAAATTTAAATATCAAGAATTAAAGGAGTACAATAACCCATAAATCAATAAATCAATCAATAACCGTACGTCGTGGTGTTCAGCCGCAGTGCGCCTGACGGCGCGACCAGATACGGTAGACGAATCTGAATAACAAAGGAATGAGTAGAATATTTCATAAGAAAAATCGATAATCTTTTGCATAGCGATAGATAAAAATCAATAAAATCAGATATCGATCATACCTTGACGGCATCTTCTATGATGCCCTTGATGTGGTAGACAAGCGCCTCGGTCACGATCTCTCCGACGTCCGGAGGCATCTGAAATGAGATATACACGTTTTCTTCCTCACTTCCTTCCACTCCCCCCCCCAGTCGGTTCTTTGTTTCGCATAATGCACTTATTGTTAGAGAACATCGCAATGACCCTTTGTTCTCGTGAAAATGTGAGATGCACAAAAATGTATGATTCCCATGCCACAATGAGATCGCCAATTCATCATAGCAGCCGGCGGATTTATGTTTCACCAATTGCAGATAAGATTGGCGATGAAAAGGAGCAACAATCGTGCTCCGTTACCAATACAAATAAATAAATATACAAATTGTTAGTTGTGGCGAAAAACCTTATATACTCGTCTATTATTATTATTATTAATGCTCCTTTCAAAAGTAAAAAAAACGAAAAGAAAAGAAAAGCAGAGAATACTCTCCTCGTTTCACACACTCTCTCGCTTCTTTTTCTTTTCTTTTCGTGACTTTTGAACACTATGAGGTATAGCAGGAGGGGATTATAAACTTAGACCTACAGTACCGTGCAAAAGTCTGGACGCAAAATTCGAATTGTTATAACTTTCTACGTCCTTGGCCGATCGGCCTCGGTTAAATTTTATTATATAGTATAAACATTGGAGAAAATTTTGATGGTATCGATTATCACCTACGGTGATGAAATGATTTCATCATACTCAAAATGCCGAGGTGTGATCCAAAAAATAGGTTTATTCTCAGGTAGATTTTTTCTGTGAGTCCAATTTTTTTGTGAGGAACGAACAACTATCAGTGAACATTTTAAGCCATTAACCACGTTGATTGCATACCGCAATAAGGAATGAGCTAATTTCGCCCGAGCCATCAAAATTTCGTAAAAATGCCATAACTCAGTCCGTAGTTGAGCTACAGGCCCAGCCGGGCCTAAACATCTACAAAGTGGCGAGATTACAGCAATTCAATTATGACTCTGCCCATAAAAATTTCGTAATATTTTTGCACCACACACACTCTCTCGCACATTCCTTGCCTTGTCAACAAGAGAAGCTGATTGTGAGAGTATCAAATTAGCCTACTTGTTAGGCGGCACGATCTTAAAGGCATACCTAATTTGAAACTTCCCGCTCTGGTAATGCTCTCTCGCTTTCTTTGTCTACGAGAGAGCGTAGTCTGAGTGTAGAGTTTCAAATTATCGCGGGGCCTTTTAGCAAATGCACATTGTAATTAATACACGCCATTTCAAGTGCCGCGGTGCCGGAAAAACTAACAAAGAAGGAGATAAAGAGAGAATAGTAGAAATGGGGTAGAGAATGGGGAAATGCCACTAGTATTCATGGTGAGACTTCCAGTCGTGCATTTTCATGTTTCACCATTTCCAGAAATTCACAACGCCTATGAGCATAATGATGATCATCATTATCTCTTTCTCTTGATAATTATGTTATGAACTCCTTCATTGTATTTGATGGAATAAATAAAATAAATAAATGACAAATCAATATCTCCCCCACCTCCTCAACGCCTTCCTTTGCTCCTCTCAGATAGAACAACGTCGTTATCGTGGATTCCGATGGTAGCGCATACGATCTCTTCGTCGACTGTGTCTTACTGTCAGATGGTCGACCAAAGGAGGTCGATGCGCCCAGTGACATCTGTATAGGGATTTATTTATTTATTTAGTTATTTATTTATTTATTTATTTATCGTACACCACAAGGGTGTATCCATGAACGGTGGCAAACGTGACGTCACAAGCGTAGGTGGAGGATCTCTCGCAAACGCCTCCGCCTACGCTTGTGACGTCACGTTTGTCTGCAAACTGTATGCCACCGTTAATGTATACGGTCCTGAGGGCGGTGTTTAACATAGTTATGAAAGTGATCTTTGATCTTTAACTAGCTGAGTTCAATCAACCAACAGCAACTAAAGGTTTTCGAGAGCAATACACAGATGACTATCTCGCGACCGTAGAATGACGCTACCGTACCTCGCATCCGTCAAGTAGGTGCGTGAAGAGGCGTTCGTGAGCGGCGTGTACGGTAGGTGGCAGAATCGATTGGATGAGTTCGTCAACATCGACGAG
Source organism: Parapristionchus giblindavisi (assembly GCA_943737045.1). NCBI lineage: Eukaryota > Metazoa > Nematoda > Chromadorea > Rhabditida > Diplogasteridae > Parapristionchus > Parapristionchus giblindavisi. Next base: position 1,444,381 of record CALSFV010000009.1, read on the forward strand.
AGTGGCGCGACCACGAATAAACCGCACGAGCACTGCCATGTAACTGGAGGAGATATTGATCGGTTGGCTGATTACGGTAACGATATTGATTGATTATTGTAACTGATTGCCTGATGATTGGTATCGATCGATTACCGTAATCAATAAAGATATTAACAGTAACCCTCTCATCAATAGTTCATTGAACGGTCAATCATCAGACATCTGCCAATCGATAATCACCATCGACTACCGTATACCTATCCATGGACGATTGATCGTCGGCGAGTCCCACACAGATCTCCCTGACTGCATTTCTCATCTCAGCGTACGTTCGTTTCCTCTTTTCCATCTTCTGCTCACGCTCTCGCTCGTCCCACTCATCCATCTCAATTTTCTTCTCAAAAATCAATTTAAATATTACTAATCAATCAACTAAGGATTACTGTATTCTCCAAGGGGCGGAGCTGAACTACTAAAAATTTGTATCTTTAATCTCTCAGATATCACTATTTCCAGTATCCATCCGACTGGTTGCACATTTTTGCATAAATACACGAACTTTAATTAATCTTTATCACCATAGTACATATTAATATTAAGAACAATTACCAGTTACGGTTGTTAGCAAAATTACAAAAAAATGTGTGTAAAACTATCACTTCCATGGTAGGGTTGGTGTAGGATATCTGCATAATACAAATGAGGAGGGGACATTTTGATCGACTATTCAGGAATAAACTCTAGATGAGAAGTTCAAAAGCGGCGAAAAGAAACGAAAAAGATGAAGCTAGTGTGTTAGCAGAAGAAAGAATCTTTGACGACAAAAGTCCTCTCGTTTCTCCTTTTTTGAACGGAGAATTTACTGGTTACGGTATGATTATTGATTGAAAATCGATAACCATATCCATTAACCACTCAAACAATCACCAAATCAAATCAGGTTCAATAAAACAGGGTCCATCGGCAAAGTTCTAGAATCATACAAAGTTCCGGTATGACAAAATGGGTACAATTTAGCTAATTTTTTCTACTTAAAATGTCATTTGTCCGAATATTGATTATCGATTAGTAGGGGAAACAAACGAAACTCACATAAAACAGATATACACAATACTATGCAAGTATAATAAAAGATACACAAATCGATTTCGACTAGCATACAAGATTTTGTTCGAATTAATGTAATAAGTTATATATGTAAATTATTACAATAATAATAGGGTGCATTATGTTAACAGGGATATCATAGATCAGGCGACCACAGTATCCTCAATATCACAGTGTCAAGATCAAGAATCAAAGATCAAAGATCAAAGATCACATCTACAGGAGCGTCTTGATGTACTCGATGGCAGCAGTGAACTGGGTCCACCAGTAGGCGTCACTTCCGTCCATTTGATTGGTGAAGAATCCATCCACATACTGTACATTGGATAGGAGAGCGGGAGGATTTGCCTGAATATGAACGGATTATGATCTTTGATCTCTACTTTGATCTTTGATCTCTACTCATCGGAAAGTCATTCAGTCAAAGAAAAGCATGCGTACTTCACGAAAAATCAATATTTGAACGTATACACTTCTCAAAATCATATAGTTTGCACAACTTTTTCCGCGATAAGCAAATACAATCCGCGCTAGTCAGCATCATCTTTCATATTTCAACCCTCTTTTTTTAAATCTCCCATGCTCAGCTATACGGTATGTGTTCCTTGGGCCATAACATGGTCAGACTTATGATTAGAATTTACCATCACGAGTACGTATACGAGAATGGGCGTGACGTCATCAGCGGCAGCGGGACTCGATGACGTCAGAGCGAGCAGATTCGAGATCGTCTCGCATGCACGACTGCAGAGAATATTATTAATATTAATTTGTTCAATTGTTGGAATGACAGGCTTTGGCCTAGAAGACAAAAAGTTCTGAAAACAAAAAAGTGCGATCCTAGTTCCTGAAATGGCAAAAAGGAAACAAAGAATCAAACGGAGAGAAATTACAATGATCTATACTAATACTATTATTGGTTTAAAAAAAACTAAAATACAAAAATCTTAAGCGATTTCAACTCTCAAGTGACATAAAAGAAACGCAGATTCAACGGGAGGAAAACATTGTTCTCAAAACATCAAATTTCACCAAGGTCATAATGCGAATCACAAATAGCTCAATCAAAAAAGGCAACTGCTCAATAAATCAACAATTATACCGTAACCAATAAACTACCGTAATCCTCATACCTGACGCAGGCGAGCTTGTCTCGGGGCGATTTGTACGCATTTATGACGGCAATTTCGTGTTGGGCGGATGGCCATGGGCACTCTCCACGCAGGGCCTAAATTGAACTTTGATCTTTGACCAATACATAATTTAATCCTAAATTGATCTTTGATCTTTCGTGTTTAATCGAGCCGCTTTATCCCTGCATATCATGCTAATCTGATAAAACAAACAGCAAATTATGTTAAATACTTCTAGTATTGCACTAATTACAGGGCACCAATACTAGTTACAGTAACCAGGTCACACGGTAAGTCAATAGATCGATACCTCGGGAATCGCGAGTACTCCGTGCGCCGGCGAAACGCTGGCGGCCAGTCGCTGCAGCGCCTTGTACAGCACCCTGTAAGGAATAGTCAATCAATTGAACGCAGCGATCAAAGATCAGTGATCAAAGATCAAAACTCACTCGTCTCTGTAGATGTCGGCGTCGTTATTGGGATAGAATGCCATATGGTAGATGCGGCCCATGAGCAGACGTTCGACACACTTGCGCGCGTATTCACGCTGCAAAGACCATATTGATTAAGGTTCTGCTCAAAATTGGCTGGAAAAGAAACGAAAATCAGAGAATACACTCTCCTCGTTTTACACACCCTCTTTTTACTTTTTTTACACACACTCGGCGAATTTCAAGAGGAAACAAAAACAAGAACAATAAATCAAGCTCACATGATTGATATTTGCCGCCCGGAAGACGCCAGAGGCCTCCAATTGGCGCCAGAGATTGCCAATGTGCTCCTCCACCCACTCCGTCTTCTCGTCCTGATAATTATTTATGATTATTATATATTATATTATTTAAATTCTTTTTTTATAATATGTTGCTTATACTAGATTTCTTCATTCATTAAACATTTCTTCCGGTATTTTAACACTATTTTATTATTCATTTATTATTACCTGAGCGTACAGGGCGACAAACTGCGAGTCCAGTTGCTGCAACAGGGTCGGATGGCGAGAGGGAATGTAGAATCTGTGATTTGACTGAATATTTCAAAAGTAAAATATTGATTGAATTCTGGATGCAAATCGACACACTGAAGCAGATTTTGAAGAAACATAATCGACAAATCGATATTCAATCAATACCGATTGATCCACATCTCCACCAGACACTCTTCAGCCAGTGATTTCTCCCGTTGAACACGGGCTGAGAGCCGCTCGAGGGCTGCCTGTAATCAATCAATAATTATGTTATTATACATTTATTACAAAAACCATTTGAAATGATTTCAACCAATACTATACCGTACCTTCAACCAAATAAAAAAATCAATAACTCAGCATTCACAGTACATTAACGAAAATACTACCTTAGCTACCATACCCCTCCTTCTACCGTATCCAATAAATCAATCACTACCGTAACCAATCAATCAACGACTACCGTACCTGTAGTCTCAGCAGCGACAGTCTCGACTGCTGCAGGTAGAGTGTGTAGGAGGCACGACGTCGATGATCCTCGCGCAGTGAACGGAGCAGTTTGCGCACTCTGACACAAATATTATGAGTCTATTTTTAAATTTTACTTGACATGTTTCACTTTTGTTCCTTCATTTTCACGGTATTTGCAAATAACAATTGAATATTGCATACTAGCTTCTTTAAAATAGATCTTAATAAGATTAGAACTTATTTTGAAAATAAAAATAATAAACAATAAATGAAACAAACTCTCTGGTGGTGAACACGCCCAGGCAGCGTATGGTCTCGCGGATCTGAGCGCACAACGCGCGCTCTCGTCCGTTCACCGCTTCCGCGAGGAGGACCTTTAATCATAATAATGCTTATTTACTAGTTATAATAGTAAACAAGAATATCACAATCATTATTATAACCAAAAGTCAATGATGAGAAGGATTGCTTCCAAAATTTCAGCGCAGCCATATACCAATGAGCAAACGCGAATTCAACAGGCTATCGCTATCTATCTCGGTGAGAAATTTCGAAAAAAAAAACGATAAATTAAAATAATAATTAAATACCTGCAATAGTTCGATGAGCTCATCTTTCGCCTCCGCCACTTGCAATGGTTGACCTCTGAAAAAGGCAAATATAATAAATCCTTCATTAGCAAAAGTATTTGAAAAGCGGAAGATAGTTTATTCGTAAATTTTCTGTGAAATCAAACAAACAATCAAACAAATAATCAAACTGAGTCAATCAATCAATCAATCAATCATTCAATAAATCTCACCTCGATGACGCGGACGCGTACCACGTTGGCAGGAATCCTACGCCCGATAGTACAAAGCGCAGCTTTCGCTTCGCGTCAAGAAACGCCGCACACTGTGACACGTTCTCCGATGAGTAGTAGGGACGGGAGGGGAGGGTCTGTAAATGTGATATGCTAGGGGAATACTGTATTACATAGGTCGAAAAGTATGTTAAAAAGTACCAAGCCTGACCGCATTTTGATCCAAATTTTCATAAAAATCGCAAAACCTGACCGCATTTTGATCCAAATTTTCATAAAAATCGGAAAACCTGACCGCATTTTGTAAGCCGATAACCTAGTTATTCGACCTATGTTATATTACACGCTACAAGTACGGTAAGACTGCATAAGCAATGTCATCATCCACATTGTGGGTACGAGTCAGTTTAAGCATTGGTTGGCTTATAAAAACCATAGGTCGAATAGCTAGGTTATCGGTTTTCAAAATCCGGTCCGGTTTTTCGATTTTTGACAAGTTTGGCTCTAAATCCGGTCAGGTTTTTCGATTTTTGTGCAATTTTGGCTCAAAATCTGGTCATGTTTTTCGATTTTTGTGAAATTTTGGCTCAAAATCCGGTCAGGCTTGGTACTTTATAACCTCCTTTTCGACCTATGATAAAAACGTGTCACTTTTGCAGATTTCGGTGACAATGAGAGAGAAAAAAACGAAAAATATAGTCAATTAACGGTCTGAAAATTTGTTTGTTTTTTTTTCGTTTTGCGAGTGCAATCTGTAGAATGCACCGTGCACCAGTGTCTCTCACCTGTACGGGCAGGGGTGGTGCCATTTCGATCGGTGGATTGGACAGATCCGAGTCGGAGAGAAGGTCGACGAGGACGACTGGCTGCTGTTGTTGGTGTTGTCGCGAGTACTTGGCAAGGATGTCGTCGGGCGAGGACTCGTCCAGTTCTGCAACGGTTGTAGCGTTTAAGTATTGATTTTTTTAATTCGCAACTTTATAAGTAACAGTTTTATATAGTTGCGAGGTTTTACAAAGTTATAAAGTTTATAAAGATAAAGGTAGTAGCTTTGTAAAGTTGTATAAACAGAGTTCGTGTTATTTTTTCACCACTTATCCAATTGTCGATATCAATCAATAAAAAAACATAAATCAAAATATTACGAAGTAGATCAGCATTGGATCGGCTCTCATTCAAGTTACTGCCACCCGGAGCTCCTGAGAAATCAATCAATCAATATATTGATTGCAATGTCTCAATGATATGTCATATGTCAATACATCATCGATTTATCGATCTATTGAATTCAGTTTTCCATTTGGTCAAGCAAGCCCGCAGTTTCATTTGATACATATGAATGAAAAATCGATAACGCTTCTCCAGATACCGTATCCCTCGCACACATACCATCTCGTCGGGAGCTCTCCACACTCGGCAAATCGTCCATAGTAGCCGATGCTCTCATTGTCGCCACGTTACCTGAAGAGAAGGAATCGATTATTGATTGATTAATTTAAAGATTGATTAATTCGTTCGATCAATATTGATTCATTAATTGATCAGAAGAAGACGTTTGGTTCAAAAACGCAGAAAAATCGATTAACCAATAGATACTGTACCCTCAAACTACCGTACCTCTCTTCATCTTGTCTCCAATCCGGTGGAGACCCTGCAGGATGGCAGCCTTCTTCGATCGCATATCGATCGAGAACTGAAATCGAACAGTTAAAATCAATTCAATATCCCATCGAACTTCTTGAATATCAATGACTCAGCATTACCAGTGACTTTCTCGTTTCAGGCAATGCACATTATCCAATGTCACTCTATTTATCCGCTACCACCGATTCTCGGCCCAAATAAAAAAATATTCTCACAAACAACAAAACAGCAAATTCTGATATTCTGTTATAAGAATTAAATTTCTTAAAACAGAACATATTGTAAGAGAATTTTCTCTGTGAGTACCAATGACCTGTGGCTTCCTCGTTTCAAGCTCTTATGATTATCCTAAAGTCACTCGATTTATCTGCTGTATTTTTGCTACCGTTCCAAAACAATAAATACTCTCCAGTCGAACTACAATCTATCTTGCTGACATTGGGGTGTGACCAGTGGTTTTCTCGTTTCAAACACTACTGATTACTCTACATTCACTCGCCTTCTTCGATTCGTCACCTTTTTCTTGCTCTTCAGTTGGAACCAAACAATACAGTCACAAAACACAAAAACAACCAAGCCACACCCTATCAACGACCTGTCAGTTTCTTGTCTCAGTCACAACTGATTATCGTACAACTCCCTCCCCTCATCGGTATCGTTCTCAATACTCGAGAAAAAAACTACAATCTATCCAGCCCACACCCACCTTTCCCTTGAGCGTGCCTCCTCCACCCGCAGACTCCGCCCCTCCTCCATCCACCGACGATGACTGCTGTAGGGTACTACGATGATGATGGTGATGATGATGATGATGCTCCCTGTTGCTCGTGCCGTGACCATCGAGGAGTAGGTGTGATGAGGGCGGTGGTGAGATCGACGATGCGTATGCTGCAAAAGGACAATAATAATAATAATAATAATAATAATAATAATAATAATAATAATAATAATAATAATAATAATAATAATATTTATATGTTTTCATGAATATACAATGAAACGCGTGATGATAAAACGAAAACGACAATGTTGTTGCATATTGGCATAATACGTTGTATACACAGGTCGAATAGTCACGTTACAGATTTTCAAAATGCGGACAGGTTCGTAGTTTGCAACGTATTTTTCGACATTGCATAATATGCGTCAGTAATTCTCGACTATCGCTTGCTAATTCATCTATGACGCCTTTCTAGCAGCCAAATCATAGGTCGAAAAGTACGTTACAAAGTACCAAGCCTGACCGCATTTTGAGCCTAAATTTCCCAAAAATCGAAAAACCTGACCGCATTTGAGCCAAAATTCCCCAAAAATAAAAAAAAACCTGATCGCATTTTAAAATTCGATAACCTAGCTATTCGACCTATGAGCCAAATGCCACTTCATTTGACACAATATTTCTTTGGGATTTCAATACTGGCACAGCTCTTAAAGACTGATTATTTTCTAAAATAAATAATTATTTTCGAAAATGCCAACCTTGAGAAGACGATCCTGGAGCGTCCTCTCCAGCCTCCGATGTCGGCTTCTGCAAGAAGATCTTTAATCTCTAGATATCAATAAATACATTTCCGAAAATAAATCTACCCCAAAGCTACTCCAACAGGGCATACAACCATAGGTGGGCGCGTGGAAACGAATATTTTTCGCGCACAGCCTTGCTTTCCCATGGGAGACTTGCACATAGCCTTGCCTCGCGAAAATCGTACAATTTCCAGTCGAATTCATCAAAAAATAGCCATGCGCACAGCCTTGCCTCACCCTTCCCCGGTTTGCGCACAGCCTTTCACCCAGTGTGCCCACCTATGCATACAACCTTATAATACCGTAACCTTATTGCTACTGAAACCTACACTGCACTAGCCACATCTCACTCTCCTCGTGCAAATATATCGCACTACAGTAGCTCCTACCGTATCCTCCCCCACACTACCGTAACACCGTAATACCATAAGATCTCACACCGTATCCTCCCCCCCCCAACTCTACCGTACACCGTAACCCCGTAATTTCTCACCGATACAGGCATGAGGGGATTGCCGGTGCCTCCACTTCCTCCTCCTCCTCCACTCGCTCGCCTTCCCTCCTCCGAGTAGAACGAACTGCCGCTGCTCTGACGACGACGCATGCGACCTGGAGGCATGTAATCATCATACATTCTCATACCCTCACAATGTGAGGATCGACCCACTATATATGGCTCATTTTCAGGATCGACCCAATATGACGCTCATTTTTTTATGCAAAAGATTGCAATTTAAGCGTAAAAAATATCATTTAAAATAACACTTTTTCTATAAAAAATATCCGGGGAATGCGCCAAAAATGTATGGTAATACATGAAATACTGCAAATCGCTTGCGCGTACCTATTCGGCCTATGCTGTACACCCCCTATTTTATCTCTAACATATTGAACCCATTAACTAACTCCAGCATTATTTATAACGCAAAGCATGAATCACACTGGTCGTGTTAACCGGGGGAAAATGTGAATTAATTTTCGTTTTTAGTCGCCAGAGCGCAGAGCAAAATAGACATAAGGTATTCCTTTAAAGCGAGACCCCAAGCTAAATTTAAATTCCACGCTCTGGCCACACTCTCTCCCTTTCTTTGTCGGCGAGAGAGCATTGCCAAAGCGGAGACCAAATAGGCATACGGTATCCCTTTAAAGATCAAAGATCAAAGATCAACAATACCTGAATCTGCTCCGTTTCCGATCGACGACGACGATGGTCCCTGTCCACCTCCACTGTCAGCACTGGCCATCGATGATGCAGGGTGATGGCCACCTCCTACTCCTCCAATGTTCACGCCACTGCCGTGACCGGCTACGGGCAGGGGATGCTGCAATAAGTCAGGGTACTATGGATAATTGATTATTGATCATCGATTTTCTTAAAATTAAATATTTATTCACCATAAGGCAGGCAAATGTACAATTTAAGATAATAATAATAATAATATTTTATTTATGCATTACAAGGACTAAGATAAGATATAAACTTTTGGATATCCTTATAATCCAGAGAATCTAATAGACGAAATTGGGAGCAAAATAATTCTTTTTTTAATCAACCATATCAAATGTGAGTCAAGATATTAAAGGCACACCCCAAGCTAATTTCACTCTCCGCATTGGCAATGCTCTCTCGTAGACAAGGAAAACGAGAGAGGGTGACCAGAGCGGAGAGTTTCAAATTAGCTTGGGGTGTCATTTTGAATAATATCGACTATTTTGATTCATTACAATGTGTTATACGATACAGTAGGAGCAAACAATCGACAAAAATCAATAAATATCAATCAATAATCAATCAATATCTCACTCACATTATCACTTCTATCGATCCGATCGGCCTCTGAATCACTGGCGACGGCGTCGAGTGACCACGTGTCCGACTTGTCCTCTCCGCCTGAGGCAAGAGCTTGCTTATTGATTGATTTCCAAGAATATTGATTAACGGATACCAAAAAGTACATGGCGGTATTTTAACAAACAAACAATCCACTTAATATCTATTTATTACATGTAAAAATATTTTATACTAAATTGAAATCGCAGAATGCTACAAATATAATTGCGCATGTCGATAAATATATGAAACATCTTCATGGTGTATGATAAATAAATAAATAAATAAATATAATAATTACCCGCGGTGCTTCCATTACGCAGACTTCCCGAGCGTCCGGAGCGCGACTGCACACCGCCCGGGGGCACCGGGGCACCCGAAGCTCCCGCCTGTCCCAGTCCTCCTCCTAGACCTCCAGCAGCATTGCCTGCCTGAAGTCCTCCACCTCCACCGAGTATCAGCGCGAGTGGGGGAGCCTGAATGTAATAATAATAATAATAATAATAATAATAATAATAATAATAATAATAATAATAATAATAAGAATAATAATAAAATAATAATAATAAAGTAATAATATTATTAATATTATAATGCTTTATTGTAAGGGTAAGCAATGAATATTACATTTTAGGAAACGTACAAGAAAATGATTGAATACATAGTTTACTATGCCACAACGGCGCAGCATAGGAATAGCAGTGAACATTGAACATTAGCACTAGCAACATTAGGAGTCGATAGAACGTCTACTAGCCAGAGGTCGTATGCATGAACGCTTTGCAAACCGTTTGTCGACAAAGGCGACGTCACAAACGTAGGCGGAGTCGTTTGAACCCCCCCCCCCCCCCCCCCCATACGCTTGTGACGTCAAGTTTACCTTCAAACAGTTTGTCAACGTTCATGCATACCGTCCCCAAAACCCGCCACTCTCACGTTTCATCGGTACATCATAACCAATAGCTACATCATCAAAAGATGCACTTTTGATTCAATAATATCTAATTTCATGAGTACATTTACATGTCTAACTCTGATCTATTTCCATTATAACCATACATTTTCATGCACTCGTAATGCGAGGACTATATATGGCTCATTTTCAGGTCACTAGATGCGAAACGAAGCAAAAAATGACGATTTTTAATCGAACAATAACAAATTTTCTAAATTGACCCACTATATAAAACAAATGGCGAGGGTACCGAAAATGTATGATTCATAACCACCAGGAGATGGCTCACCTGTGGCAGCTGCAGCGTGGGGCCCTCGTTATCCGATGGCACGACGTCTGTCGACCATGAGTCTGAGAGCAGCGAGCGCTGATCGTCTCCTGAAAGGCAATTCATCGAGTTGTTTTTTTTCATGCTTGTATAATACTATTAAATTAATATTATTAATAAATGTACAAGAATAAGTATGCATGCACTTTAAATATAATTTTTTTTTGATTAAATAAGTTAACTAGCAATGTGCACTGTGATGTTTCAGCCCATAGGTGGGCGCGTAAAAACGAATATTTTTTGCGCACAGCCTTGCCTTCCCATGGGGGACGTGCGCATTGCCTTGCCTAGCGAAAATCGGGCAATTTTCAGTCGAATTCGTCAAAAAATAGCCATGCGCACAGCCTTGTCTTACCCTTCCCCGGTTTGCGCACAGCCTTTCCCCCAGCGTGCCCATCTATGTTTCAGCCGCTACGTCTATTCCAAGCTTGCACTTGTCATGCTGTTTTGAAGACCAAGAAATATCTTACCTATCTTTATCTTGACTATATCTTGATTTATCTTACGATTAGATTTACTAAATAATATTTTTTTTATTTATTTGTGCATAGTTGCAGCAGTGCACGTGCTATGCACAATTCTTAGCGCCAGAGAGAAATATCGTGTCAAATGAGAGGCTGTATCAAGCAGCACCCGCCACTATCACGTTTCATCGCTTTATCATAATCAAAAACGATTCATAATTTAACGATCGTCTCGTTTTCTTTCTTATTGTAAAAATATTCAATTAAAGAACCACTCACTGCATAGGTCGAAAAGTACGTTACAAAATACCAAGCTTGACCGGATTTTGAGATAAAATTTCACAAAAATCGAAAAACCTGACCGGATTTTGAAAACCGATAACCAAGCTATTCGACCTATGACTCACTGTATCGATGGGGTTGGCTGCTCGCGGGCAGACTGAACTTGCCAAACTTCTCCTCCAGTCCCTCCGCGTTCTGCTTGCGCACCGTGACGGGCAGGCGCGGCATGAGTGCCTCGCGCGCCGCCACCTCAGCCGCGCCACCCTGCACCGTTGACGCGCCACCAGCCGCTGCAAGATAGAGATTGATCAATAAATATTTTTTTTTAAATGACCAAGCGCTCAAAATCAATCAATAAGTCAATATGAAAATCACACACATTTCGAGCACCAAGATTGTAGGGGTTTACGGGTACTTATTATTTCTACATTGTCCGGCTTATGAAAAAAAGGTCATTATATATCATATTTTGCTACAGTAAAACAACAGGTCAGCTTATGCTTCCGAAAATGTGAGTTGAACAAAAATGTATATTAATTTAATAAGTAAATCAATGTACAGGAGTGATATGCACGTATTTAAAATAACTGAAACAATAAAGCTATTAAGTAATAATGTGCTTCATGGTGTTTCGGCCGCTACGTCTAGACACCATAAAGCTTTGCCTGGTGTATGATCAAAACCCTCACCAGCTACGGTGCATTATCATTCGCCACAATAAATCAATATCGAACAAGATTATCCATTAAATCAATCAATCAATATTACTCACTCTTATAAGGTATCCATGTAATGCGTAAATTATTATTATTTTATATATTATTATTATTATTATTATTATTATTATTATTATTATCATTATTATTATTTTATATATTATTATTATTATTATTATCATTATTATTATTTTATATATTATTATTATTACTATTACTATTTTATATTATTATTATTATTATTATTTTATTAAAATCAAAACCCCTCACCAGCTATGGTGCTCTCGGCGCCATCAGGCGTCTCTCTACCCGAGAGGGAGGGTGAGGCGCGTCCCGACATGGCGCCCAACTCGGAGACGTTGTCGGGCAGTGTTGATGCGCCGTCCTCGTCCAGGAGCAGTCTGAAGGCAATATGTTGAATTGTTAAAATCTTGGAAAAGTAGTGCTTCATAATTGGCAACGAAATTACAAAGCAATGCTACTTTTCCAACTACTTTTACAATCACAAAATTAACAATATTTTTCCACTTTTCCAAGATTTTACCACCACATAAATGTATTATGTACAGTGCTCGCCATTCACCAACAATTATCATTGTTTTCGCCTCTTCATTCCCGGTCAATTAACGGCTATGATGAATAATCGCTCCCACAGTATCTCCCCCAACCAATCGCTCAATACCGTACCCCTACCGTATCCCAACTCCCTCCAACTACCGTACCTATCCTCATGTCCCTCATCATCATCATCGTCCTTCTCTCCACTACTCGCGAGACTCGCCACATCCTGTCCGTCTCCGTCCTCCTCTTCCTCACCCAATCACTACCGTACTCCTACCGTATCCCAATTACCGTACCTATCCTCATGTCCATCATCATCATCATCGTCCTTCTCTCCACTACTCGCGAGACTCGCCACATCCTGTCCATCTCCGTCCTCCTCTTCCTCTTCCTCCTCTTCTCCCGTGTCACTCCCACCCTCCGTCGTGCATTCTGATGGAGCCGAGCCCACTGAAACATAAACATTACTAGTATTCAGTATTCCAAATCAATCAATAATCAATATTCCCAACACAACATATGCAATCAATCAATGATAGGAACCCAGAGGGAGCCGAGCCCACTGAAACATATGTAAATCAATAATATTAATAGATGTACAAGAATAAGTATGCATGCACTTTAAATGTAATTTTTTAAAAATAAATAAGTTAGCTAATAATGTGCCTAAACCATTATCTATATTAACGATATTGCTGATAATATTATTATCACCATACATTGATGTACATCGACAACCGATACTTTATTAATGTTAAATAATTTATTTACTAATAATTAATAGATAATATTTTATTAGGTACCAAATAGGAGTCATACTGAACTGTAATGTAATATATAATTATTTTATGTTAAAACATCCATACTCTATTGTTATCACCACACCTTCCTCAACTTAACACAAACACTCGCGACACGAACACGACTGGTTTAACCGTCGACAGGAGCCAAACAAAATGCAATGTCCGTTCGGCCAGTATTGATAGTCAATAAATCAACCCCCCCCCCTCAAAAAACAACCAATATTCTTCCAAAATCAATCAATGTTCTTGAAAATCAATCAATGAGAGGAACCCCGTCGGGGGTTACCCCGAGGAAGCCGAACCAAATAAAGCAAAGGGGGAGACATACATCTTCCTCAATTTAAATCAAACACTTGCGACACGAACACGATTGGTTTCTAGCGTCGACAAGCCCTCAAACAAAAAGCAAAAATAGCCGCCTTGAGACGGTAGTACTAGTGAACGAATCAAGCCTACCCCCTCACAACCTCACAAAACAATTAATATTCTTCAAAATCAATCAATATTCCTTCTAATCGATAAACAATCAATATTCCTCCAAATCAGCCAATCAACAAGAGGAACTCCGAGGGGACCGAGCACCCCCCCCCCCAACAACGGTGTCATTAATCATCACTAAATGCTAATATTAATATTATCTATATTAATATGATTATTCATTGATGCACTACGACAGCCGATAATTTATTAGACACGAGTAGGATATTATTATATTATACTCATACATTTTGGAGCACCCACATAATGAGTGAGCACTTTTTGTCGATGCGGTCAGTTTTGAGTCGAAACCCATCTAGGAATATCGAGATTAGTTAGAATCACCCCCTTTTCGGATCAGTTCTTAGTACTTGAGATGTAGATCGGGTAAGTTTTGTTCTAATTTCGGGTCAGTTTATAATTCGCAAAAACAATAGATTGTGGGTAGGGCGAAAATGGATGATTGGACTGTACTGTGTCAGAGGATCTTCCTGAATTTAACTCAAACACTTGCGACACGAACACGACTGGTTTCCACCGTCGACACCCCCCCCCCCCCCATCAAAATGCAAAAATGCAGACAACAATAAGAGTTATATTATTTTTTTGTATAGAGCTATAGTGTTTTTCAATAAAGTGCTCTAGTATTACCACATCATCTTCCTCACAAGCAGTGAAGACAAACACTTGCGACACGAACACGACTGGTTTAACCGTCGACAGGAGCCAACCAAAATGCAAAAATGTCCGTGTTGTGCCGGTAATACTAGTCGAATGAATCAAGTTCCCTCACAAAACAATCAATACTCTTCCAAATCAATCAATAATCAATATTCCTCCAAATCAGCCAATCAATCAATAATCAACATTCGTCCAAATTAGGCAATCAATCAATAATCATTCCCACCCGAACTGTGTGCCTCCTCGAGGAACCTCGTCCTCTTCTCGTTGCCTCCCTCCGAGTTCCTCTTCGTCCGTCGACGCAGTCTCGAGATCTCCATGAAGCCCTCCTCGGAGCGGAGACCGATCTGGAATAAGGAATAAAATAATACATAATTAATAATAGCAAATATTAAATAAATAAATTGACCTAGGAGGTAGAAGTGCAGTTCTCGAGTACGACAAGTGTGAAAGTTATAAATGTTTAGGCGCAAAAAATCGAGATATAAAAAGCAGAAGGATAATTAAAGAAAGAAGGTCCCCCTTTTATGACGCTTCAGATTCAGTGGAAACATTGCTTACATTTAGTTAATCTTGATAAAGAACATACATTGCCATACCCTCGCAGTGCGAGGATTGACCCACTATATAAGGCACATTTTAGGCCACTTGATAAAAATAGGAAGCTAAAAATGACGATTCTCTAGCGAAAATAGCGAATTTTGTGAATCAACTCACCCTATTTCGAGAATTGACCCACTATATAAAAATAGACGGCGAGGGTACCGAAAATGTATGATAAAGAATGTTAACTGTAAACTGTTAGTATGTATAAAGCAGAGTTTGGTCTTCGATTAATAAATTATTAATAATAACTTTATTATTAATAAAGTTTTGTCTTTTTTTCGTTTCCCAATTTTTAACAGAGCACAAGATGCCCATCATACATTTTCGGTACTCTCGCCGTTCATTTTTATATAGTGGGTCAATTCTCGAAATAGGGTGGGTTGATTCACAAAATTCGTTATTTTTGCTTAAAAATCGTCATTTTTAGTTTCCTTTTTTATCAAGTGACTTAAAAAGGGCTTTATATGGTGGGTCAACCCTCGCACTGCGATGGCATGGCAATGTATGATGCCCATTGATACAGTACCAGAACTCGCAACTTCAAGAACTTCGCATTTTTTGTAAACAGCGTACTAGATGCCCATTGCTACAGTACCTTATCATCATCCTCATCGCCCAGCGTGAAGACGACCACGTCGAACATCTCGGGTGGCAGGCTCGGAGCAGCTCCTGCAATCAATCAATCAATCAATCAATAAATTAATGTTTAAGCTGTATTTACTCAATCAATCAAGTTCAATATATAACGCTATCTAGAATTTTAGTCCTTCAACCATTCCATCAATCAATTTAACAATTATAATTATTAAAATGTAATTTTACCTCCTTCTCCACCAACAACCCCATTCAGCAGCTGATCATCTTTCGTCCGTCCTCCCGGCCCTCCTCCTCCGGCAGAAGAGGGACGCGTGCGCACCGACATCGTGGCAGAATTCACTGAATTGCACACACAGTTGTGTCTATTGAACAAATACTTTAACAGCAACAGCAACAACAACAACAATAATAATAATAATAAAACGATAAAAAAATGCATAGATGAATCGTTTTTTCTTCTTTACCAAACGCAATCTTTGAACGTTGAGGTGAGGCGGTGTTACATTTTCAAAACGTACACGTACACGTACATTTTACTAACTGAAAAACGCACGTGGACGTGCGCATGTAGCACCGCATGGCAAATAACTAAGGTAAACCTCACCCAGATTCCTCAATGTTCCTGACCGCGATGGAGTCAGCGTGGGCGTGGTGCCAGAGGAAGTCGTAGTCGTCGTCGTCGTCGTCGTTGATGATGATGCTGATGATGACGTGAAGGGAGTCGAGGGCAGACGCGCGGCCAGCGTGCGCAGATCCTGACAAGAAAGCGTTGATCTTTGATCTTTATAATTGATCTTTGAACTTTACTTTGATTAAACTTTGATCGTTGATCTTAATAATTGATCTCTGATCTTTACGAACGACACACCCATGAACCTCCATAATTTATTAGTCATTAAATACCTTTCCAATTCCTCCATCGCTCAGCTCTCCAGTCGCCGCGCCTTGTACTGCCGATACCTAGTATAGCCAGATTTAAACCGAAAATCAAAAAAATCAATCAATAACATCTCCCGAAAAATCAATAAACGACCACTCACTATTGTATTCACATCGGCCAGACTGCCGATGAAATGCGCGCGTCGGATAGGATCTTCGCTTCTGAAACCAAGAAATGGTCAATCTATAGTGTTCATTTATACAGAATCCTAAGCAAGCTCCGCCCACTCCACACAAACTATAGCAGTACCTGTTGAGGGGCGAGAATGAGGCGGCCAGTGGCGCGCCAGACTCCGACACCGACGCGCCGCCCATGGCGCCTTCCATCGGAGGCAGACGAAGAGAGAGCACGCGGTCGACCACGCCAATGATGGGCGACTGGAACACAATCAATCAATGAATCAATCAATCAATTAATCAATTTGATTTACAGTAAACTAAATCAATACTTGTGAAGAGCACATTATAGCTATTGCACAACGATCACAGGGCGATCGATGACTTCGGAATCAAAATTTAGCAAACTACTTTTGATGAAAGTTTGTCACAGAAATAAAGTTAGAAAAACTTTGATTTGAAATCAACTGATTAAAACGACTCCTTAGGGAATCTCACCGCTAAAACTTTCACATAGACAATTTTCAGCTTGGAAAGGACGAAGTAATTACTATCTATTAAGAATTGCAATTGAAGAACTGATCATTTGATCAATGAGCGCGCATAATGATCTTTGCATAATCATCAATTAGCTCACTCTCTATTGATGCAAATTAGTTTTGGAACCCGACGATTTATAACCGTCGACTGCACAGTATTCTGGTTCAAGCCATTTTGTTTCCATAGCGAGACAAGCGAAAGACGATTGCATTTGAGAGAGTTTCTATGTTGAGCGGTCGTTTTGGCTTTCACAGTCTATAGAACATTGTGACTGGAAACTAACTATTTAGAACCATAATTTCAAAACTTGAACTTCGTAACCAAGTTGATAAAAATGGAATAACTTCAATATTATCGTCTAGCCATGCGGATTTTGATCGTTTGATCTCTGATTGAGATCCAAATTTCATTGTTTTACATACAAGTGTCTCTTACGTTTGCAAGATTTGCATATATGGGATCGCGTTAAATATATATAATATTGATCGATAATATTGAAGTTATTCCATTTTTATCAACTGGGTTACGAAGTTCAAGTTTTGAATTATGGTTCCAAATCGTCAGTTTCTAATCGACGGTTATAAATCGTCGGGTTCCAAAACTAATTTGCATCAATAGGGAGTGAGCTAATTTATGATTATGCAAAGATCATTCCGCGCGCTCGTTGCTCAATTGATCGGTTCTATAATTTCAATTCTTCTTTCTCGTTTTCTGAGTCTCGATTCCTTCGCATAATTTACAAAATAAAAGTATTGAAAGTGATCTTGCGTATTCTGATGGTATACAAATCATCGATTTCAAAGTCAATGTTACAAGGCAATGGTGATAAAAGTCTGGATCTTTAATGATCAGTGTCTAAGTTATGATTCCGAAGTCATCGATCGCCGATCACAGAAGAAACGCTTTCCCACAGGTAAATCTAGCCTAATGCTCCGATGTGAAACACGAAATTAACAGGAGGCGTCTAGACAGGATAACAGATAAAAGAAGTGCCCATGTTCAATGATTCAACATCTAAACAGATAACTGCAGTCATCTTGCTCATGATTCGATCGATATAATCAATAATTAACATAGGCAGATCAATAACGGCTACCGTACCTCCTCAAATTGTCGCGTGAAGACCTGGAACATCGAGGGCGGCGGTTCGTGGCGACTGAGAGCGAGCACTTGCACCAGTTGGGCGACCTTAACGAATTTTAATAATAATAATAATAATAATTATTATTATTATTATTATTATCATAAACATTATTATTATTTTTATTATTTGAATTTTCTAAAAGCCTTTTGACACATCACCGCTAATGCGAATTTCTGCTACACATGGATGAAAGTAATGAATATAAATCAATCGATATTCAACAACTCAAAAATCAATCAGAAACTGAAAATAATCACTAACGATCAGCTATTAACCTGAATCAGATTGGTCCTCGCCACCGACGACACCGGTGTGTCCGAAATGACGCCAAACTGGAAAAAAAGGAGGAATCAATCAATAATATGCTGTCAATCAATCAATATTCAGGAAACCAAAAAAACTACCGTACCGTTTCCGGATTCGTGATCGCCGCGCACAACAGATTCGTCACGAGGAGATCCGTGCAGATCAGGGACGCCTGCGCAAATTGATTTGCATAGTATATAACAAAAAATCTAATGATATTAACATAACAATATTCGACAAATAAATAGGCCATGCGCGAAACACGAATGTGCTTGGCATAGCATCAACGCAACAGTGATGCGTCCCATTGGTGATATTCAATCAATACTATGTCAACTAATCAATAATCGATAATCAATATACCGCATTCGCATCAGCGATGGCCGAATGCAACTGCTGTATGAGCCAGACGAGCGAGGGAGGCAGCGAGTGCAGCGCGTCCACGATGCCTGCACGAGATTGGACATAGAGTGTGAAAAAGGAGAACAACAAAGAAATCATTCTTGCATAATCGACCCAAGTCAGTCCAAGGTAAAATTAACATGACCTTTTCCTACAGTACGGACACCCCACAACTTCATCCATCATGATTTAGCCATAATAATATGTAATAATATGTAAAGTAATATGATAATATGTATAATAATATATATAGACAAAAAATTTTTCCAACATAATCCACAGAATGTACTCATTGTCAGTCCAAGATAACATTAATATGACGCTTTTCCTATATTATACACACCCCACAACAGCCATCATGTTTTTGTCATAATAAAAATGTTGGCGATCTATCAATCAAATATTTAGCCCATAGGTCGAAAAGTATGTTACAAAGTACCAAGCCTGACCGTATTTTGAGCCAAAATTTCGCAAAAATCGTAAAACCTGACCGGATTATGAGCCAAAATTTCACAAAAATCGAAAAATATGACCGGATTTTGAGCCAAATTTGCCAAAAATCGAAAAACCTGACCGGAATTTAAAAAGCGATAACCTAGCTATTCGACCTATGATTTAGCCATTCTTGCTACCGTACCGTGTCTCGTAAACGCTTCTACCGTACCCAACAACTACCGTACCCAACGTCTACCGTACCTTTGATAACCATAAATAACATTATTATACCGTATTTTCATCTACCGTACCCAACGTCTACCGTACCTTTGATGAACGAGTGCGTCAGTAGCACCAGCTTCTCGACCACGTTTCGTCGGTGCGCGGAGACGCGTCGCTCGTATTCCGCGGTCGTCGCGTCCTTGCCAAAGCGACGCGCGCGCTCCTGCGGCGGAAAGCGCAGTAGCATCTGGAACGTCAAACTAATACATACATTGCCATACCATACATTTTCGCCCCACTCACAATCTGTTGTTTTTGCGAATTATAAACTGACCCGAAATTAGAACAAAACTGACCCGATCTGCATCTCAAGTACTCGAAACTGACCCGACATGGGGTGATTCTTACTAATCTCGATCTCCCGCATATTCCTAGATGGGTTTCGAGTCTCAAAACTGAATGCATCGACAAAAAGTGCTCACTCACAATGTGGGTGCTCGAAAATGTATGTGCCATAACCTCGCAATGCGAGGATTGACCCACTATATAAGGCCCATTTTAGGCCACTTGATGCGTAAGGAAGCTAAAAAAAGACTATTTTCAAGCGAAAATAACGAATTTTGTGGATCAACCCAACCTATTTCGAGAATCGACCCACTATATAATATTAAACGGCGAGGGCAACGAAAATGTATGATCTGGAAAGATTGGAAGATAAAAAAACGAATCAGCAGATCAGACTACTTTCATGTGAAAGTGCGCAGGGGAGCGTCCAGCAGAAACCATACAAGAATCAAAGTTTGAATAATTCTGGGGGCTTTCACTGCACGCATGAAACGAGAAAGTGCTGGGAGGATCTTTGGAGCGCACACAATGCCTATTCATGCAAGAAAAATACTAGAGTACGTAATCAAAACTAATTTTCTTTCTTCGCAATTACTTCAAAAATTTCTTCACTTCCTTCATTTTTCCCGCGAACAATTTACCCCTCATCAGAAAAAGATAAAGAGCGCGAAGACAGTTATCCAAAAAAGCCCTGGGGAGGGGGGTTCTTTGTCATCAAGGTTTGGTTGAGGCCACAGAAGATATATATATATATATATATATATATATATATATATATATATATATATATATATATATATATATATATATATATATATATTTTATCAACGTGCGTATGCACGAAACGAAACACATAAAGTAACTAGTGAAAATTTATGAACTTTTAAATGTGATATACTGGGGGTCAGGGTTTGATATCTCGGGGTATATCCTAGTTAATAACTATAAAGACTATAGGTAATGAAAAAAGGAAAAAAAAATGTGTGATTACCTTATTCGAATCGATATCAAGGAAAGCATCGTCCTGACAGAGCACCAGCATCACCGAATCGTGCAAGGCTTCCGTGAGAAAGACCTGCAAGACATTATTATTATTATTATTATTATTATTATTATTATTATTATTATTATTATATTCAGGAAATTACGTCGCCGCAACGCGCTCAATCATATCGTATCTAACTTTCGCGCTGAGAGGATCCCTCAGTTTGTGATACTCAGTTTGCGATTATCGGGAGCTCCTTAGTTACTACCATAGAGCCGCCGTGATTCCTTCTATCACACTAATTCCCAATACACGTCGATTAGGGTTTGCTCACTTTTGTAACTTTGTGACCTTCAGTATGCCAACATTTTAATCATTC
Source organism: Parapristionchus giblindavisi (assembly GCA_943737045.1). Lineage (NCBI taxonomy): Eukaryota > Metazoa > Nematoda > Chromadorea > Rhabditida > Diplogasteridae > Parapristionchus > Parapristionchus giblindavisi. Next base: position 1,466,126 of record CALSFV010000009.1, read on the forward strand.
AATTTCATGATGTCGCTTCACTAGTTGTAAATGTGATTTTCCCCAAGAATTTCGCGTTTAAAAAAATTATATATATTGCCCAGAAAACAAAAATAAAAATAAAACGCACCTTGACCGCGTAGAGTCCATCGGTGAAGAGTCGCAGGAGACGCGGAAAAGCCGCGGTGCCGCGTCGCAGCACCAGACGCGGATTCGCGTGCGGCACCACTTGCAGATGAACGAGCGCGCACAACACCTGCAAGGTTACCACCTCAGGATGCGCCGTTAATTATTGATTAGACTATCCGCAGCTACCGTATCCATACATTTTAATACCCTCGCAGTGCTAGGGTTCGACCACTATATATTTTAGGCCACTTGATAAAAAAAGGAAGCCAAAAATTACGATTTTTAAGCGAAAATAACTAATTTTGTGAATCAACCCATCCTATTTCGATAATTGACCCACTATGTAAAAATAAAAAATGAAGATGTATGACCGTATCCCATCCACTACCGGAAACTTGTCCGATTTTTGGCCCAGGCTATGTTTTTCAATTCAAATACACACGGATTTTCGTGATTGAAGAGTATGAATGGAGAATGGGAGGGGAGTGCGAGAGGAGAGTTCCTGGGCCAAAACCAGAGAAGTGCCTAGCGGTTGTATCGTGCATTATCGATTAGCTCACTACCAGCGGTTGCATTGTGCATTATCGATTAGCTCATCCACAGCTACCGTAGCCTATCCACTACCGTACCTCGGCAACCACAGCTACCGTATCCCATCCCCTACCGTACCTCGACAACCACCGCTACCGTATCCCATCCACTACCGTACCTCGACAACCACAGCTACCGTATCCCATCCCCTACCGTACCTCGACAAATATGGCCTCGTCGCCGGGAAACACGCAGTGCCCGTAGAGCAGCGAGTAGAGCGACCGACACAGCTCCTCGTTGGTCGTGCTTGACGCATCCTGAAATCGTTGTTTATTGATTTTTGTTGTTTTTACAATAACGTACGATGCAACCGGTGGTAGTGGTCACTTGTCTGGTTTTGGCCCAGGAACTCTCCTCTCTCACCCCCCCTCCAATAAAAAAAATCAGTTCGCAATCGCAGTTACAGTATGCCAGGTCTCAAATATCTCTTGTCTCGATTACAGGCAATCCCATCTTTCATTCCTGTGGCATAACTAAGCCCAACACTAGCAGCATAAAAGATAGACGATAAACGGTACCGTATTCGGCGTGCTATCGATTCCATGCAGCAGTTCGGCGACGGCACGCGGCGACCCGAGCAGCGTGTTCAGAATGGACGCCACGGTCGAGTGGTGATGGCCGAGACGACGGTATGCCTGATATTGATTTATTTTCAAACTTTATTATTGACTGGCCGAATTATTGATTGATTGGGACTAAAAGACCGGTACCGTGTAACCATCCATGGCACTTCTAATGTTAACAAGATCGCGCCACCCATATGTTGGCTATTTGAAAAAATAAAATCTTGTACTCGGCGCCATCAAGAAAATGATGCCAAAAGGCATGATCTTGTTATCATAAGCATATGTCGAATAGCTAGGTTATCGGTTTTCAAAATCCGGTCAGGTTTTTCAATTTTTTGGCAAATTTGGATCAAAATCGGGTCAGGTGTTTCGAGTTTTGGCAAATTTGGCTCACAATCCGGTCAGGCTTGGTACTTTGCAACATACTTTTCGACCTATGACGAAAATGATAGGGCAAAATAATATTAATAACATGATCTTGTGAATAATAATAAAATATGATATGATATGAATAAGAATAATAGTAATATGATCTTGTTATCGAACGAACTCCCCCCCCCCCCACTCACCGGTTCCAGTTGTGCCGCGTCAATCGTCGCTAGGACCGCGAAGGTGCACTCGGGCTGTATGGACGGATGCGAGGCCAGCAGACCGGACAGTGTCCACTGTGCAAATCATTATTATTATTATTTTTATTATTATTATTATTATTATTATTAATATTATTATTATTATTCATCTATTAATCATTTGATTATTGATTATTTGACAGATTATTTGGTCGCAACTTCTTGTTTTAATATGTATTTTAATGGTTTAGGAAATATCTCTTTTTCCGTTTCTCTAAGATGTGATAAATATATTATTATTAATGTAAATATTAATAACAATTATTGGTAATACTGCTCCTATTAATATCATTATTATTATTATTATTATATTTTGGGGAAATCGCAGATAGAGTGTACATTAACGTTGTTCGCTTTAATGCAGACATATAGCAAAGCGCAAACACTGAATCGACGGGTTTCGGGAATATAATCTATTTTGTTCAAAAGTTGGGAAAAGAAACAGAGAAAACTCTCCTCGTTTTACATCATAGGTGGGCGCGCGAAAACGAAATTTTTTGCGCATAGCCTTGCTTTCCTATGTGGGCCTTGCGCATAGCCTTTCCTCGCAAGAATTGGTAAAATTCCAGTCGAATTCGTCAAAAAATAGAAATGCGCACAGCCTTGCATCCCCCTTCCCCGGTTTGCGCACAGCCTTTCCTCCAGCGTGCCCATCTATGTTTTACATACTCTCTCGCTCCTTTTCTTTTCATTTCATGTCCTCGTTACAACCACAATAGATGCTCTTGTGAGCACATGAGTTGGCTCATACACTCGAAAATGCGCGCAAATCAGCAAGCAAAAATTAATATTCAATAATAATAATAATAATAATAATAATAATAATAATAATAATAATAATAATAATAATAATAATAACATAAATAACCTGATGCAGCTTCATGTTCCACGACAGCAGTCCGAGGGCGTGCAGGCGCTCCTCAATCGACTCATGCAACTGCCTGCAATGGCCAATCGATCATGAGATTGATCACGAGATGAGATTTATGAGATCATACATTTTCATACGCTTTTTCATCATGAGTATCGGCCCACTCACTATATATGGCTCATTTTCAGGATCGACCCACAGTGATGGTCTATCACTATCCCAGACCTTTCAAGTGCGTGTGGGTACCTCGATTTTGGGTCAAAATGCGTGTGGGTAACCCGATTTTGATATAAAACCGCATGTGGGTACCGCAAAATCGTGAAAATTTCAAGAAAACCGTCAATTTATGGTCCAATTTTGCGGGTGGGTCTATCCCATGGGATAATCATAGACAATGTCTGTCGACCCACCATATAAAGGTCGTTTTTTTATGCGAAAGATTACAATTTAAGCGAAAAATAAAGATTTTTCTAAATCGACCCACTATATAAAACAATCCGGTAAGGGCGCCGAAAATGCATGTGCCAGGCACATTCGGGTTACACATGATTCATCAATACAAAAGACTAGTCAAACAGGCGTTGAGCCGCCTAGAGAATCCCGACATCCTTGACTATGCTCATTCTATGTATATTCACTATATATTTTATCATTCTTCTTTTCTTGTTTCACAAAAATTGTTCGCTCAACGTGAATAAAATATATATATATAACAGGCGCTGGTTGAGCCGAGGCAACAGGATAAACTTCATTATCATTATTTGAATGTCAGAACACCCGCTAGATACCGTTATTGCGATTGTCAAAGTTATCCTTTCGTTTTATTACCTGCGCTTTCATGATTATTAAGTCATATCATTGGAATTAGGACGGAACGGATTTCGGCGGAACACGGCACGATAGAATACACACACACTTCTTTCTTTCTATATTTCCAGCATAAAAAATGAACAAGAGAACAGATATGTAAATAGTATAGTTTGAGGGAGGTCGTAGCGTCATTCTATTCGTTCTTTTCTGTACCGTTTTTTCTCTCTCGAAAACGCATAGATATCATTACTCCCTACTCCCAATGGCTAACAACCATATCCCAGCACACCACGGTGTGAACCTGACAAATATTGATTGATATTGACTACTATTACTCACTTGACCGCGTGTTATCAATATTATGTTAGCGCGACAAAGTCATAATTTCTTTACGCTATCACGTTATCAGTTATCACGGGCATAGGTCGAAAAGTATGTTACAAAGTACCAAGCCTGACCGGATTTTGAGCCAAAATTTGCCAAAAATCGAAAAACCTGACCGGATTTTGAAAACCAATAACCTAGCTATTCGACCTATGATCACGGGTGGCGCAAATCAATAAATAAATAAATAAATAAATAAATAAAATACACACTTGACCGCGTGCAGCTCGCTCGTCACCATGAGCTTCTCGGCGCGGAGGCGTTCGCATAGCTCCCAGACGCCGGCGCCCAACGATGACGTCGTCGAACCTCCACCTCCACTCTCACCGTTCATTGTGAGAGTAGATGGGGGGCAGTCTGGAAGGAAGACGATACCGGGACATGATAATGAAAACACTTGGTATTCGTGATCAAGGTACGACGCAGAGCGGAGCGACTCTTCAGAGATCAAAGATCAACTACAAAGGTCAAGGTATACATATATTCTTTATGCAAGATCCATTAGAGATGAACATGAGTAGGAGCAATGAGCGATTAATTAGCGAAATTCGACTGGGCACAAAGATCAAAGATCAGTCGCCAAAAAGATCAAAGATCAATTTAAGAGCTATAGGATACATCGGACAAGTGAATGGAGAGTGTATACAGGCAGAGAGAAGGCAGAGGAGTAGTAGAGATACACCTATACTACGTAGCAGATATATAAATCAATCGATACTGTAAACTATGGATGATTGATGATGAGTTACGATGAAATGTAAGCACATGGAAGGGGCACAGGAATGCGAATAAAGAGTACCAATCAATAAATCGATAATGAATAACTCAAAAATCAATAAATTGAGACGTAAATCGAGTTAGGCGGGAATGAATACAACACACGAATACAAGGGCAAAGAACACATTAACACACTACATCTGACATATGAATAGGAATAAAACGAATAAACTGCTATGGAAGACAATAGTGATTAGCGCAAATATAATATATTACTAGTAGTATTTCAAGATCCTTTCAAAAGTCGCGAAGAGTATGTGATATGAGAAATGCGACCCCGAGCCAATTTGCCAACTCTCCGCTCCGCCAACGCTCTCTGACTGTCGTTGTCGACGAGAGAGCGTTGCCAGGGCGGGGAGTTTCAAATTAGCTCTTGGGTGTGAATTTAAGTACCACTTTTTTCACGACTTTTGACGACCATACATACATAAAACCCACCAACACCCGTATCCTACATCATCGTAGTGGAATGTGGTATATAATAGCTCAAAGATAGACGGACAAGTATAGCATGCTTAAAATAAATAATATTACGGCTGAAGATTAGCAAAAGCTGCCGTAATCAGATCTCGAGTAATTCAGCAACCGTAGGCAGGTCACGGGTACGTTGGGAGAAATCGGGGGGGGGGAATAATCGATAATCAAAAGAGTACGGTAGGTATATGGGAGGGGAGTGGTGAGTAATCGATAATCGATAATCGATAATCTACTCCTTGGTCTCCACGTGAACCATCTCGGATCGCGAGAAACCGAGCTGCGTCAGGCTTTCCTCCGATCGCTCAGTCGAGTATTCACGCTTAAATTATATCGATTTATTGATCGCTTAATTTATTGATTAATCTCTTCAATTATCGATTATCCAAGACCATGTTACATCTATAGCTCAGAAAACAAATGATATGGTCTCTAACATAGTTCATCTGTAATAGACAAAGGGTTTAATTGAAGCTGAGAGAAAATTGTTTAATTTAAATTTTAAATTCAATCAATAAATTCTCACCTTGGGATACGACAGAATCAGATTGTGATCCTCGGGCGACAATCCCCGGCCACGAATGTACTGTAGCAATGCCTGAGAAACACGGCGCTCATTCAACTTATAGATCATAGTTTCATATCTTTTTCTTCATCACTTTCCATGAAACTCGAAATTTGCAATCGATCAAGCAGTCATTATCAGGTTCGCACTGTGCTATGATATGGATGTTAACCATTGTTCGTAAAAAAAAACTATTCCTAACCGTAAATCAATAAAAAAACGTATGACTCACAAATAGCCGCGTCGCTCCGGTCGCGTCAAGCGTGTGTCGCGTGCCGTCCGGAAAGCGCATCATGACGCGGATAGGATCGCCGCCCTCAACATGCCCACGTTACTTCGTATTAGAGATAGTGAATTGTAATCGCCAAAACTGATCATACTAACATTTATTCTGTACGTCTTCTGTTCTAGACATTACCGAAAACTGATATGTTGAAAGGTTTAATAAATAAATCAATATAAATAAATAAATAAATAAATAAATAAATAAATAAATAAATAAATAAATAAATAAACAACTACCGGCACGACATGCTTCTGCCACTCGTCCTCGTCACACATCGTCAGACCGCGCGTGCTCTCCTCCAGAATACGATCAACGTCTAAACGTCAATCAATCAATAATCTGATCAATCAATATTTTAATCAATCGTTCTTCCGTTCATACATGGGCGGGCATTGTCGCTGGAAATGAAAATCGGGTGGGTTGGGTGCCAAAATCGGGTAGGCTTGACACATAAATTTCATTTTCGAGTGAATTTTGCCCAAAGTGTTTTCAATTTTTCAGTTAATTTTGGGTAAATCGGGTGGGCTTTGTGCCAAAATCGGGTGGGTATTGCCGCTAGCGACAATACCGCCCACGTATGCTTCCGTTCAACCAATCAATACTGTCATCCCCATCCTATTTCCCATATAAAACCATCGACGCGCAGGTCAGCTTTGGCGCAGGCAAGAAAACCATCAAACCCAACCCACTGCTTTCACGTTTCGCAATAACTATACTAAGTCTTGTTTTTAATATACCTTTGATACATCCATTTCCCATTTAAAACCATCGACGCTTGTCAGGTTAGTTTGGCGAACGCCGTGGCGAATCATCAAACCCAACCCACTGCTTTCACGTTTCACAATAATATAGTTAAAATCCATTCATCGCTCACCTCCCTCCTCCTCCACCTGCGCCAGCCGCGACTTCTTGCCGTTGCGCCTCCGCTCATCCGCCTCCTTCTCTTCATCATCATCCTCATCATCATCATCCTTTGCCGTCATTACATTGGCCTGCTTCCGCTTCCTCGTTCCCGTCGACCCGTTCATGGACGAAGACGAGGCGCCAGAATCGCCCGCGCCCCGATCACCCTGCAAATCATACATTTTCGGTGCCTGAGGGTAGGAAAATGTATGGCGATGGTTAAACGAAAATCGGAAGAACGCGATAGGAACGGTACTAGTTCTTGGCAGCATCATATTGCGGATTGGTATCATAGGTGGGCACGTTGGGGGAAAGGCTGTGCGCAAACCGGGGAATTGTAAGGCAAGGCTATGCGCATGGCTATTTTTAGCAGAATTGACCGCAAATTTTCCTATTTTTTGCGAGGCAAGGCTATGTGCAAGGCCCTGCAAGGGAAGGCAAGGCTGCGCGCAAAAAGAATTCGTTTTTGCGCGCCCACCTATGATTGGTATTGCAGTGAGGCATTTACAATATGACATAAAATACATCTGAGACAAGAACACGCCGTGCTGCAGACACATTGCCAGCGTCCAAAGAGCGAATCAGCACGCAGACTTTCCCCACATTGACAATAGCAATAGCTTATGTTCAGCTTAAACCATTATCTAAGCAATTAATTATCAAGTAGGCCAGATGCATGAACAAGCACTCGCAAATTTACCTGCCTGCTATACGATTTTTTCAGATTGTCTCGTGTATGTCTGAGATTACTGTTTTAAATACGCCTGACAAAATACAATGCATACGAAACACGAATTTGCCTGATCGCGCAGCACAAACCCCATCCTCAAGTGCTAATAATCAAGATTAGTTTCCAAATAATTCCTAAAATTGTTAGCGCATCTTCTCTGGTATTTTTTGTTTGGCTCAACATCATGATGCACGCCCGTGTTTGGCCCGTCGACGGTGTAGTCGAGCCACGAATAAGCCAGTCAAAGCATACGTGCGCCTGTTTCCCAGTTCTGAATGGTTAACATACATTTTCGAGCACCCACATTGTGAGTGAGCACTTTTTGTCGATGCGGTCAGTTTTGAAACTCGAGACCCATCTATGAATATGCGGGAGATCGAGATTAGTAAGAATCACCTAAGATCAGGTCAGTTTTGTTCTAATTTCGGGTCAGTTTATAATTCGCAAAAACAACTGATTGTGAGTGGGGCGAAAATGTATGATGGTTAACCAAACCTGAGCCTCCGCGGGAACGGGCTGACTGCTCAGCGGTGCCGCGTGCGCCACCATAGAGCGGTCGCGCGTCTCAAAGTCGGGAAAGTCGTCGATGAAGCGGGACACTGAAATATATGCAAACAGTGAATAAATTAATAATAATAATAATAATATCTTCAAATAAAATAAAGATCTCACACTTATCGCAGATCGACATGGGATCCTGCGATTTGAGGGAAACCTGCAAAGACCAAATATCATCTTTGTTAATTTAACCTTACTACCCGTATTTTATTTTATTGTATTTTATTTGCCTCTAATGTATACTCTCTGTATTTTATCGTCATACTTTCTGAAACCACATAAAGATATTACTATTACTATCTAAAAACTTGGCCAACTACGACTGTTTGCCTAGCAGATCAAACAGCCCATCACCCATCCTAAATAAATAAATGCAGAAATAAAGAATCAGTCAGAGATAGCCAAAGCCCGTGAAAGAACAGTACATCGCAAAACAAATAAATCAGTTAGCGCTAGCGAATGGCGGTGCGACTACCGTACATCGAGCACTTTCTCGCCCGTCCTCGGATCCACGATGAAGACCGTCGGGCACACCTGCACGCCGTAGTAGCTGCGCATGCGCTGTCCGTCCACCGAATCGATGTAGATCTGCGAAATAATCAATATTTAATCGATCAATCAATAGACGTAAATCTGAGCAAATCGGCATACGGGTAATCATGAAGTATATTGATAAAACATATAATTATGTGAATAAGTGAATAGGTTAAAGTGTACGTATAAGAAAAAGTGCACATCGAAGTTAAAATTCATTATATTAACAATAGTGTTCCAAGCTGTATTCGCCGCTACGTCTGATATTCAATCAATCAATATGTATCACAAAAACACGTGGATTATGGTTGGCATTGGCGCATATAACGACAGTGAATGCTTTATAAATCAATAAATAGTTACGAGATTAATCAATCGATAGACGTAAATCTGAGCAAATCGGCATACGGGTAATCATGAAGTATATTGATAAAACATATAATTATGATATATTATTCAAATCAATCGATACTCGTTACATCTACCGTACCTGCCAGAAGAGGAAGTTTCCGCGTACCAGCTCCTTCACACCAGCATTCGACCACACGTCGCTGAAACCAATCAATCGATATTCAATCAATAATGGCAATAATCAATCAATAAAATCAATCGATATTGACAATAATCCATCAACTAAATCAATCGATATTGGCAATATTCAATCAATAAAATCAATAGATATTCAATCGATAAAATCAATCAATAAAATCAATAATCCAATCCTCACCGATTGAGGGTCTGACTCGCAAACTCCTTGATGTCCTGCACGTTGATCAGCACCCAGGCGTCACGAGCAATCGCTGCCGCCTAAGCGAATCAATCGATAATCACAGTATACTACCGTATTTCGAATCAAACGATAATCACAGTATACTACCGTATTCCGAATCAATCGATAATCAAAGTATACTACCGTATTCCGAATCAATCAATACCCCCATATACCGTATCCAGAATCGTAATTTAAACTACAATATATCGATTGATTTTCTCCTTCTATCACCCATCTATTCATCCTTCTCCATTCCAATCTTTATCTTTGCTCTACTCCACCCCTACATCTACTGTGAAACGTATCACTCATAGAGTCATGTACAATCTTCACTTGAATCATATTACTTTTATCTGTTCCGTTTTGCCTGTGGCGTCGATAAATATTTATATACCTTGGCCGACTCCCAGTCGCCAATGTGCATGATGTCGACGGGCGGACGGAAGAGCGAGGAGAGGTCCTTGCGAGATCCTCCGTTGGCGGAGCTTGATGAAGCTCCATTGGAGCTCGATGATGACACATCTCCTCGACCATTGGCCAGACGATGGTCACGCAGTGCGCGCATCTCTGCCTGCTGGGATGCTGTAAAATCAATCGATAATCAATCAATAATGACAACAATCTACCAGTAGCAATTGCAATATTACATGACGAAAAGGAATCAATCATTAAAGTTGATCAGTGATTGATTTTAACTCTCACTCTGTCGCCCTCTCTCTCTCTCTCTTTGGAGATTGAGAGGAAGTAAAGAATGAAATAATGAATGAATGAATATAATACGGATGGAATCGTGATAACTTGTAGACAGGGCAGAATAATCTGCTCAAGGAACAAATACAGCCGATTTAGTGCAGCATTACAACTCAAAATCAATCTAAGACAATATGTTCGCGCGCTTTTGCATAAAGACTATAATTCAATTCAATAAAGACTGCATTTTTAATAAACACAATTTAGATATTTAAGATATTCAATTCATACATAGTACTATACACCAATTAAACCTGTTTGATTCAACCAATCTATTCACTGTTCATCCTTCTAGATATTGTCGTCTATCGCACCCATTGCGTATTGTTCTCCCTTATAAGATTTCTTCAACTCATACCACATGTGCTTCTAGATGTATTATAGGTAAAGTAATAAGGGAATGTTTTGAAGTAGGTTGTATTCTAAGACAAATTATTCAATGACTGGTGTATAATAAATTCGATCCAGTGTTTCGGCCCTGGTCCTAGACACTGGACCGGCCCGTGTGGGATGGGCCTCATCAGTAGGATGACCCACACAGGACAGTTTTCCATAAAAAGTTTTTTCAAGGAAAGAAAAGAAATTAATAAGGTCAAAGTATGAACGATTAAAAAATGATTGAGATTTCGCTATTCTAATATTAATGTTGAAAAATTAAGCAAAGATACAAAATGAGGAAATGATCATTTGATTGCTGTTTGTAAGTAGAGATAGTGCGCGTCGCATGTGTGAGAGAGTGCAGAGAAGTGAGAGACGGCCAGAAATTGATTGGTTTAGCGTGAGATGACTAGCGATCTACCTCTCTACCTCTGTTTTTGGTTTGAATGAATTTATGAACTTTCTACTTTAATCTTTGTTATTACTCTTCATCGAAAACTTTTATACATATTTCTGCTTTTGTTTTTCCATATTTTAAACTAATTGCCGGGTTTTTATTTAGAATTTTGTAGAGTCGCGGTCGAATGATGTGAAATGGGTATTCTCTTTTATAGAAATATTCAAATAATGACTTAACTCTTTCTTTAAAACCAACAAAATTAGATGAATTACGATAAACTCGAAGTATTTCGCCTGATAATGTGTTCAAACCTATATACCTTGGAAATTGACACTTGGAATAAACTATCCCCTGAATTAGTCATCTCCCCACAAATAACCTTCCGTGCAGGGTTATCAAATCTCCCTCCTAATCTCATCATTAAAGTTTCTCTAATTCGTCCCTGAACCCCTTCCTTTGAAAACTGCCACCGAGCCCAATCCGAAATCGCGTATAAGCGACGGAAATCCATCTCCCCTCTTCCCTGTGTTATTAATGTGATTATGAACATTTATATTTGATGGAATAAAGAAATAAATAAATAAATAAATAAATAAATATGGTATAAGTGCAAGAACGACCGTTCTCTAGGGAATGTCACTGGACCAGAATGATCTCTTCAGCAAAAGCAATTGAAATATCAAATCTCCTGTTTTTTTGCAAATGATAACGACGTCTTCGTGCAAAAAAAGCACATTGTCAATTATATGAAAAGATACAGACAAACCTGCTATCGCTCGATAGTCCCTGCCTCCGTCGAACGCGGTCATGGGCATGTTGCGGCGCGGCTGAATGCCTGCAATACACATACAATTAAATTAATAATATTACATAATTACATAAATATTATATTGCATTATTATTACGTAAATATATTATATATTACATAAATATTATATTACATTATGTTATAATATTACAAGTATAGGTTTGCATGTACTTTAAATGTATTTTTAAAGACATATATAGGTTAGCCATAGGTGGGCACGCTGGGGGAAAGGCTGTGCGCAAACCGGGGAATTGTAGGGCAAGGCTATGCGCATGGGCATTTTTTTTTAGCAGATTTGATAGGAAATTTTCCAATTTTTGCGAAGGAAGGCTATGCGCAAGGCCCGGTAAGGGAAGGCAAGGCTGTGTGCAAAAAGAATTCGTTTTCACGCGCCCACCTATGCTGGTTGGGCACTTCTTCGGTTTCTGGCCACCCCCCCCCCCTCTCTCCTCTCGCACGCATTTCGCGTAGTAACGGACCCTCTTCTCGGTACCACAGGATTACAACAGGTTTTCGGAAATGTCTCGCATAATTGCCGAATTATATTATTATGAGCTATATTATGGTGGAATATGTAATAGGAAATACACGAGGGTGATTGTTGCCTAACATTATCGTATTCACATAACGGGTATCTGAAACGCGAACGCGCCTGGTTGCGCAATGTACCACAGGATTTCAACCATACATGGGCGAGGTACCTGGAGCTAGATCCTACAGGGGGCATCTGAACGAAAAATGGTAAATTTTTCAGGGGGCCTCCACTTTTTATTAAAAAATTTCACCTAAACGTCATTTTTTACAGGGGGCATCCCACAAATTTTCGAAAAGCCTTGAATTTACAGTGGGCACCCCCATGTCGGCGCCCATGTATGATTTCAACGGGCGGACAAGTCTCGCATAATTGCAGAAACCAACAAATTTTGCAAATAATGGAAAGGTTCGAGCCTGCCCTCTATTGTGAACTGTTTCCCGTCATGCCATGAACCACCGGCTGTGTGTAACCGATCATTGATCTCGGGAACTTTCCTGTTTTTTGGCCCGGGGTAATTTACGTAAGTTCTGCATTTGCAGAACTGCTCCCCTGCTAGGGGGAGGCATGCCCTCCCATTTTAGGGAGGGCAGTCCAATGGGGGCCCGTGCTCCCCGCCCTCTCCTCCAAATGGGAGAGCGCTGGACTGAAACGAAGAAGGAGGAAGACGGCTTTTATAGAAATTTGTAATTATATTAAATTTTATTAGGGTTTGAACGAGAGAGTGCGAAAATGGAGAGAGCAATTCCTCATTTTAGCTTCGCATTCCGCAATGGCAGGGTCGGTTTTTACACATTTTACATCACATTTAGACCACGCAATGGAGAAATAGATGTTAATTAAAAAATGGGGAGTGGTGAATTATAGAGAGTTTAATGCAAATTTTCCCCGGGCCAAAAAACAGGAAAGTGCATGATCTCGTTTACCAACAGCTTCAGAGTGCTTTCCAAAACTTTTCCAAACTATGGGAAATATATTCGATTCCTGGCAATTTTCATTTACGAATGCAAGTTTCAATGAACACTAGCGAAAGAAGAGAGCCCCATTATACTTCGCATGTGCCCAGTAAATCAGTCAATAAAATCGCACAATTAATCGATAATCAATCAATCTTCCTGCTATCAATGGAAAAAAAACCAATACTACACATCAGATTACCGGATCAATAACATCGGCAAATCAATCGATAACCAATACCGTACTATGGTGCACTACAGACCTATATCCCGATCAATAACATCCGCAAATCAATCGATAATCAATGCCGTACCGTGACCGTACTGCTGCTCGATCGAGTAGTTCACGATGGGACCGGAGGTGAACTGCATGGGCGCACGCACGAAGTCATCGTCGTCGTTCACTGTCTGAATAATTAAATAATTAATTAATTAATTAAACAAATACATAAATACTTATAATAAACACTATTACCATTATTATTATTATTATTATTATTATTATTACTTTTCTTGCACCTGGTGGTTGCCAGTTTCACAAGTCTAATAGTAACTAGCGCATGCAATTCTAGGCGCTTTTATATGTGTTTCTATGAAATCATACTTTCGTGATCACCTTGTCAATAGTGCACCCAGCTACACACTATGTTCAAGATGAATGCATATTTTTCATCTATTTTTGCTCAATTCTGTTGAGGCTGATCCTCCCTTGCCAACATCTTGTTTTCACTTAGAATATGCAATGATTCAGCACGTTCGTGCACCTGCTTGTTTCCAGTTTCACCGATCCCACAAACGCACATGAGTCGCAGCTACTACGATACACGAGCTTTTCCCGCCCCAACCCATATAGCAGTGAACACTCACCACCAGTGGGGCTGATCGCTGCTGCTGTTGTCCATAAGATGATGACGTCATCGTAGTCGAGCTAGACGATGGACCTAATAATAATAATAATGTATTTATAACTCATTAGAGTAATGTATTTTATATTTATATTTCTGATACAATATTATTATTACTATGAATATTACGATTATTATTACTATAATACTATTATTATTATTATAATTATAATTATTATTATTATTATTATTATTACTACAATTACCTCGTCCATTCCTCCTCTTCCTGTCTCGATCTCTGGCCATCTCCTCATCATCATCCTCTCCATCCGATATGATGACCTCATCGGTGATCCTCGATGACGTCATTCCTCCGCCTCCGCGACTCGCACCCGCTCCGCGACCGTTGCGCGCATTGCCGCGGCTGAAAATCAATTTAAAATAAAATAATAATAATAATATTATTATTATAAAATATTAAAATAATAAAAATAATCGTTAATCAGTAACCAAGAACAGAATATCGAACATTGTTTTAGAATCAGTAGTTAAGAATACATGGTAAAGCTGAAACACGCAAGTGACTGGCGGAAATTATTGTTAAGAATGAGCGTTCGTGCCTCGTTTACAAATCTCACCACTCTAATTCTAACGATATAAGCGCATTGAATGAAACCCCGAGCTAATTTGAAACTCTGAGCTCTCACAACACTCTTTCGCTTTCTTTTTCTGCGAGAGTGTTGCCAGAGCGGCGAGTTTCAAAGTAGCTCTTGGTATGCCTTTAAGGACTGCTTAATACAAGGAAAAACATGGCTCCATCTTTCCCGATTGAAACTTGAACGCATATGGACGATAAATCAGCGAAATCGAGAACATGTGCCGGGAATATAAAAAAAAGTGAATCGTAAAAATGACTGATCGATCAAATAACGAGCGTGTTTGGCAGTGATGGTCTTTCAATATCCCATGACCTTCAAATGCGTGTGGGTACCCCTATTTTGGGACAAAAACGCGTGTGGGTACCCTAAAAACCGTGAAAATTTCAAGAAAATCGTCAATTTATGCTCCAATTTTGCGGGTGGGTACGTATAAAATGCAAATTTTTGCATGTGGGTCTATCCCATGGGATAGCTAGAGACCATGTCTGGTGTTTGGGTGACAGTGAGAAGCTGGAAGGCAGACACATAATGATAATGAAGTTTATCCCGGTGCTATCACTCAAGCAGCGCAGTTTCGCTAATCTTTAGTATTGATGAATCATGTGTAACGCGAATGTGCCAGGCACTCCATTGGTTAATCATACATTTTCATACCCTCACAATGCGAAGCTTTACCCACCATATGTGGCCCATGTTCAGTCACATGAATCACAAATAAGCTAAAATGCCCATATTAAGCGAAAATAACGAATTTTCTAAATCGAACCACCACATTTCGAAAATAGACTCACTATATAAAAATAAATGGCGAGAGTACCGAAAATGTATGCATAGGCGGGGTACATAGACCTCGTTTCTGTATATGTTCCAAAAATAATAAATAAAATAACTAACAATAGTCACGTACATACATTTTTGGAGCCCTCACCGGATTTTATTACATAGTAGGTTGATCTAGAAAAATCGTTTTTTCTCGCTTAAATTGTAATCTTTTGCATAAAAATGAGCTTTATACAGTGGGTCGACCCTTATACTGTTAGGGTTTGAAAATGTATGGTGTTTATACGCATACATAGGCTCGTTTCTATAATACACTACAATACGTTCTCCTATCAGCATAACGGATAGGATAAAGTAGTGTTTCGTTTCTACATATGTTGCAAAAATAATAAATAAAATGACAAACAATAGTCACGTATCGTTGATCATTCTTTATGCACCAATAAGCTGGGCCCATACACAGCGAACACTATCTACTATGGGAAAACTCCCCAAAAGTCACGTACTCTTCTACTCTCCCTTCGCTTCCTCTTCTTTACAAGACGAGAATAGGAACGAAAACATTTTGAAAGATATATACTTCCGCCTCAACTCTCTTTACACCGACAAAATAGCCCATTTGAGACATTAAAATATTAATATGGTTATATTATTGAATTTAAAAAGACATCTTCCTCTGACAAAAAAAAACTATTACAACTCATTTCAACAACCCTCGTGCGTTCAATTTTAGCAATAAATACTAATATTTACAGTTTGAACATATTTATCAAGAGTAGGCTCTGATGAACATGGTGGGCCACTCCTGACATCTTGTACTGCTATATCTAGTGCTAATATTACTACAAGATATAGCTAAAACTTCCAAAAAAATTCACTAACATAGGCTCCTTCCTCTTCCTCCTGGCAGGTTCCTCGTCGGTGCCTCTCGACAGGAAGAGATCGACGGCTGTAGCGAGGTCCCACGTGCACGCTTCGAGATACTGTTCCACCTCCTTGTCGTTCTTGCAGTCTTTAAATAATTAATTAAATAAAGAATTTAAATAATTGCAGTTAATTAAATAATTGAACATAATCAGCATCAAACCCCCTACTCTGACAGCGATATCACAGACTTTTCTTAATTTTGAAAGCCAGAACGACCGTCCAGCATATGAAATCTATCAAAATTAACGCTATTTCAAAGAAAAATGGCTTAAATCAGAATGCTGTGACATTGATTCAATGTTATTAGTATTGGTACTGTTTTGTCTTGTTATATTATTATGTTGTCGATAAATCAGTTGATGATCAAATATCTTCTAATAATAACAAAATAAACACCTTCACTCCAAAAGACACTACTTTAACAGTATTTAATAAAACGTGCCAAATATCACGTGCTGTCCACCCATACGCAATCAATCGGATCACTGACAAAAAAAAGGAGCGAGAGAGAGAGAGACTGGTTCAAACCCAATTCAGCACTAACATTTCCCTAAATATTGCGAAATAGCACCAAGACATACCACAAACAAAACTCCCTAATTTCTCTCGCTCACTCTCGCTAATAATCTTCGCGTTCAAGCAAGAAATAACAAGGCTACAATGTGAATAAAAGTAAGGAATGCCCAATAGTTAGTTATTATTGTTTATATTTATAATAAGCACAATGTTAGTATTAATACCTGTTATGGACTTGAACTGTTGCTTTAACTCGGCGCGATTCACCGCCGCCATATTGGTGAAGAAAACAAACTACGAAGATGAGATGATTTGAACGAGAAGCAAGAGAAACAAAGTTTGGACTAAAGTGGTTACCGTCGACGGAGTAACGCGTGATGGCCACACCATAATTCACGCGCTTGGGAAACAGCAGAACGTGTGCACACCATAATTGTGAACAGTCATACGGCAATGAATATTTCGCACCGCACACCCCGCACCACGCTTGTGTACACTATGTGTGCGGTTTTTCGCATCCAACTATATTTTCAAATTTTTATGAATGTATAACTTATTATTATTCTTTAGTCAACTCCAGCGAGGGTTGTGTGTTTACCAAATGCCTGAAGGGATTGATCACTGGTAAGAAGAATATCACATGAGAAAACAGTACGTATTTTAAATTTTCCACACAAGAGGGAGATGATGGCAGAATGATCTACCCTCATTTTATTAGCATCGTTATTCCTCATGACCCATTCCTATATATGAGTGCGCTTGCGAAAGAATCGACCATATCCAGTGGGGGTCCGGCACAGTGAAAAAATCAAAATTTGGGTATCGGGGTTCTCGAGGGTGCTGATGACGATGGACATGTTCATTTTGCACCTAGAGCCACCGTTGAGGCCAGACGACGTCGCGTTGAAATCTCGTTTTTCGACTTGAAAAGCCGTTTCTCTTCACCCAATGGTGCTAAAATTACAAAACTATGCCCCAAGGTGCAGAATTTCATGGCGATCACGCCTGTCCAATTCATTTTTTACCCAAAATTTTCATAATTTTCATAAGTGGAATTTCTCGCAACGGTAAAAGTGTGTAATGCAACCTACACAGATCGGACCGGACTGGCTTCAGTATCACATGGAAAAAATTTCAGCCAATTTGTGCCCGCGACTTTCGAGAAAATCAACTTTCAGTGTAGTCATTTTGCAGTTGAAATGGAGGCAAGAGGCGAGAGAGTGTGGTGGTGTGAGAGAGCAAAGGAGGTAGAGGAGGAGACACCCCCTTCCTTTCTATGCGGCTCGCCTCACCTGCCTCTCTGCTCTCTCACACCACCACACTCTCTCGCCTCTTGCCTCCATTTCAACTGCAAAATGACTACACTGAAAGTTGATTTTCTCGAAAGTCGCGGGCACAAATTGGCTGAAATTTTTTCCATGTGATACTGAAGCCAGTCCGGTCCGATCTGTGTAGGTTGCATTACACACTTTTACCGTTGCGAGAAATTCCACTTATGAAAATTATGAAAATTTTGGGTAAAAAATGAATTGGACAGGCGTGATCGCCATGAAATTCTGCACCTTGGGGCATAGTTTTGTAATTTTAGCACCATCGGGTGAAGAGAAACGACTTTTCAAGTAGAAAAACGAGATTTCAACGCGACGTCGTCTGGCCTCAACGGTGGCTCTAGGTGCAAAATGAACATGTCCATCGTCATCAGCACCCTCGAGAACCCCGATACCCAAATTTTGATTTTTTGACTGTGCCGGCACTTAGTCGATTCTCTCGCAAGCGCACTCATATAACCCCCCCCAATAGTTGGTCTCATACGTGGGTGGACATTGCCGCTGGAAATGAAAATCGGGGGGGGGGGGGTCGGACGCAAAAATCGGTGGGTCGGAGGCAAAAAAATGGAGCTTTTATACGTCATTTTGAGTGACTTTTTTTGGAAAATCGGGGGGTCGGATGCCAAAAATCGGGGGTGTATTGCCGCTAACGGCAGTGGTGCCCACGTATGGTTGGTCTCGAGTGAGCTTTTATCGCATAGTCTTCAACTGCCCGCGCCTGTTGAATTCGCGTTCGCAAATTGGTATACGGTTGAGATGAAATTGAAGAACACCGTTGATACGTCTTGATCTATTAGCAACATAATACTACTGATATGCTATTTACCATTGTTATTTATTAGTATTTATTTAATATTATTATGATTTGAGGTCCTCCTCGCAGAAGCGGTGAACGGACGAGAGCGCGCGTTGTGCGCTCAGATCCGCGAGACCATCCGATGCCTGGGTGTCTTCACCACGAGAGAGTTTGTCATTCGTTGCTTATTCGTCTTTTAAAAATCAGATTTAATCTTCTTAAAATTTTTTTAAGAAGCTGATATATGATATTTTTTCATTTGCAAATACCGTCAAAGAAGAAAAAAAGAGAAAAAAAATTGAAGCATTAATCGAATTTTCGAAGTCGGAAAGAATATACGAATAGTCGAATCGAACATGTTAAGTCAAATTTAAAAAAAAAACTCGACATTTAGTATTTAGTACGAAAAGTATGCATACTTTTCGTTGTTAATTTGATTTAAATGTGTGTTGTGTCAGAGTGCGCAAACTGCTCCGTTCACTGCGCGAGGATCATCGACGCCGTGCCTCCCACACACTCTACCTGCAGCAGTCGCACAGCGTTTCTATAACACAGTGAGAGCGCGCATCGAAATTTTGGCAAAATGCCAAACAAATTACGGTATGGCTGCACCGTGGTGTACTTTCGCTCTACCTTTTTCTCTGTTACACCATGAGCGCTCTCGAAACGCTGTGCAGTCGAGACTGTCGCTGCTGCGACTACAGGTACGGTAGTCGTTGATTGATTGATTGGTTACGGTAGTTATTGATTTATTGGTTACAGTAGAATGATGGTACGGAAGTTATTTATTGATCGGTTACTGTTATGGTAGTATAGGTAGAATTTTCGTTAGTGTACTCTAAATGTGGAGGAAGGTACTATTAATTATTGGTTCTGATTGCGTTGAAGGCACGCGGGATGCCTGGAAATCGGTTCTACAAGGGGCATCAACACGAGAAATGGTTAATTTTTTTCCGGGGGGGGGGGGGCTTTTTTTCGATAAGCCCTAATTTTACAGGGGTCACCCCCCATGTCGGCGCCTATGTACGGCAAGGTCCCTTTGTTCTCGCGTCTGAAATCCACCCTTTGCCACGATGAGAGCTGCCCGATTCATCCTACCAAATTTATGTTTTACCTATGGCAAATAAGATTAGCGGTGAAAGAAAGAAACAATTCTCCTTCGAATACGACAATTGATTGAAAAAAAAATGTGTAATTGCATAATTATTGATTGATTACAGGCAGCCCTCGAGCGTCTCTCAGCCCGTGTTCAACGAGAGAAATCACTGGCTGAAGAGTGTCTGGTGGAGATGTGGATCAATAGATATGATTATCGATTTATTGTTTTTTTTTACCTCACTTTATCAATTTTATTTCTACAATATTCCCTTATCGATTTATTGATTTTTTCCGAATTATCGATTTTGTTTCTTCAAAATCTCCCCACACTGCTTCGTAACGACACTGCTTCAATGTATCGATTTGCATCCAGAATTCAATCAATATTTTAGTTTTGAAAATATCAATAAATTACTGATTCTACATTCCCTCTCGTCATCCGACCCTGTTGCAACAACTGGACTCGCAGTT
This sequence comes from Parapristionchus giblindavisi, assembly GCA_943737045.1. Taxonomy (NCBI): domain Eukaryota; kingdom Metazoa; phylum Nematoda; class Chromadorea; order Rhabditida; family Diplogasteridae; genus Parapristionchus; species Parapristionchus giblindavisi. Next base: position 1,486,929 of record CALSFV010000009.1, read on the forward strand.
TGACGCCCTGTACGCACAAGTAATAATATTAATAATATAATTATAATAATTCTAATATTTCATTTCTGAAAGCGCTGTCGGTAAAATTAAGGAAGACTGAAACGTTGGCAAATCCTTTGCCGAGAAACATGAAGCCGCAGGCGGACACATTTGGCAACCCTACCCCTTGTTAAGTTTTGCCAACGGTTCAATTCAATTCAATTCAATTTTATCACCTCAAGCAATAATTGCTAGATTGTTATTTAGCATTGCCAACGGTATTGCTAATATAATTTAAAAAATAACAAAATAGATGGTGTAGGAATATCAGAATATAAGAAGAAGTGTGTAGAATCTAAAATTTAAAACGAATTTTAATATTTTAATAAACAATAATATTAATTATCAGGACGAGAAGACCGAGTGGGTGGAGGAGCACATTGGCAATCTCTGGTGCCTATTGGAGGCCTCTGGCGTCTTTCGGGCGGAAAATATCAATCATGTAAGCTTGATTTTTTGGCAGTTGTTTCTGTTTCTTCTTAAAATTAGTCTAGTAGCAACTGTGCACATTACCTGGCGTTTCGGCATTTCTTGATTCCTATCTTTTTACACTTGCTCAATCCATTTGTTAATCAATGTTTTTGGTGTTCAAAAGGAAGCGAAAAAGAGTCGATAGAGCGTGTAAAACGAGGAGAGTGCATTATTTGATTTCTGATTTTCTTTTCTTTTCGCGCAAATTTTAATCAAAGCTTTAATCGATATTTCTTTGCAGCGTGAATACGCGCGCAAGTGTGTCGAACGTCTCCTGATGGGTCGCATCTACCATATGGCATTCTATCCCAATAACGACGCTGACATATATAGAGACGAGTGACTTTTGATCTTTGATCTCTGCGTTCAATTGATTGACTGTTGTGCTTGCAGGATACTGTACAAGGCGCTGCAGCGACTGGCCTCCAGCGTGTCTCCGGCGCACGGAGTACTCGCGATTCCCGAGGTATCGATCTATTGAGTTATCGTATGACCTGGTTACTGTAGCTGATGGTTACTGTAACTACTGTCCACAGTACTAGACAATACTGTACAAAACTAGAAATGTTTATTGCAAATGGCCAGTTGTTTTATCAGATTAGTTTGATATGCAGGGATAAGGTGATTCACGAGCTTCCCATCAGGTCCTTTCGTATAGCCTTGCCTCGCAAAAATTCGAAAATCTTCAGTGGAATTTACCAAAAATAGCCGTGCGCAAAGCCTTGCCTCCCCTTTCCCCGGTTTGCGCACAACCTTTCCCCATTCTGCCCACCTAAGCGGTGACTCGATTAAAGACGAAAGATCAAAGTTCAATTTAGACCCTACGTGGTGAGTGCCCATGGCCGTCCACTCAACACGAGACTGCCGTGATAAATGCGTACAAGTCGCCCCGAGACAAGCTCGCCTGTGTCAGGTATGATGGTTATGGTAGTTTGTTGGTTACGGTATGATTATTGATTGATTGATTAGATGTCTTGATTATCGTTTAGTATATATTATTGTAGTTATTCGCGTTATAACCTTGTAGATAATTATGAAATTTGATGTTTGAGAACAGCGTTGAATTGAATGTTGAACTCGTTGAACGTTTATCTTTTGTCACTTGAGTGTTGAGATTGCTTAATCTAAGATGTTTCTTTGTTTTTTATACCAATAACAACAACAACAATAATAATATTATTAATGCTCATTGCAAATTCTGACCTGTTGATTCTTTGTTTCCTTTTTGCCATTTTAGCAGCTATGATCGCACTTTTTTGTTTCATCGATGTGTCTTCTATGCCTACGGCAATCATACCAACAGTTGAAAGAATAAGTACTAATATTATTCTATTCATTCGTGCATGCGAGACGATCTCGAATCTGCTCGCTCTGACGTCATCGAATCCCGCTGCCGCTGATGACGTCACGCCCATTCTTGTATACGTACTCGTGATGGTAAGTGGAGTATATGCTAATCATAAACCTGACCAAACCATGTCCCAAGGAAAACATACCGTATGGGGGAACTTGGAAAAAAAAGAGATTAAAACAAAAAAACAAGGGTTGAAATTTGAAGATTAGGCAGACTATGAAATTTGCGCAAACGCTATGATTTTGAAAAGTGCATGCGTTGAAATATTGATTTTTTGGCAGTAGTTCATGCTTTTCTTTGTTTGAATGACTTTCCTATGAGTAGAAATAAAATAAAAAAACAGAAATACATCTTAATAGACAAGCAAATGTGCTCACCAAAATGGGTTTTAGTAAATCAAAAGTGTTAAATAGTATTGACGAGATTCACTACTCACAATCCTTTTGTTTTTTTTCTTTAACTGACTAATACTTTCTGATGAGTAGAGTTCAAAGAGTATAATCCATTTTAATTCAGGCAAATCCTCCCGATCTCCTATCCAATGTACAGTATGTCGATGGATTCTTCACCAATCAAATGGACGGAAGTGACGCCTACTGGTGGACCCAGTTCACTGCTGCCATCGAGTACATCAAGACGCTCCTGTAGACGCGATCTTTGATCTTTGGTCTTTGACCTTTATTCTGTGATAGAAGATACTGTGGTCGCCTGATCTACAATATCCCGTTAACATATTGCACCCTATTATTGTAATAATTTACAGAGATAACTTTGTATATCTTTTATTATACTTGCATAGTATTCTGTATATCTGTTTTTATGTAAGTTGCGTTACTCTCCCCTACTAATCGATAATCAATAATTGGCCAAATAACATTTTAAGTAGAAAGAAGTAACTAAATTGTACCCATTTTGTCATACCGGAACTTTGAATGATTCTAGAACTTTGCCGATGGACCCTGTTAGACGTTGAACATTATTTAAATTTGGTGGTTGTTTGAGTGGTTAATGGATATGATTATTGATTTTCTATCAATTATCATACTGTAACCAATAAATTCTCCCTTCAAAAGTGGCGAAACGAAAGGACTTTTGTCCTCAAAGATTCTTTCTTCTGTTCGCACACTAACTTCATCTACTTCGTTTCTTTTCGCCGCTTTTGAACCCCTCATCTAGAGTTTATTCCTGAATATTCGATCAAAATGTCCCCTCCTCCTTTGTATTATGCAGATATCCTACACCAACCCTACCATGGAAGTGATAGTTTTACACATTTTTTTTGTAATTTTGCTAACAACCGTAACTGGTAATTGTTCCTAATATTAATATGTACTATGGTGATAAAGATTAATTAAAGTCCGTGTATTTGTGCAAAATGTGCAACTAGTCGGATGGATACTGGAAATAGTGATATCTGAGAGAATAAAGACACAATTTTTAATGTTTTGCGCTCCGCCCCTTGGATAATAGAGTAATCCTTAGTTGATTGATTATTAATACTTCGAAAATCGATTTTGATAAATTTAAAAAAAATTGAGATGGATGAGTGGGACGAGCGAGAGCGTGAGAAGAAGATGGAAAAGAGGAAACGGACGTACGCCGAAATGAGAAATACAGTCAGGGAAATCTGTGCGGGACTCGCTGACGATCAATCATCCATGGACAGGTATACGGTAGTGGATGATGATTATCGATTGGTGCTGAAGTCTGATGATTGACCGTTCACTGAGCTATTGATGACGGGGTTACTGTCTATAGTGATTACGGTTTTTTTTTAATCTTAAGAGCTTGAAACGAGAAAGCGACAGGACATCTCAACACGAGATTGTCGTGATAAAGGCGTACAAGTCGCCCGAGACAAGCTCGCCTGCGTCAGGTATGATGGTTACGGTAGTTACGGTACGGTATTCGTTACGGTATGACTATTGATTGGTTGAGTAGGTATCGTGATTATCGTTATCTATTATTGTAGTTATTCGCATAAAAACCTTGTAGATAATGGGAAATTTGATGTTTTGAGAACAGTGTTGAACCCGTTGAATCTGCGTGTATCTTTTGCCATTTGAGTGTTGAGAGTGCTTATTCTAGCAATAAGACGTTCTCATGATTGCGGGGTAAATGCTTCTATAGATTGTGCTATTGTTTATTATTTAATTAATAAATTCACCTTTTTTTTCATTGCAAGTGGCGGAGGCGAAAGATGAGCTGATCGAACTATTGCAGGTATTTAATTATTATTTTAATTTATCGTTTTTTTTCGAAATTTCTTACCGAGATAGCGATAGCCTGTTGAATTCGCGTTCGCATATTGGTATATGGCTGATCTGAAATTGTGGAAGCAATTCTTCATTTCATTGACTCTCTCTCTCTCTCTCTCTCTCTCTCTCTCTCTCTCTCTCTCTCTCTCTCTCTCTCTCTCTCTCTCTCTCTCTCTCTCTGAGCCCAGTGAATACTATTACGAAGAAGTGGATCCGTGGTATTGGTGCCGTTGCCAATAATCATGAGACCTGGTGAGGCTGAAAATATCGTCGATTCGTTTATTAGTTATTATAAGGATGAAAAACGAAAAAAACTGATTTAGCTAATAGCTGAATATTAACAGAAAAGCAATCATTACTCTCGTTTGCCATATAGGACTTTCCATCTTCAAAATTATTTGCATAGTAGAAATATGACGGCGTATTGGGACGTCGTTGTCTCTCCAATGCGGTGAAAAGCTGTAAGATTTATGATTCACTGATTATCAGGTTTTCATTATTAGTAATTGCCTAAAAAATGGCTCCAATTGCGAAGCCTAGTCTCGATCTATCGATTTTTAAAACTTTTTTATGTTAACCAACTACCGTTTTTATCGCTTCAATCTTCTCGTTTCATTCATTTTATTCGTTTTTTCTATACCCTGTTTTCTCGATTTTCTTATTATAGTATATAATTGGATCTTGAATAAGCCCATCAATCACAATAGGTATTATCTTTGAGCAGTTTACCTCTTCGGGTACACAGATCAACTGTGAATCCGTAATGTCCAGCTCCACTTTTGCAGAGCTCGAAATCATATTGTACTTGGCGTCCTTGTTATCATATTCAACTCTCAGTCCGGGAATTAGATTCTTGTTTGTAACTGCGATCATTGTTTCATTATCTTCACATGTCCATATACCATTCATACAAGTGACGTTGTTTGAGAATTGGAGTCGAGGGCAAACTAAATATTTTTGTTATGTCATAGAAAAAAATTATTTAATGAAAATTTCTTTCGACATGTAGTACAATTATTTCGAAGTCAAAGCAAGGTGGTCGGATAACATACCGTCTACTCTTGAATAGACTGTTTCAGGGGAGATACAGTGGATTCCATCCATCTCTTCTCCGAGGAGTGCGCACTGACCTGGACGGTAAACGAATGCCAGACACTGTGCCTGGAATAATATAATCTCTTATTGGAGTCTACGCAGTTTCAAGCGCCTACTACAAAAGAATACTCACTAAACATTTGTTAGTTATTCTATTAGGTCATAAATGTCGCCTCTTTCAAGAAATCAATACACACACTCTCTCATACAAAGCAAGTGAGAGAATCTAGTCAGAGTGAATAAGCTTATTAATCTACCTGTTCTGAACACTGAATCGAGCATGTATCAGTCGAATTACTAGGAACGACTCGTATTTTGTTCCTACGTAGTTGAGACGGTGATGGTTCATATATTTGGCAAGAAACCTCAAGTTATACTTTATTTGTTTAGATGATGCTTAACAATAAGGTAACTTACGTATCCGATGAGAAATATGATGCCATAAATGAGCATTTCGATAACTTTAGAAGGTTAGGAACGACCTGAATGAATGTTGAGAAAACTACATATGATCGATCCGTATACAATACAGTATATTTATCAGATTCCTACATGACAAATCAAAATATGATTCTTCTTTTTAATTAGTACTGTTCTTATATTCAAGATGGCATAAGTATTCGAAACTTGTACGCAATATTCAAAAACAAAATTGTAGCGATGAAATATTCAAAAACGAAATTGTAGCAATGTTCGTCCAATCGGCCTTGACTGTTTGACTGTAGGCCTGTTTGACTGAATCTTTATTTGTGGGCGGGGCTTGTATAATCCCGCCCACAAATACAGAATTCATCGTTCTCCGAATTCATCGTTTACATCCACGAATATGGCACCATGAAACCCATGACAACGTCCGTCTTCTTCTCCTATGTTTTATGGTATGACTGTCATTGATGATGGATCGGATACGAATATACAAACAATGAAATGATGTTTGAATGATATATCGATTTTCTCTGAATGATTTGATTATTCATAAAAACGTAATCCACGGGTCCCTACTATAGGATACATTAACTTTAAATATACTCTCTAGAACCCATACTTACATACATCGATATACATGTATACATCGATATGCGGCTCCGCCCATTTCTACTTTATCGTGCTTACAAAGTGATTCTCGCCCATTTATCGTACATGTAAAAATCATGAACGGTGTGAATTAGGGTTGGCAATAACGCACACGCATTTCGGGCCCGCAACGACTACTTTATTCCTATCTGGCCACTTTTTGTGATCGGTCGTTCTTCTGTTCTCTTTTTTTCGAATCTAGTATATCAAAAGAAATCACGCCAAAATATTGCCTCATTACTAAAATCATTACTTGGACGATGAATAAATTGCTCCGATGAACAATAATTGAAAATGGCCAGCTGATTTATTCAGCGTATAATCGGAACAATTTATTCATCGTCCAAGCAATGATTTTTGTTAAATGGCAATATTTTGGCCTGATTTCTTTTGATATACTATTAGGTTGTAACATAAGTTCCTTTGGATTTTGAGGTGAACATTGAAATAAAATTATCTCTGTTTATCGACAACACTGCGGATGGATATATTTGCTGTTGTAGCCGATGGGTCCCTGCTATAATCCAGCCACACCGTGGGCTCTCCACTTTTGGTACGACTTGGCCCCCCCCCCCCCCAGTGGGAGGCCTTAAGTAAAGGCGCAACCCGAGAGAGTAAGGCCCGGAGAGTAAGAAAGGACAGGTAGTATGTATATGAGAGAAAAATTTGACTGTCTTTATATAACGGATTCCACTTGGTCAGTGCGAGCGGAGCCGTGACGAAAAAGACATCGGACACCGCTGTGGACGCGGCGATATGAGCTATGGCTTCAAATCTTGTAGTTGTTTACAATAGGGGTCCCCGATTATAACAGTGACCTCAACTAGACGCATGCAATTCATTGGCTCCTTTCAAACTTGTTTGAACATAGAGCATCTCCATTTTCTGATCTTTTCAGGCTTAGTGGTCGATTCTAGTTTCTCTGCTTTTCAAATGCACTGGCTAATATGCACACTATTATTGCGAATGACCCATCTCTTCAATCAAGCTATCATATTGTCAACTCAGGCGCTTGTTCTTTTAAGAAAAATAAAAGAGGTAGAGGTCCCATTCCGCGATTTTATTCAAATTTGCGTCAAATGACCAATATTCGTATTCACAACTTTTTCAGTTTTTCAAGCTTACTTTTCTAGCAAAATAGTGGGTGTGGATGATCAAAGTGTGGCAAACATTCAAGGAGGGGTATCAAATTGGTCGCTCTCCTTTAAGACGAAAAGCGCATCTCAAAAGTCAGGATCATACCGCCGTGACCATTCCTCTTTTTCATAATATAATTTCCGATTTTAAATTTATGTAAGCAATTAGTCAGCGTTTGGGTGGAGGGTACATATGTGTGGTACACCTAACCTAGTTGGTGATTGATTTTTGTTAAATCCATGCGAGAGAGAGCCGGGAACAAATTGGACTTTAAAACTTGATTTTCAATTTATGCAAAAAGGCGAGGCATACTAATCATTAAATGTACGTCTCAATCTATGATACTGTGGGTTATGTAGAGGGGGACACTAGTTATTTATATGCACCACTGCAGGGAGCTCCGTTCAAAACGAAGCGAGAAACAACAGTGTAAACACATCATACTCAAATCGAAAGGATGTTACAACCTAATAATAATGATTGTGATATGCTTATTTACTACTATTATTCTAATTTGAGGTCAACCTCGCAGAAGCGGTGAACGGACGAGAGCGCGCGTTGTGCGCTCAGATACGCGAGACTATCCGATGCCTGGGCGTGTTCACCACGAGAGAGTTTGTCATTTATTGCTTATTTCTTTATCAGATTTAATTTTCTTAAAATCTTTTTTTAAAGAAGCTAATATATGATATGCTATTTTCGACTCTGTTAAATATGCTAATAATAAGTAACGTATGCTTATTTACCTATAGCCTCTAAACAAGAGAAAAAGAGTGAATCATTAGTGTGTGTGTTTTTGTGTCAGAGTGCGCAAGCTGCTCCGTTCACTGCGCGAGGATCATCGACGTCGTGCCTCCTACACACTCTACCTGCAGCAGTCGAGACGGTCGCTGCTGAGACTACAGGTACTGTAGTCGTTGATTTATTGGTTACAGTAGATTGATGGTACGGAATAGGGTGGCGAGAATTGCTCTCGAATGAGCCTGTTTTGTAGTCTCTATCGAGTCGAGGTCGAATGGAGAGGATATTCGTTCCCCTTGGCAGTCTCTATCTCTCTCCCTAGGATAATCGTTTTTAGGTCGAGTCGAAGTCGAGTCGAGCGTTTTTCAAGGCCGTGTTTGAACAAAACTAGACAAATTATGTATATTTGAAATCAGCATAACGAGATCTTTAAAATGATACGCAATTCGCATGGAATAATTAAAATGAAATTGATTCCCTATCTGCCTCTGTAGAAGAGACCTATGGTTATTTGTCTGACGATAGTAAGATTGAAGAGATTGAATCTAATGACGAATTGGACGATTATTAATAGTACTGTCATACTCATTGTTATCAAATTAATAATATTATTGTATCCTAAACCAACAAATTATTAATAATTTTTTTTTGAAAAAAATCGTTAAATTTGGCTTCGTTTTATAGCACTTAATGAGCTCATGTCAGAAGTTTTAAAAGTTTTGAATTTGGTCAATGCAGTGCTGAGAAAAACCTTTCCATTCGATTTCGACTCGACTGTTTTTTGACTATTCGAGACAATGACCCCCTCTCCCGGCTCATTCGATGAGAGAGAGATCGTAAATGCCTCTCTCCCCGATAACTCGGCCAAGACTGCCAGTGGGAACGAATATTCTTGCGCCATTCTTGCCACCCTAGTACGGAAGCTATTTATTGATCGGTTACGGTTATGGTAGTTTAGGTAGTATTTTCGTTAGTGTACTGGCATTCTGGAGATAGATGATATTAATTATTGGTTATGATTGCGTTGTAGGTACGCGGGATGTCTGGAGATCGGTTCTACAAGGGGCATCAAAACGAAAAATGGTTAATTTTTTCAGGGTGCCTTTTGTTCGAAAAGCCCTAATTTTACAGGGGGACCCCTATGTCGCCGCCCATGTATGGCAATGACCTTTTGTTCTCGTGTCTGAAATCCCCACTTTGCTACAATGTGATCTGCCCAATTCATCCTACCAGATTTATGTTTCACCAATGGCAAATCAGATTAGCGGTGAAAGAAAGAAACAATTTTCTTCTGTTTGCCACAATTGATTGAAATTATTACAGGCAGCCCTCGAGCCCGTGTTCAACGAGATAAATCAATGGCTGAAGAGTGTCTGGTGGAGATGTGGATCAATAGGTATTGATTGATTATTGATTTATTGATTTTAATCAATTTATTGATTTTCCCCTACAATATCTCCTTTTTAATGGTGCTGCTTCAATGTGTCGATTTGCATTTTTTTAGTTATTAAAATTTTTTTTAAATATCGATAAATTGCAGATTCTACATTCCCTCTCGCCATCCGTCCCTTTTGCAGCAACTGGACTCGCAGTTTGTCGCCCTGCACGCTCAGGTAATAATATTAATAATAATAATATTATAATAACTCTAATATCTCATTCTTGAAAGCGAAGGTTGCTAAAATACAGGAAGAGATGCATGAAACGTTGGTAAATCCCTTGCCGAGATGCGTAAAGCCTTTGGTGGAGACTTTTGCCACTAAATTTCGCTTGAGATGTTTTGCCAACGTTCACGCTACAGAAGAGGAGAGTGTAGAAATATCAGAAGAAATGATTAAAATATAGAAGATGCGATATAATTTAAATTTGATAAATTTATTATAATCATAAATCCTGGTCAGGACGAGAAGATGGAATGGGTGGAGGAGCACATTGACAATCTCTGGCGTCAATTGGAGGCCTCTGGGGTCTTTCGGGCGGCTAATATCAATCATGTGAGCTTGATTTTTTGGCAGTTGCTTCTGTTTTTTCTTAAAATTAGCCGAGTAGCAACTGTGCACATTACCTGGCGTTTTGGCGTTTCTTGTTTTCTATCTTTTTGCACTTGCTCAATCCATTTGTTAATCAATGTTTTTGGTGTTCAAAAGGAAGCGAAAAAGAGTCGAGAGAGCGCGTAAAACGAGGAGAGTGCATTATCTGATTTCTGATTTTCTTTTCTTTTCGCGCAAATTTTAAACAAAGCTTTAATCTCTCTCTTTGCAGCGTGAATATGCGCGCAAATGTGTTGAACGTCTCCTGATGGGTCGCATCTACCATATGGCATTCTATCCCAATAACGACGCTGACATCTACAGAGACGAGTGAGTTTTGAAATTTGATCTTTGATCTTTGATCTCTGCGTTCAATTGACTGACTATTGATTGCAGAGTACTGTACAAGGCACTGCAGCTACTGGCCTCCAGCGTGTCTCCGGCGCACGGAGTACTCGCGATTCCCGAGGTATTGATCAATCGATTTATCTTATAATGGGGTTACTGTAACTGATGGTTACTGTAACTGTGACCTGGTTATTGTAACTACTGTCCACTGTACTAGCACAGGTCAAAGCAATACTAGAAGTGTTTAACGTAAATTTCCAGTTGTTTTAACTCATTAGTCTTATATGCTAGGGGATAAGTCGGATCGATTAAAGACTAAAGATCAAAGATCAAAGTTCAACTTAGGCCCTTCGTGGTGAGTGCCCATTGCCATCCGCTCAACACGAGATTGCCGTGATAAATGCGTACAAGTCGCCCCGAGACAAGCTCGCCTGTGCCAGGTATGAGGATTACGGTAGTTTGTTGGTTACGGTATGATTATTGATTGGTTGATTATATGTCTTGATTATCGTTTGTTATGTATTATTGTAGTCATTCTCATTATAAACTTGTAGATATTGGTGAAATTTGATGTTTGGGAAACGGTGTGTTTCCATCTGTTGAATCTGCGTTTATCTTGTGTCACTTGAAAGTTGAGATTGTTTATTCTAACAATCGGTTTCTTTTTTGTGACTGCACGAACAAGAAAAATCGTAATATTGGTAATGCTCATTGCAAATTCTGAACTGTTGATTCTTTATTTCCTTTTTATCATTTTAGCAGTCTTTTTTCAGACTCACACTTTTTTTTTGCTTGATCGTTGAGTTTTGTAGTTCAAAGCCAGTCATACCAACAATTGAAAGATTAAGTACCAATATTATTCTTTGCAGTCGTGCATGCGAGACGATCTCAAATCTGCTCGCTCTGACGTCATCGGGTCCCGCGGCCGCTGATGACGTCACGCCCATTCTCGTATACGTACTCGTGATGGTAAGCGGAGTATATGCTAATCATAAGTATGACCATGATATGACTCAACGAACACATACCGTATATCTGAACGTGGGAGATTTTTTTTTAAATAGGGTTTAAATATGATATATTAGCTTTGACTAGCTTTGATGACTATTTATAGTAACGTAACGTTTGCACATTTTATAAAAGATGTGCAAACGTTATGATTTTGAAAAGTGGATACGTTGAAATATTGATTTTCTGGAAGTAGTGCATGTTTTTCATTGTCCTACTGATACCTTCCGATGAGTAGAGGTCAAAGATCATAATCCGTTTATATTCAGGCAAATCCTCCCGCTCTCCTATCCAATGTACAGTATGTCGATGGATTCTTCACAAATCAAATGGACGGAAGTGACGCCTACTGGTGGACCCAGTTCACTGCTGCCATCGAGTACATCAAGACGCTCCTGTAGATGCGATCTTTGATCTTTGATCTTTGATCCTTGAACCTTGATCTTTATACTGTGATAGAGGATACTGTGGTGGCCTGATCTATGATATCCCTATTAACATATTGCACCCTATTACATATTATTGTAATAATTTACATAGATAACATAATACATTAATTCGAACAAAATCTTTTTTTTTCAGTTTTATGTGAGTTTCGTTTGTTTCCCCCACTAATCGTTAATCAATAATTGGCCAAATAACATTATAAGTAGAAAAATAACTAAATTGTACCCATTTTGTCATACCGGAACTTTGTATGATTCTAGAACTTTGAAGATGGACCCTGTTTGACGTTGAACATGATTGAATTTGGTGGTTGTTTGAGTGGTTAATGAATATGATTATCGATTTTCAATCAATAATCATACCGTAACCAATGAATCCTTCGTTCAAAAGTGGCGAAACGAAATGAGTTTTTGTCATCTGAGAAAGCTATCTGCTTTTCGCACACTATCTCTTCAAATTCTTCGTTTCTTTTCGCCGCTTTTGAACTTCTCATCTAGATTTTATTCCTGAATAGTCGATCAAAATGTCCCCATCCTCTGTATTATGTCGGATTCCCAACACCAACCCTACCATGGAAGTGATAGTTTTGCACATTTTTTTGTCATTTTGCTAACAACCGTAACTGGTAATTGTTCCTAATATTCATATGTACTATGGTGATAAAGATTAATTTAAGTTAGTGTATATATGCAAAATGTGCAACCAGTCGGATGAATGCTGGAAATAGTGATATCTGAGAGAATAAAGACACAATTTTTAATGTTTTACGCTCTGCCCCTTTTTATGGACATTAGAGAATACAGTAACCCTTAGTTGATTGATTAGTAATGTTTAAATCGATTTTTGAGAAGAAAATTGAGATGGATGAGTGGGACGAGCGAGAGCGTGAACAGAAGATGGAAAAGAGGAAACGGACGTACGCCGAAATGAGAAATACAGTCAGGGAAATCTGTGCGGGACTCGCTGATGATCAATCATCCATGGACAGGTATACGGTAGTCGATGGTGATTATCGATTGGTAGTGATTTGCTCTACTAAGAACGGAGATATTTGCTTTTTACAAGGTTTTTTCAGGAAAAACTGAACATTCTTATACATTTTACATTTACATTTAAACACTTTATCGAGATCAACTAAGCGGTGGGTCACCGGATCTGTAGTGACATGATATGGTTCCACTGATCCTTGTTGCGTGCAACGTTGATAAAGCCTGGTCCGACTATCTTCACAAATTCATCCTTCCATCTCAATTCGGGTCTTCCTCTTGATCGTTTTGGCCCTTGTGGGTGCCATTCCAACACTCTTCTCGACCATCTGTCAGGATCAAGCGAAGATAAGCGGGCAGGCCATCGCCACCGTCTCAATCTGTAGCACTGGACGAAGTCCGTCAGCCCGGTCCGTGCTCTCACCCAGTCATTCGTCTTTCTATCGAGTAATGATATTCCTAACATGCAACGCTCTAGTCTGCGCTGTGCCACAGCGATTTTATTTTCCTGGCGAGAGGTCAAACACCAGGTTTCTGAAGCATACATCATAGCAGGTAATACCGTTCCCTCAAACAACCGTTTTTTATTGTGCATTGGAATTTGGCGATTTGAGAAAAAAGCCCTATATTGATTAAAAGAGAAGATAGCAGCCCTTATTCTTCTATCTATTTCCCCATTGAATCTCCCATTATCCAATGTTACCTCCTGCCCCAAGTAAACACATTTTTGAACTATTTTAACTTTATTTCCCCCAACAACAACGTCTTTTCTACCAGGATTAGACGCCATAGCAAAAGTTTTTGACCCATTAATGCTCAAACCCACTTTACTCAGAGCTCCTTCCAATTGATGTACCATTACCTGAACTTGCCTACTATCATGACTTATCAAAACTGCATCATCGGCGAAAAGAATGTGAGAAAGAAAACTCCCATTTATATTTATTCCCTTCCTCGACCAATCAAGTGAACTAAATGCCTCATCCAGGGCTGCAGTGAAGAGACGAGGCGACAAACAATCTCCCTGCCTTACTCCGCGACCTACTCGAATAGGGTACTCTTCCCCATTTATAACAATATTGTTATTAGATGTAGCGATCTTATAAAAAGCAAATATCTCCGCTCTTTGTAGAGATAGCGACTTGAAACTTCGTCTGTAAGCTTTTTTCGTGGTTTCAAACCTAAAAACCAAATTTCAAGTCTCTAGTTAGTCAGAGAATCGAGATACTTGCTTTTTACAATGCTATTTACAAGTGGACAAAATTAACACCCTTTTTACAATTTCCAATTCTATTTACAAGAAATTAACACCACATAAGATTCGTCTACCGTTTCTGGTCGCGCCGTCAGGCGCACTGCGGCTGAACACCACGACGTACGGTTAATGATTGATTTATCGATTGATGGACTACCGTACTCCTTTAATTCTTGTTATTTAGATTGATTGATTTGTTTTTCAGGGATCCTGCGGCGCAGTGCGCACGCCACAGACTGACGCTTCGCGACTTTCATGATGGTCTAGAGGTGGGTTGTCTGATCTTTGTACTTTGTGTTTTGATCTTTGATCTTTGATCTTGCAGATGGCCGACGGCACAGCATTATGGACGCAGTTCCATGACGAGGAGATGAAGAAGAAGTTGATGATGAAATTCGTCGAGCCTAACACTGAGCCTGAAACCGTGACAAGTGGAGAGCAGTGATCTTTGAGCTTTGAACCTTGATCTTTTGATCTTTGAACTTTGTACCTTTTTGAATAATAAACTTCCTTAGGCATTGAAACCTCTGCCCGCCCTGATGCAGCAATCGTTCCCTATGTATTATAGTAGTCGATAGACCGATGACTTCCTTTATTACTTTATACATTCCTTCCAGTGTCTTTCCTCATTTTGATTGTTTTTGACTGCCCACTACCGATAGTTACTCTTTGGGGATAGATGGATTCAGGCAAGGAAAGTGACTTCCGATTGCTTTCTGCGAGTCTGCACAGGCAATATGTTACCATGTATTCACTGTATTCTGCATCGGGGTCCATTTGCCTGCTGTGTTATCTAGGTGGGCGATCGTACTGGATACTTTTAAGAGTATCGATAGCTTTGAACTTTGAAGGAAGTGTCTCGACTCAAACGGCGTTTACTTTGATTGATTTGCTTTTGCCGAAATAAAGATATTTTTATTTGTTTATGGGGCCACAAATGCGACAAGACTTATGACTCAACCTAATAATACTTTAGTTCATTTGAATCTTGGTAATCTCTATACGTCTCTTTCTTTTATGTCTCTTTCTGTTGACTCTATCTCTATATTTGTCTGTCGTTCTCACAACCTCTTACAATTAGGCCTTGTATTGTCTTTAAAGCCGATCTCTTCAATCGACAGTATTTAAACGCTATTGAAATGGATAACGATGTGGGGAGGGAATTGTACCACTGAGACAAGAAACTGTGGCTCGATTGTTTTGTGGGTTGTGGCTGTATTGTTTGGCTGCAATAGTTGGTAGCTCGACTGGAGAGTTTGTATTGTTAGTAAACGGGAACTATCTATACCGGATAAATTGAGTGACTTTATGATAATCTTAAGAGCTTGAAAAGAGAAAGCGACAGGTCACTGGTAGGCTCGCTTTTTTCGTAGCACACTCGCGCTTTTGGTGTTTTGTAGTCTGTGAGAGTACTTATTATTTGGGTGCCAAGGCAATGAATCGAGTGACGCTGAATAATATTGATTGTCTGAAACGAGAAAGCCACTGGTAATACCAGCGCAAGATTGTGTAGTTCGAATGGTCGTCGTTGAATGGCCGTTGTTACACGTTGAATGAGCGCAACGCAATTGATAGGCTAAAGTAGTTCCGAAGGAGAGTTTAGTCCCTTAGGAATGAATTATCACTGGCCTAGTAGTGATCCCCAGCAAGACTTGTGACGGAAAGGGGGAGGTGGTAGATTTAGATTCCGTATTTTAGATTTATTTCCGTATTTTCCTATTTGGATTTTCGTAATTTTAAACTATTTATAATGTCCCATGAAGTCGCATCAGCTGCGGCGAAATCGATTGACGTTTAGATAATATGTGAGACGAGGAAGTCACTGGTAATTACTAGTGGCTTTGAGAGGCGAAAAACTTTGGCTAGTGAAAAACTGCTTTCGGTACTAAAAGGGAATGCGACTGGCTGCTTGGTATTTACTGACTTCGATCGGTTATTTCACTTTGAATTGAATTTAACTGCTCGATTTCAGTTCTCGATCGATATGCGATCGAAGAAGGCGGCCATCCTGCAGGATCTCCACCGGATTGGAGACAGGATGAAGCGAGGTACGGTAGTTTGAGTGTACTATATCGATTCGTTAATCGATTTTATTCTGTAATAATAACAACCACTACAACAATAAGATTAGTGGAAATTCGTTTTTTTTTGTTTTCTTTCCGGCACTTGTTTTCATATTCTTAATAAGAATTTCTTATGGAATATGGATATTTACTTGTCATTCTAATTTTTTATTTATATACATTACTGCCTCGATTTAAGTATGAGAATAGCGCTTTAAAAAATAAAATTAATTCACAGGTAACACGACCAGTGTGATTCATGCTTTGCGTTATTTATTATATTAGGTTGATTCATAAGTCTTGTCGCTTTTGGGAGGGGTATGTTTGGGGGGGGGGCGATCGATTCGGCAACGATCGTTTCGGCAACGGATCATAAATCGGTTGGGAGATGGCCTATGGCAACAAAAGTTGTACCATTGTTATCAGTAGGGGTGTACGGTATTGTGCTACCGTAACCGTCGGGAATCGTAAACTGATTTTTTTCAGTGGACCCATGACCCGGGGTTCATGGTTGAAAATTACCGAAGTCGAAAAATTCATGATGGTAGGAGACCAAATACTATATGCCTGTATATCGACAGTCAGCTAACTTTTATTTTTATGGATTCCGCAACACGAACTACCGTAATCTCGCTACCGTACTCTTCAATATTATAGCGAAATTCAATGCAAACCCCGTTTTGATTGCGGTAGTTCGTGTTGCGGAATCCATAGCTGACTGTCGATATACAGGCATATAGTATTTGGTCTCCTACCATCATGAATTTTTCGACTTCGGTAATTTTCAACCATGAACCCCGGGTCATGGGTCCACTGAATAAAATCAGTTCACGATTCCCGACGGTTACGGTAGCACAATACCGTACACCCCTACTGATAACAATGGTACAACTTTTGTTGCCATAGGCCATCTCCCAACCGATTTATGATCCGTTGCCGAAACGATCGTTGCCGAATCGATCGCCCCCCTATGTTTGGGCTATCACTGCTCAGTCGTACTTTATCAATTACCCTGTCCGTTATGGCAATAAACATGTCACTACTACTACTCTTTGATTGTAGTAGTGAATTGTTCATACATCGAATCTAGTGGCTGTAATGCCTCTTCAATTCGTTCCCAGTTTTGTGCACATGTGACCACGTTGTTTTCTTCCTATTCTAGCTCAAATATCCCGATGTCCACATCCGTATGGTCCTACTATACAATACTAAGGCCCGTAGTACGCGCACTGTGCAACATTGGTTCAATCGCTTCGAAGAAGGGAGTACGACGTCAAAAGTCCGGACGGCCCTCGAGCTGGACTTGGACGTGCTGGAGCATCACGTCCAAGCGGAACCCTATGCTACCACCCGTGATATGGTGACGAGTCTTAGGGTAAGCTAATCCACCATCGTTCGTGGCCTACAGGATCTTGGAAAGGCCAAAAAGTGGGATCGATACTTACCCAACGGAATGTCGGACAAGCAGACGAACCACCGTACTGACCAGTGTCTGAAACTAATTTCGTACGCTCGTACAATGGCATGGATCGACGGGATCATAACTGGAGATGCGAGGTGGTTCCTTTAGGACAACGTGGTCAGTAGGGCTCAGTAGGTCGATTGAAATGAACATCACAATCCCACCGCCAAACCCGAACTTCACAAGAAGAATTTCATGCTGTCTGTTTGGTGGAGCAGAGGCGGTTTGGTGCAGTGGGAGCTGCTCCCGCTGGGGTCGATTATTATGGACTCGGTATACTCTCCCCAACTACTGACCATGAAGTCCAAGGTCCCATTCGTTCCTTGGTTGCACGACCGGATTCACTTCTAGTACAACAACGCCCGACCACATTTGGGAATGACGACCGAAAAAGTCCTGTTGAACTTTGGCTAGCACTTCGTCCCCACCTACCCTAATCGCCCGACTTGGCTCCTAGCGATTACTGCTTGTTCTCCGATATAAAGCGCACTTCCCGAGGAGTACACTTCAACAATCAGCGAGAGGTCGAAATCGTGCTGACCAACTTCATTGCCTCCAAGCAGCCGTCCTTCTGGGAGCACTGCATCCACAAGCTACCCGAATTTTGGAGGAAGTGTGTTGACGCAAACGGCGATATATTATAATCATAAATCCTGATCAGGACGAGAAGACGGAGTGGGTGGAGGAGCATATTGACAATCTCTGGCGCCAATTGGAGGCATCTGGCGTCATTCGGGCGGCTAATATCAATCATGTAAGATTGGCTTTTTGTGTACTTGTTTCTGTTTCTTCTTGAAATTTACCGATCAGCAACTGGGCACACTACCTGGCGTTTTGTCGTTTCACGTTTGGCATTTTTTTGCACTTCTACTTGGCTTTGTCAGTAATTACTCTGTGTCCTTATCGTCAAACTAATGTTTCAAAAGTCACAATCGGGATTGAAAATGAGGCGAGAGAGTGTGTAAAACGAGGAGAGCGCATTCTGTGATTTTCGTTTATTTTCGCGCAAATTCTGAGCAGAGTCGTATTCGATATGTCTTTGCAGCGTGAATACGCGCGTAAGTGTGTCGAACGTCTAATGATGGGTCGAATCTGCCATATGCCCTTCTATTCCAATAACGACGCCGACATCTACAGAGACGAGTGAGTTCTGATCTTTGGTCTTTAATCTTTGATCTTTAGACTTTGATCTCTGTGTTTAATTGACTATTCCTTACAGAGTACTGTACAAGGCGCTGCAGCGACTGGCCTCCAGCGTGTCTCCGGCGCACGGAGTACTCGCGATTCCCGAGGTATCGATCAATTGATTTATCGTATAACCAGATTACTGTAACTGATGGTTACTGTAACTACTGCCCACTGTACTAGTACATGTCAAAGCAATGCTAGAAGCGTTTATAATTTATTTTCCGTTTGTTTTATCTCATTGGTCTTGTATGCCGGGATAAATCGGATCAACTAAAGAAGAAAGATCAAAGATCAATGTTCAATTTAGGCCCTTCGTGGTGAGTATCCATGGCCATCCGCTCAACACGAGATTGCCGTGATAAATGCGTACAAGTCGCCCCGAGACAAGCTCGCCTGTGTCAAGTATATTGGTTACGGTATGAGTATTGATTGATTGATTAGTTGTCTTGATTATAGTTTAGTATATATTATTGTAGTTATTCGCATTATAACTTTGTAGATAATGGTGAAATTTGATGTTTGAGATCAGCGTTGAATTGAATGTTTCCGCCCGTTGAATCTGCGTTTCTCTTGTGTCACTTGAGAGCTGAAATCGCATAGTCTAATAATAAGATTTTTGTATTTTATATTTTTTTGATCAAGAACAATAATAATAGCAATGCTCATTGTAAATTCTGGCATGTTGATTCTTTGTTTCCTTTTTGCCATTTTGACAGCTGTGATCGCACTTTTTTGCTTCATCGTTCTGTCTTCTATGCCTACGGCAATCATACCAACAATTGAATGATTAAGTCCTAATATTATTCTTTTCAGTCGTGCATGCGAGACGATCTCGAATCTGCTCGCTCTGACGTCATCGGGTCCCGCGGCCGCTGATGACATCACCCCCATTCTCGTATACGTACTCGTGATGGTAAGTGGAGTATATACTAATCATAAGTCTGACCCAATTATGACCCAACGAACACATACCGTATGCTGTATTTAAACAAGCAAGGGGTAAACTTGAAAGATTAAACTGACGTGCGTCAATGACTATGAAAGTTGTGCAAACTATTTGATTTTGAATAGTGTCCACGTTGGAATATTGATTTTCTGGAAGTAGTTCATGCTTTTCATTGTCTGACTGACTTACTGATGAGCAGAGATCAAAGATCATAATCCTTTTATTCCGGAATCTGCCCGAAATCATAATCCTTTTATTCCGAAATCATAATCCTTTTATTCCGAAATCATAATCCTTTTATTCAAGATCATAATCCTTTTATTCCGAAATCTGCCTGAAAATCTCACTCTCATTCCAACTCTTTATTCCGTTGATCACTCTCCCGAGCGAGAGAGAGAGGCTGTAAAGAGTCTCTCGTCAGACTACTGAGATAGAAGGGCCAGGGGGAAAATCATTCGTGATTCGTTCCCACCACCCTAGTTTCCACCCGTTGAATCTGCGTTTCTCTTGTCTCACTTGAGTGTCGAGATTGCTTATCCTATTGTGGGTATAAAATGTACTTGCATGAGAAAATGACAAATGGTGCTAACGAACGGAAGTCACAATCGAGAGGCGATCGAGATGTAGCCTTCTACATCTCGCCCCGCCTCTCGATTGTCTCTCCGCTGCCTCTCTCTAACCCGGTTGACCTTCGCCGCGCGCTATATTATATATAAAAGAGATCGGCATAGTTTCGGAGCCATGCAAAACAAGAAAGTCTCTTGTGGGAGTACTCTCGTACCAAATAAACAAGTGTATTTTATACGGTCAATAACAATGTGTATTTTTTTGGTAAAAAAAAACAGTAATAATAATATTAGTGATGTTCATTGCGAATTCTGGCCTGTTGATTCTTTGTTTCCGTTTTGCCATTTCAGCAGCTATGATCGCACTTTTTTGCTTACTCTTTGCGTTTTCTAGGCCAAAGCCAGTCATACCTACAATTTAAAGATTAAGTCCTAATATTATTCTTTTCAGTCGTGCATGCGAGACGATCTCGAATCTTCTCGCTCTGACGTCAAAGTGGAGTATATGCTAATCATAAGTCTGACCATGTTATGACCCAAGGAACACATACCGTATACCTGAACCTGGGAGATTTTTAAAAAAGGGATGAAATATGAAAGATTAGTTTTGACTAGTTGGGATGACTACGAAAGTTGTGCAAACGTTATGATTTAAAAGTGAATAATTTGAAATAGGAAGTAGTGCATGTTTTTTCTTTAACTGTCTGATCCTTTCCGATGAGTCAATCATGTCACGCAGTAAAGATTAGATCGAAGATGAAAGATCAAGGCAGAGATCAAAGATCATATTCCGTTTATATTCAGGCAAATCCTCCCACTCTCCTATCCAATGTACAGTATGTCGATGGTTTCTTCACCAATCAAATGGACGGAAGTGACGCCTACTGGTGGACCCAGTTCACTGCTGCCATCGAGTACATCAAGACTCTACTGTAGATGCGATCTTTGATCTTTGATCCTTGATCTTTGATCTTTGATATTTATACTGTGATAGAGGATACTGTGGTATTGTGCGTATAAAATGTACTTGCATAAGAAAATGACAAACGATGCTAACGAACGGAAGTCACAATCGAGAGGGCGAGATGTAGCCTTCTACATCTCGCCCCGCCTCTCCATTGTCTTTCCGCTGCCTCTCTCTAACCCGGCTGACCTTCGCCGCGCTCTTTATCATATATAAAAGAGATCGGCATAGTTTCTGAACTATGCAAAATAAAAAAAGTCTCTTCTACAAATAAAACAAGTGATTTTTATATGCTCAATAGCCTGATCTTTGCTATCCATGTTAAAATATTGCACCCTATTATTATTATAATAATTTACATAGATAACTTAATACATTAATTCTAACAAAATTTTGTATGCTAGTCGAAATCGATTTGTATATCTTTATTATACTTGCATAGTATTGTGTATATCTGTTTTATGTGAGTTTCGTTTGTTTCCCCTACTAATCGATAATCAATAATCGGCCAAATAACATTTTAAGTAGAAAAAAACTAAATTGTACCCGTTTTGTCATACCGGAACTTTGTATGATTCTAGAACTTTGCCGATGGGCCCCGTTTTACATTGAACATTATTGAATTTGGTGGTTGTTTGAGTGGTTAATGGAAATGGTTATCGATTTTCAATCAATAATCATACCGTAACTAATAAATTCTTCGTTCAAAAGTGGCGAAACGAAATCACTTTTGTCCTCAAAGATTCTTTCTTCTGTTCGCACACTAACTTCATCTACTTCGTTTATTTTTGCCGCTTTTGAACTCCTCATCACCTCGAGTTTAGCCCAAATTCCCAATTTCACAACAGTCGATCAAAATGTCCCTCTCCTTTGTATTATGCAGAAATCCTACACCAACCCTATCATGGAACTGATAGTTTTACTCACATTTTTTTGTAATTTTGCTAACAACCGTAACTGTTAATTGTTCCCAATATTAATATGTACTATGGTGATAAAGATTAATTTAAGTTCGTGTATTTATGCAAAATGTGTAAACAGTCGGACGAATACTGGAAATAGTGATATCTGAGAGAATAAAGACACACTTTTTAATGTTTTATGCTCCACCCCTTCTTATGGACATTTATTTTTTTAGAATACAGTAACCCTTAGTTGATTGATTAGTAATATTTAAATCGATTTTGAGAAGAAAATTGAGATGGATGAGTGGGACGAACGAGAGCGTGAGCAGAAAATGGAAAAGAGGAAACGGACGTACGCCGAGATGAGAAATGCAGTCAGGGAGGGACTCGATCAATCATCCATGGACAGGTATACGGTAGTCGATGATGATTATCGATTGGTAGTGATGTCTGATGATTGGGCTATTTATGAGAGAGTTACTATCTTTATTGATTACGGTAATCAATCGATACCAATTGTTATGTCCTTAATCACAACACGTAGTAGAGTAGAGACTTTATTAAGAGAGAAGTATAATACCAACGTAGTAATGGGAAGAACTAGATAAGAATGACTATGGATAGTCAGGGATGACAATCCATAGAGATGGGAATAGGCTAGCGGTGATCTATCTCGCACGCTAGACAACAATAGAACGTGAGGGAATACAAATAGTACCAAAGGGTCAGACGCTAGGTCAGACTTTGGAGCGTACATAATACCATTCATCAGGCAATCAGTTACGGTAATCAATCAATACCGTTACCGTAGTCGGTCAACCAATCAATATCTCCTACAGCTACATGGCAGTGCTCGTTCGGTTAATTCGTGATCGCGCCACTCTCGTCGATGTTGGCGAACTCATCCAATCGATTCTGTCACCTACCGTACACGCCGCACACGAACGCCTCTTCACGCACCTACTTGACGGATGCGAGGTACGGTAGCGCCATTCTACGGTCGCGAGATAGCCATCTATATACTGCTCCCGAAAAGTCTTTAGTTGCTGTTGTTAGATTGACATTTTAGCTATAAAGATCAAAGATCACTTTCATAACTATGTCAAACACCGTCCTCAGGACCGTATACATTAACGATGGCATACAGTTTGCCGACAAACGTGACGTCACAAGGGTAGACGGAGGCGTTTGTGAGAGATCCTCTCCCTACGCTTGTGACGTCAACTTTGACCACCGTTCATGGATACCTGAAACAGCCTTGTGGTGTACGATGAATAAACAAATAAATAAATAACTAAATAAATGAATAAATAACTAAATAAATAAATACCTATAAAGATGTCGCTGGGCGCATCGACCTCCTTTGGTCGACCATCTGACAGTAAGACACAGTCGACGAAGAGATCGTATGTGCTACCATCGGAATCCACGATAACGACGTTGTTCTATCTGAGAGGAGCGAAGGAAGGCGTTGAGGAGGTCAGGAGATATTGATTGTTTCTTCCTCGAAATGAGTGGTTTTCTTCTGAGTCTGAATTAGTTTATTATTAAGTTTAGCGTGGCGTTGTGAATTTCTGGAAATGGTGAAACATGAAAATGCACGGCTGGAAGTCTCACCATGAACACTAGTGACATTTCCCCATTCTCTACCCCATTTCTACTATGCGTTCTTGATCTCTGTCTTTGTTGGTTTTCCCAGTCACCGTGGCACTTGAAATGTATCAATTACTATGTGCATTTATTTAAAGGCCCGAGATAGTTTGAAACTCTCCACTCTTGTAACGCTCTCTCGTAGACAAAGAAAGCGAGTGAGCATTGCCAGAGCGGAGAGTTTAAAATTAGCTCAGAATCAGACTGTCCCTGTAAGTGAATGCCGCTGAACCAGTAAGCTAAATTGAAACTCTCAGCTTCTCTCGTTGACAAAGCAAAGAAAGTGCGAGAGAGTGTTTGTGGTGCAATAATATAAGTATTTCTAAGTTTTTTTTTTCATCTCCTGCTACACCTCACCTCATGTAGTGTTCAAGAGTCACGAAAAGAAAAGAAAAAGAGGCGAGAGAGTGTGCGAAATGAGGAGAGTGTTATCTGCTTTTCTTTTCTTTTCGTTTATCTTTTTTTTTCTTTCGAAAGGAGCATTAATAATGATCGATGAGTACAGAAAGTTTTGCGCCACAACAGTAACAATGTATTTATTTATTTCTTATCTGCAATTGGTGAAACATAAATCCACCGGCTGCTATGATGAATTGGCAATCTCATTGTGCTAGGGGGGGGGAACAAAGGGTCATTGCGCTGTCCTCTAAGTGCATTATGCGAAACAAAGAACCGACTGGGGGGAGGGAGTGGAAGGAAGTGAGGAAGAAAACGTGTATATCTCATTTCAGATGCCTCCGGACGTCGGAGAGATCGTGACCGAGGCGCTTGTCTACCACATCAAGGGCATCATAGAAGATGCCGTCAAGGTACGATCGATGTTGGAAATTATTGATTTTATCTATCGCTATTTTAAAGATTATCGATTTTGTATATGAAATATTCTACCCATCCCTTTGTTATTCAGATTCGCCTACCGTATCTGGTCGCGCCGTCAGGTGCACTGCGGCTGAACACCACGACGTACGGTTATTGATTGATTTATCGATTGATGGAGTACCGTACCCCTCTTTTATTATATTGATTGATTTGTTTTTCAGGGATCCTGCGGCGCAGCGCGCACGCCACAGACTGACGCTTCGCGACTTTCGTGATGGTTTGGAGGTGGGTTGTTTGATCTTTGTACTTTGTATTTTGATCTTTGATCTTTGATCTTCCAGATGACCGACGACACAGCATTATGGACACAGTTCCATGACGAGGAGATAAAGAAGAAGTTGATGAGGAAATTCGCCGAGCCTAACACTGAGGCTGAAACCGTGACAAGTAGAGAGCAGTGATATTTGATGCTTAAAGGCAGCTGGCATCCAAAAATTTCGATTCGAAATAGTTAAAATAGTTGATCTCATGTTGATAAGCTCAAAGAACTATTCAGAAATATGTATTTGAAAGTTTGAAAAGACGCTCTGGTAAGAAGTTGGATTACTGTAGCCTGCTCCACACCACGGGCGAGGTTTCCCAACTACAGTATGCTAACTCCATCGAAAAGCTCAAAATAGCCCAATATTGAGTTTTATTCTTCATAATTCCCCACTGCGGATAGAATTATCATCAAAATATTCGATTTCAAGTCGTATCCAAAGAGTTGGTGTGGCAATTAAGAAAAGGCTCCCGCTATATGGAGCAGACTGTAGTTTTTTAACTGCACCGTTCTCCTTACCAGATAATTCTTAAGATATAAGATATATGTTTCGAAACAGAATTTCAAGCTCTTTTATATGAGACCAACTTGTTTTTCGTTTCCCGGTCCCTTTGAGCCTTGATCTTTTGATCTTTGAACTTTGTACCTCTTTGAATAATGCCTTTCCTTAGGCATCGAAACCTCTGCCTGCACTGATGCAGCAATCGTTTCCTATGTATTATAGTAGACGATAGATCTATGACTTCCGTTATCCCTTTGCTATATGCCTTCCCCTATCTTGCCTCATTTTGATTGTTTTTGACTGCCCACTACCGATAGTTACTCTTTGGGGATAGATGGATAAGGGCAAGGAAAGTGACTTCCGATTGCTTTCGGTGAGTCTGCACAGGCAATATGTCACCATGTATTCACTGTATTCTGCCTCGGGGTCCAATTACCTTGTGTGTTATCTAGGTGGGCGGTCGTGCTGGATAGTTTCAAGAATATCGATTGCTTTGAACTTTAACTTTTGATCTTTTAATAATAATATTGCGAGAGAATTTTCTCTCAGGATAACCAAGAAAACTAGGCAGATAATACTTTAGTTCATTTGAATCTTTCAATCTCTATACCCCTCCTTTCTCGCTATTTCATTTATATATTTATTTATTTATTCCGGCAAATATATGAGGCCGTTTGCGTAAGACTCGGCTAAGTGCCGGCACAGACAAAAAATCAAATTTTGGGGATCGGGGTTCTCAATGGTGCTGATGACGATGGTGATGTCCGTTTTGCACCTAGAGCGACCGTTGAGGCCAGACGACGTCGGGTTGAAATCGCGTTTTTAGTCTTTTCTCGTCACGGAATGGTGCTAATATTTGGAGAATGTACCCCTTTGGGCAGAATTTGATGGCGATCACGTCTGTCTTATTCATTTTTCGTGAAAAAGTTTTTTCTGCCATTGGGGCATAGTTTGCAAATTTTAGCACAGTCGGTTGGGGAGAATTTACTAGATATGCGATTTCAAAGCGACATTGTCTAGCCTCAACGGTGGCTCTAGGCGCAAAATAAACATGACCATCGTCATCAGCACCCTTGAGAACCCCAATCAACAAATTTTGACTTGTTGACTGTGCCAGATTTCACTGATGTTAGTCGATTCTTACGCAAACGGTCTCATATATATTCATAATCTACAATCTGGATCTTATATCTCGAGGTACTCAACCCCCTCTCCGAGCAATTGATCAACTCCCTCGAATGAGTTTTCCACCTTTCGCTCATAAATCAATCGATCATATCTTTAATATGTCCTCTTTCTCTCCCGTTGTTCACTTATATTCCCAGAGCGTAATAAACACTCGATGATCTTTGATCTTTGATCTCTGATCTTTCCACAATGTATACTGTAATAGGTTGTCGATTACTTAATTAATAAAATTATGTTGAGTGTTAGACATGGGATTGCAAAAGATTGAGGGCCACAGGATAAAAACGGAAGTTGGCTTTAGGCTTTATGTCTCTTTCTCTTGAGTCTCCATATTTGTCTGCCTCTCTCACAACCTCTTAGACCTTGTGTTGTCTTTAAAGTCGAGACCTCTTCACTCTCTCATTATGGGCTTTCAACTTGTGACTTTGTCTTTTATTCTTTCTTATGCTTTTGCTTGTTCCCTGAGTTCCATTTAATTCTAAACCTCCATTAGGGTTGCGAAAATTTCGATTTTTTTTGATTGTTATATAATATTTCGATGATGGTGTTCTAGTGTACCCAATGTAATCCTGTGTGAACATAATATTGATTGATTATCAACTCCAAGCATTCTCTAGAACCTAATCGCTGACAAAATAAATCTCGCCGCTACCTATCACTACTTTAGTATCACTAACTTTTAATTCTAGTACATTTCAATGTTTATTTAGATTTATTTATACTGTAATGGCACATGAAACATTTATTTCGAACTTTTTATCAATATATTTTTTTCACTTTTCGACTTGTGCACTGATTCATATCTCAAGATCAATTACAGTATATCCGTAAAGGTTTTACAGTACTCCCAATGTCTACCTGTTCCTCGGAAGCTACCGTACTCTTAATGTCACCACGTGGTGTGGATGGTGGTGCGTCGGGTGCGTACACCGACCATCGACCTGTCCGAAAGAAGGGATGGACTGCGGTGCGACCGTCACCGTGGCGTCGACGGGCGTCATCCGGCGGTTCGGAGCCGTCAAATAGGAGTGATTCCCGGATATATACAGGATTCAGACGACGGACCTGGGATGGGGGAAGATCGGTGTTGGTGGATAGGCTGGTCAGTGGCACGAAAAAAATACCATGTCAGTAATCGATCTTTCGCTATCCTAAAACTTCTGTAATCTTGTGCGAGAATTCGTGCATTTGTAATTATTGGAACAACAACGACATATTTTGTATTAAATGAATGTTTTAAGAGTATACAAAATGTTTCATTCAGGTCTTAGTTTTTGCGTGGACACTCTTGATCCTCACGTTGCCTTTCTCTTTGTTATTCTGCATTAGGGTGGTCTCGGAGTTCAAGAGAGTGGTGAGCTCATTTAGATATTTGATCTTTGATCAAAACATCATAGGTAATATTCCGAATGGGCCGCTTGATTGGATCGAAGGGACCAGGTTTGGTCATCATTCTGCCTCTCGTTGATGATAAAAAGTAGGTTCCACAATTGATCTTGTTCTAAATATGTTTCATCGATTCTATAACCTATTCAAAGTATTTGGAACCTCTAGTTCGTGTTCGTTGGCTACCATAGAAAATATTAATATTTACTATTAAATAAATATTATAAATAGAGTACAATTTTAGGTTTACATGCACTTTAATTGCAAATTTGTAAAAAAATATATGTTAGCTATTGTGCCTTATAAATGTTGTTGTGGCCGCTACCTCTACTATGATCAATACTGCTTTATTCACTGGTTTTGTGCTTGATAAAAGAACACGATTTCCCAAGTACTTTGATATCCTAAAACGAGCGTGAGAGGACTAGCTGTGTGTGAATTCCTGCATGTACTATGATAATAATTCCTAAAGCAAAGCAATTTTTCAGGACCGTAGATCTTCGTGTGCAGTCTTTCGAGGTTCCTATGCAGGTTTTGATTATTCTTCAAATTTATTCAATTTTACAATTAATTTTTAAAAAATTCAGGAAATGCTAACCTGCGACAGTATCGTCATAGCCGTCAACGCTGTAGTCTACTATCGATTAAGGTATTGTTTATCGTAGCCTAGTGGTTATGTGATAGATTGTGGGCCGGGAGTGCGCGGGTTTGCATCCCGGCAAAGACCCATCTTTTGCAGCGATCCCATCGCGGCCCTGAATGCTATCAAGGATCCGCACAAGATAACAATGAATCTGACGCAGACTACTCTGCGGAAGGTTGTGGGATCTAGGTTGGTTCAACTTTTCAAGAAACACATTGAATAGACCGTCGAAGATTATATTTGTATTTTGTTTTTGAAGTTGAAAACATGCAGCTCAACACTGTCGCTATCATTTTGTAAAAGAATATTTGGAAAGAGTTTCAAATTATCTGGATCATCAAAATGTCAAAAATGATCAAAAGAAAAAAAAAATAAGAGATCTGTTTAAAAAAACGTGATTGGAGAATCTAAGTAGTATAATAATATCACAAATTTGGTATTGTTCAGGAGATTTACTGATATAATCTCTGACCGCAGGAACATTTCAACAACTGCTGAACTCCTTCTAGATAACGGTCAGAGCATTGTAAAAATATATTTTAACAAATATTTCTTCAATTGCTGGTGAATTTTCCAGATTTTAACGAAATTCTTGTGATTTACATATTCCCTAAAAATTGGTTCAATAGCTCGAGCAAGGTGCTTTACAGCCACCCGACACTGGGGCGTTCGCGTTGAACGACTCGAAATAGGTTTGTTCTACCATGATACCTTCGGACTAAATTGGCCTTGAATTATCACTAGCCTAGCAGTGATCATCCGCAGTACTTCGTGTGCCTTAAATATCGGGCTGTACCTTTACCTATACTTCCATGATTCCTTGAAAATATTACCGAAAGATCTCTTCGTTTCACTATCTTCTTCCTCAAAATTCGAAGCGTTCTTGCACATTACATAAACAGTTCACCAGGTTCTCATAGGTTATGGGAGCGGTCCTGTTTAACAATCTCATAATTATCGATTGATTGATTGATTGATCTACAGGAGACGTAATGTTGCCCCGTTCGCTTCATCGTGTTATGGCCAAGGAGGCTGAGGCTGTACGATATAGTGAAGCGAATGTGCTGAAAGCCTGTGGAGAACAGAAAGTTCTCAAATTATTTTTTTTTTTTGAAATTTCCTAACGAACCGAACCAAGCTCCTCTGCTCTAACCTCAAACGCCCTTTCTCGCACATTTCTGACTGGTAGAGCTGATGAGCCAACATTAAATAGATATAGTTGTAAATATAGCTAAGGATTGAGTATCTGGAGTAGTCCCTAAAATATTTAATAAAGACAAAATGTTGATCTGGCAGGCTTCAGTGTTTCTTGTCGAGGCCGCAGATGTGCTTTCATCATCCACGGGAGCCATACAGTTACGATTTATGCAGTGTCTCAGCAAGATTTGCACGAGCCGCACCCATACCGTAGTCGTGCCCGCTCCCAGGTACGGTATCGATTTCTATCATTTCCAAAAAAATCAATACTCATTTCATAATAAACTCCAAACATTGTTCAGAAAACTCAAAATTGCTCAAAGAGGCTTCGAGAATGTTTGTTGTATCAGTCTGAAAAACGTTGATCTTTGATTGTTGAACTTGGTTTAAAAAGACGTTTTAGTGAGCTACCGGAGGAGTCAAAGCAGTGGTTGAAGAAGAAATTTCTATCGATATTTGGAAGAAGCGACGATGCGATTGATTAGAATATTTCATATATTTCTAAAATCGATAAAAGTATTTCAAAATAAGTTTTACTCACTGTGTAACCCCATCGTATGTTTTAAAACGTATTTTCCTGACTTGTTGTGATCTAGGGAACCGGTTTTTAAATACGAGGAATTAATCTAATTAACAGATAGGGTGTTTTAACATCTTTGAAAAAAACTATACTATTTTGTAGTCCTGATCAAACCGGAAATGATGAAAGTACTCATGAACTCATCTGTCAGATTGATCTCTCACATTCTCATACTCTCACCGTAGCGACCAGGAATTTCTGCTCAAATCCCATTTAATTTTTAAAATAGCCAATATGGGTGGTGCGATCTTGTTCGCCTCGGAAGAAGCGTCTTTTATTATGCAGTGTTCAGAACTTGGAAAATGCACGAAAATGCGGAAAATGCTGTTCAGAAGTTCAGTCGGAAAATGCTCGGAAAATGCTCATTTTCGATGTTTTTGAGCAAGTTTTATTGGGTTTTTAGTTGAATATCAACGTTTAAGGGTTGCAAACAGTGTTGCGTAAGCATTTTATTGATGATAAGCGATAATATTAAATATGTACTCGCTACATTGATTTTTCGCAGCATTTCATTGATTTTCGGCTCAAAGTGCTCAAAAAAGCATCATACGATATATTTTTCAGTTGCATACTTTATAAATGACCTACATTAGTTGTTTTCAATGAAATAACGACTTTCAACGCTTTTAAAGTGTATAAAACCATCTTTTTCAAGCCAAAATCGAGCATTTTCGGGCATTTTCCACCTGAACTTCTGAACAGCATTTTCCGCATTTTCGAGCATTTTCCAAGTTCTGAACACTGCATTAGTCCCAATCGATCAATAATTCGGCCAGTCAATGTTAAAGATTGTAAATAAATCAATATCAGGCATACCACTCGACCGTGGCGTCCATTCTGAACACGCTGCTCGGGTCGCCGCGTGCCGTCGCCGAACTACTGCATGGGATCGATAGCACGCCGAATACGGTACCGTTTATCGTCTACCTTTTATACTGCTAGTGGTGTGTCATAGTTTTGGAAGAGTTGGGTGGTCTAGTTTATCGGTAACTTACAAGTATACCCTCTTCAATCTACTTTAATTTATTCGCCAAGCAAACAATTGAGAAGAATCAAGGTAAGAATGGCAAATCGGACACTGCATTGCCTGTAATCGAGACGAGAGATTTGAAACCTGGCATACTGTAGCTGCGATTACGAACTGATTTTTTTATTGTTGTAAACATAAAAACAACCAAAAAAAACAACGATTTTAGGATCCATCAAGTACGACCAACGAGGAGCTGTGTCGGTCGCTCTACTCGCTGCTCTACGGCCACTGCGTGTTTCCCGGCGACGAGGCCATATTTGTCGAGGTACGGTAGTGGATGGGATACGGTAGTGGTGGTTGTCGAGGTACCGTAGTGGATGGGATACGGTAGTGGTGGTTGTCGAGGTACGGTAGTGGATGGGATACGGTAGTGGTGGTTGTTGAGGTACCGTAGTGGATGGGATACGGTAGTGGTGGTTGTTGAGGTACGGTAGTGCATGGGATACTGTAAAATAGCCTGGGCCAAAAATCGGACAAGTTTCCGGTAGTGGTTGGGATACGGTAGCTGTGGGTGATCTAATCGATAGCGTACGATGCAACCTTGTTAGGTAGTAACCTTGCAGGTGTTGTGCGCGCTCGTCCATCTGCAAGTGGTGCCGCACGCGAATCCGCGTCTTGTGCTGCGACGCGGCACCGCGGCCTTTCCGCGTCTCCTGCGACTCTTCACCGATGGACTCTACGCGGTCAAGGTACGGGATATTTATGTATTTTTTGATTTTTGAAATTCTAGGAGTAAAATAAATTTTAGAAAAGCGAGAAAAATTGAATAATTAAAATGTTGGCCTGCTGTTTAAAAGTAGCGAAAACAACTACGATCGTTTGATCTTGCAGGTCTTTCTCACGGAAGCCTTACACGATTCGGTGATGCTGGTGCTCTGTCAGGACGATGCTTTCCTGGATATCGATTCGAATAAGGTACATTGGCTCTGATGTGTTCAAAAAAGTTCCCAGAGAAGCAATACAAACGGGCGAGAGAGTGTGCAAAACGAGGAGATTTTCGTGTTTTCGTCACTTTACAACGCCACATTACTTGTCTATACAGTTATGAGCTAGCATATATTTGCTAATGTCTGAAGCAAAGTTTGGTGCCAAAGAACCCCCCCCCCAGGCGCTTTCTTCAATAACTCTCACTGCCTTCGTCTTTTTACCCCATCGTTTTCTGATGAGCGATGCGCTCTGACCGCTAAATTGTTCGCGGGAAAAATGAAGGAAGTGAAGAAAACGTATTTTTAATTGCGCAATCTAGTATTTTCTCTTACAAGCTGAAATAGCCATTGTGAAGTCTGTTAAAAGACCCTCCCAGCACTTTCTTGTTTCGTGCGAGCAGTGAAAGCCCCCGAGAATTATTCGAAGTTTGATTCTTGTATGGTTTCTACTAGACGCTCGCCTGCGCACTTTCGAAAAAGCTGACCGGATTTTGAAAACCGATAACCTAGCTATTCGACCTATGCATGAAAGTAGTTTGATCTGCTGATTCGTATTTTTTGATCTTCCAATCTTTCCAGATCATACATTTTCGTTGCCCTCGCAGTTTAATTTTTTATAGTGGGTCGATTCTCTCTGAACTCTCTGAAAAAGACACTTTAGATAATTCTCTTTCGCTTGATATAGTAACGGGGACTGGTGTAATCCAACGAAGTCGCGAGAAATCAAAATAAAAAGCATTTAGACATTTTTGTACAACATTTTTCGTTTTTTTCGAAATTTTTCGATTTTTTCGACTTTTATTTCCGAAAATTTTCGTTTTTCGATTTTTTTTTCGAATTTTTTTTTCGCACAGCCCTGCCAAGCACATTCGTGTTTCGCGCATGGCCTATTTACTTGTTGATTATTATTATGTTAATACGTTGTAGTTTTTTCGAATTGTTCAATAATATACAAATCAATATTCCCAGGCGTCCCTGATCTGCACGGATCTCCTCGTGACGAATCTGCTGTGCGCGGCGATCACGAACCCGGAAACGGTACGGTAGCTTGATTTCCTGAATATTGATTGATTGTCTGATATTATTGATTGATTCCCCCCTTTTTCCAGTTTGGCGTCATTTCGGACACACCGGTGTCGTCGGTGGCGAGGACCAATCTGATTCAGGTTTATTGATTATCTTTTTTTCATTTTCTGATAAAAAAAACCGCTAAAAATACGAAAAAAACTCTTGATCGACCAAAGTATTTTACATTATCGATTCATTTATATTCATTTCTTTCATCCATGCGCATTAGCGATGTGTTTCTACAGGCTTTTAGAAAATTCAAATAATAATAATAATTACTATTATTATTATTAATATTCGTTAAGGTTGCCCAACTAGTGCAAGTGCTCGCTCTCAGTCGCCACGAGCCGCCGCCCTCGATGTTCCAGGTCTTCACGCGACAATTTGAGGAAGTACGGTATCCGTTATCGATCTGTCTATGTTAATTATCGATTATATTGGCCGAAAAATGAACAAGATGACTGCAGTTTTCTGTTTTGATGTTGAATTATTGAGTAAAAGTGGGGGATGTCATAACTATTCGCTGCTGCCTTATTGTTAGTGGACACCAAAAACTCGCAATTGACAGTGTCCGAGGAGAAATTCTATGATGAAGACTAGAAGACATTCACATCGATATTTTATGACATGTTCCATCATTTGATGAAAGAGAAAAGTACCTAGGGCTAACTCTTTTATCCAGTGAGTTGCAATCTAGCTGCCTCCTGTTAATTTCGTGTTGCACATATGAGTATTAGCCTAAATTCAACTGCGGGAAAGCGATTATTATACGTTCTTTCTAAAACTGTCCGAACAATACATTCCACTCTTTGCCGCGCAATACTCTGACTCCGCCCACTTCTTTGCGCGTCATTCCATTTTCACTTATTTTATTGAATTTTCTGGAATTATCTCGTCATTTAATTGGGCTCTCAGCAAAAATAAAATTATATACACTTAAAAAAAAGTTCGGAAAAACCTCTCGAAAATTACGTTAGTTTACCGCAAAAATAAATCGATAATCCCATCTGTGGTACAGTAGTGTGTTTTTGCTGTGTATATATTCACAGCGATATTTGATGACATGCTCCATCTTTTAATGAGAGAAAAAGTAGGGCTAAATCTTTTATCCAGTGAGTTGCATTCTAGCTGTCTCCTGTTCATTTCGTGTTTCGCATCGGAGCATTAGGCTAGTTCTAACTGCGGGAAAGCGATTCTTCTACGATCGTGTAGTCAATAATGTGCTATTCACAAGCATTGATTTATTTTTCCGTAAATCAACCGACAGTATCTAATAAATCGATGATCCCCGATCTGTACCATGTGTGATCCAGTCCTTCCTTCATCTAGTATAATACTTGATACGAATAAATTGATTGATTGATTGGTTGATTGCTTTAGTGATTGATTGATCGATTTATCGATTGATTGATTGATTGGTTGATTGATTTATTGATCGATTGATTTATTGATTGATTGATTGATTGTATTCCAGTCACCCATCATTGGCGTGGTCGACCGTGTGCTCTCCCTTCGTCTTCCTCCGATGGAAGGCGCCATGGGCGGAGCGTCTGTGTCGGAGTCTGGCGCGCCACTGGCCGCCTCCTTCTCGCCCCTCAACAGGTATATATTATATTTTATCTACACCCGAGAGCGCAACGAGAACAATGTGAAATATATGATTAAAACATGATGATGCAAGACTCTCATAAATTACTATGTGAATAAAAAATGGGTGTGAGGAGGGGAGCGTAAGGTAAGAAATATATTGAAATCAATCAGGCAAACTGTGCTCATCTTGTCATCGTCTGGTCTTTCTCTCATGATGGGTGTGAGAGTAGGAGGAAGTAACGGGGTACTGCTGTACTTTGTGTGAAGTGGGCGGAGCTTGCTTGGGATACTGTATGTTGCATATTGATTGATTGATTGATTGTCTCTTCATTTCAGAAGCGAAGATCCTATTCGACGCGCGCATTTCATCGGCAGTCTGGCCGATGTCAATACGATAGTGAGTAGTCGATTATTGATTTTTGGGAGATGTTATTGATTGATTTTTGTGGTTTAAATATGGCTATACTAGGTTTCGGCGGTGCAAGGAGCGGCGACCGGAGAGCTGAGCGATGGAGGAATTGGAAAGGTATTGAACTATTAGTAAATTGAGGAGGTTGTGAGGAACTCGGAGGGAGGAAACGAGAAGAGGACGAGATTCCTCGAGGAAGCACATAGTTCGGGTGAGAGTCATACATTTTCATGCCCTCGCAATGCGAGGATTGACCGACTATATGAGGCCCATTTTAGACCAGTTGATGAGAAAGGAAGTTAAAAATGGCGATTTTAAGCGAAAAATAACGAATTTTGTGAATCAACCCACTCTATTTCAAGAATTGATCCACCATATAAAAACAAACGGCGAGGGTACCGAAAATGTATGGTACGATTGATTATTGATTGATTGGCTCATTTGGAGGAATATTGATTATTGATTGATTAGAAGGAATATTGATTGATTGATTTGGAGGAATATTGATTGGTTTGGAAGAATATTGATTGTTTTCCGAGGGGTTGATATGTTCAACATGGACATTATTGGATTTTATTTGTGGGCTTGTCGAAGGTACCAGTCGTGTTCGTGTCGCAAGTTTTTTGGTAACTTGAGGAAGATGTGGTAATAGCAATCTCCAATTGCTTAATTAACCTCCCGTTGTTCTAGTCGCATCCCTCGGGGATGGTCTCATTGATTGATTTGTTTTGGAGGAATATTGACTATTGATTGATTTGCAAGAATATTCATTTGTTTGGAGGAGTGTGATTTATTTGTGGGGGGTGGGGCTTGATTTATTCGACTAGTAATACTGGCCTTACACGGTTATTGTTGTATTTCGTTTGAGGGGCTTGTCGACGGTGAAAACCAGTCGTGTTCGTGTCGCAAGTGTTTGTGTTAACTTGAGGAAGATGTAGTAGCAATAATAGTTCCAGGTAGGATGAGTCTCCTATACTTCATATCTCCAATTGCCTAGTAAATCATCTATTGTCGGTACGATGTTTCTCTCTGGCGCTAAGAATTGTGCATAGCACGCAAATAAATAAATATTTTTTATTTTAAATCTAATCGTAAGATAAATGGGCGTAGGATTTTTGGAAAACGCCACCGCCCACGCTAATGACGTCACATTTTCCCGAAAAACGGTTTCCCGTTATTCATGCATACGGCCACAGAATGATTTGCCTTCCAGGAGACGATCAGCGCTCGCTGTTCTCGGATTCATGGTCGACAGACGTCGTGCCATCGGATAACGAGGGACACACGCTGCAGTTGCCACAGGTGAGCCATCTCTCCTGGCGGTTATAATGGAAATAGATTAGTGGCCGTATGCATGAACAACGCGAAAACCGTTTTCCGGGAAAATGTGACGTCATTAGCGTACGCGGAGGATTTTTGGAAAACGCCTATGCTAATGACGTCACATTTTCCCGGAAAACGGTTCTTACTTACGGCCACAGAGTTAAACATACAAATGTACTCATGAAATTAGATATTAGTGAATCAAAAGTTTATTTTTTATGATGTTGCTATTGGTTATGACATAGCGATGAAACGTGAGAATGGCGGGTTCTGGGGACGGTATGCATGAACATTGACAAACGGTTTGTAAGTAAACTTGACGTCACAAGTGTAGGGGGGATTTTTTTCCGCCTACGACTGTGACGTCACGTTTGTAGACAAACGGTTTGCAAGACGTTTATTGTTACGGTCTCTTGTAACGCTCTCTCGACTCTTATACGTTATACGTTCGATGATCACTGCTATCATCTCTCAGTCATTACCGTATTTGGTCGCGCCGTCAGGTGCACTGCGGCTGAACACCACGACGTACGGTTATTGATTGATTTATCGATTGATGGACAACCGTACTCCTTTAAATATTGATATTTAGATTGATTGATTTGTGTTTCAGGGATCCTGCGGCGTAGCGCACACGCCACAGACTGACGATTCGCGACTTTCGTGATGGTTTGGAGGTGGGTTGTTTGATCTTTGTACTTTGTATTTTGATCTTTGATCTTTGATCTTTCAGATGACCGACGACACAGCATTATGGACACAGTTCCATGACGAGGAGATAAAGAAGAAGTTGATGAGGAAATTCGCCGAGCCTAACACTGAGGCTGAAACCGTGACAAGTGGAGAGCAGTGATCTTGGATCATTGAACTTTGTTTTTTTGGTCTTTGAACTTTGTACTAAAATATAAACTTGCTTAGGCATTGAAACCTCTGCTCGCCCTGATGCAGCAATCGTTCCCCATGTATTATAGTAGACGATAGATCTATGACTTCCGTTATCCCTTTGTTATATGCCTTCCCCTATCTTGCCTCATTTTGATTGTTTTTGACTGCCCACTACCGATAGTTACTCTTTGGGGATAGATGGATTCAGGCAAGGAAAGTGACTTCCGCTTGCTTTCGGCGAGTCAGCACAGGCAATATGTTACCAGTATTCTCTGTATTCTGCCTCGGGGTCCATTTGCCTTTTGTGTTATATAGGTGAACGGTCGTGCTGGTTTGTTGAAAGAGTATCGATTGCTTTGAACTTTAACTTTTGGTCTTTTATTAACATTAGTGCGAGAATGTTCTCTCAGGATAACCTGGAAAACTAGGCAAATAATACTTTAGTTCGTTTGAATATTGGTAATCTCTATACCCCGTCCTTTCTCACTATTTCATTTATATATTTATTTATTCATTCCAGCAAATATATGAGGCCGTTTGCGTAAGACTCGGCTAAGTGCCGGCACAGACAAAAAATCAAATTTTGGGAATTGGGGTTCTCAATGGTGCTGATGACGATGGTGATGTCCGTTTTGCACCTAGAGCCACCGTTGAGGCCAGACGACGTCGGGTTGAAATCGCGTTTTTAGTCTTTTCTTGTCACGGGATGGTGCTAATATTTGGAGAATGTACCCCTTTGGGCAGAATTTGATGGCGATCACGTCTGTCTTATTCATTTTTCGTGAAAAAGTTTTTTCTGCCATTGGGGGTATAGTTTGCAAATTTTAGCACAGTCGGTTGGGGAGAATTTACTAGATATGCGATTTCAAAGCGACATTGTCTAGCCTCAACGGTGGCTCTAGGCGCAAAATAAACATGACCATCGTCATCAGCACCCTTGAGAACCCCAATCAACAAATTTTGACTTTTTGACTGTGCCAGATTTCACTGATGTTAGTCGATTCTTACGCAAACGGTCTCATATATATTCATAAACTACTATCTGGCTCTTATATCTCGAGGTACTCAACCCCCTCTCCGAGCAATTGATCAACTCCCTCGAATGAGTTTTCCACCCATCCCTTCATAAATCAATCGATCATATCTTTAATATGTCCTCTTTCTCTCCCGTTGTTCACTTATATTCCCAGAGCGTAATAAGCATTCGGTGATCTTTGATCTTTGATCTCTGATCTTTCCACAATGTATACTGTAATAGGTTGTCGATTACTTAATTAATAAAATTATGTTGAGTGTTAGACATGGGATTGCAAAAGATTGAGGGCCACAGGATAAAAACGGAAGTTGGCTTTAGGCTTTATGTCTCTTTCTCTTGAGTCTCCATATTTGTCTGCCTCTCTCACAACCTCTTAGACCTTGTGTTGTCTTTAAAGCCAAGACCTCTTCACTCATTATGGGCTTCCAATTTGTGACTTTGTCTTTTATTCTTTCTTATGCTTTTGCTTGTTCCCCGACTTCCATTTAATTCTAAACCTCCATTAGGGTTGCGAAAATTTCGATTTTTTTGATTGTTCTATAATATTTCGATGATGGTGTTCTAGTGTAACCAATGCAAGCCTGTGTGAACATAATATTGATTGATTATCAACTCCAAGCATTCTCTAGAACCTAATCGCTGACATTATAAATCTCGCCGCTACCTATCACTACTTTAGTATCACTAATTTTTAATTCTAGTACATTTCAATGTTTATTTAGATCTATTTATACTGTAATGGCACATGAAACATTTATTTCGAACTTTTTATCAATTTATTTTTTTCACTTTTCGACTTGTGCTCTGATTCACACCTCAAGATCAATTACAGTATATCCATAAAGGTTTTACAGTACTCCCAATGTCTACCTGTTCCTCGGAAGCTACCATACTCTTAATGTCACCACGTGGTGTGGATGGTGGTGCGTCGGATGCGTACACCGCCCATCGACCTGTCCGAAAGATGGGATGGACTGCGGTGCGACCGTCACCGTGGCGTCGACGGGCGTCATCCGGCGGTTCGGAGCCGTCAAATTGGAGTGATTCCCGGATCTATACAGGATTCAGACGACGGACCTGGGATGGGGGAAGATCGGTGCTGGTTGATAGACTGGTTGGTGAATCATGTACATAATCACTCAAACACAAACCATACTTATTTGAAACTCTCCGCTCTTGTCATACTCTCTCGGTTTATTTGTCCACGAGAGAGTATTATCCACGCGGAGAGTAAAATTGGCTAGAGATTGTATTTAGCTACACTAAAACTTTCATTAATACTGCACGAAAATTCCTGCAGTTGTCCTTATTGAAACTACGGTAACTGAAATTATTTTTTATAATTTTATATTTTTGAAAAAAATGTTATTTTCAGGTCTTAGTTTTCGCGTGGACACTCTTGATCCTTACGTTGCCGTTCTCTTTGTTATTCTGCATTAGTGTGGTTTCGGAGTTCAAGAGAGTGGTGAGCTCATTTAGATATTTGAACTTTGATCTATGAAAGGCCCAAATATACTTACCAAAATGCCACATAGCTGGTTCATTTATGATATGGCAACTTTCTTTAATACAATTTGTCCGAAATTTGCACTTGAAAAAATCAATCATCATAGGAGAAAATCAATAACCATAAGGAAAATCAAAAATCATAGGTAATATTCCGAATGGGTCGCTTGATTGGTTCGAAGGGACCAGGTCTGGTCATCATTCTGCCTCTCGTTGATGATAAAAAGTAGGTTCCACAATTGGATCTTGTTCGAGATATGTTTCGCAGCTTCTATAACCTATTCAAAGTATTTGGAACCGCTAGTTCGTTTAGGTTTGCTACCATAGAAAATATTAATATTTACTATTAAATAAATGTTATAAATAAACGTACAATTTTAGGTTTACATGCACTTTCAATGCAAATTTGTAAAAAAATATGTTATTTAGCAATTGCGCCTTATGTTGTTTCGGCCGTTACCTCTACTATGATGAATGCTGCTTTATTCAATGGTTTTGTGGTTGATAAACCCCATGCAATGTGATATCCTAAAACGAGCTTGTGAGTTCTGCCTACATGCACTGTTGAAATAATTGAATGAATGTAAAGCAAAACAATTTTTCAGGACCGTAGATCTTCGTGTGCAGTCTTTCGAGGTTCCTATGCAGGTTGGATTATTCTTCAAATTTATTCACTTTTGAAATTAAATTTAAAATAATTTGCAAATACTATTTTTTTTAAATTCACTTTTACATTTTTTAATCAGGAAATGCTAACCTGCGACAGTATCGTGATAGCCGTCAACGCTGTGGTCTACTATCGATTAAGGTATTGTCTTCCTAGCCTAGTGGTTATGTGTTAGATTGTGAGCCCGGAGTGCGCGGGTTCGAATCCCGGCTAGGACACATCTTTTGCAGCGATCCCATTGCGGCCCTGAATGCGATCAAGGATCCGCACAAGATAACAATGAATCTGACGCAGACGACTCTGCGGAAGGTTGTGGGATCAAGGTTGGTTCAACTTTTCAAGAAAAAAAAGCATTGAATAGTAATCTAAGAAAATGACAAACGGTGCTAACGAACGGAAATCACAATCGAGAGGCGGGCGAGATGTAGCCTTCTGCATTTTTATAAAACAAGTGATTTTTATACGCTCAATATCGCGAATTTGATATTGTTCAGAAGATTTACTGATATCATCTCTGATCGTCGGAATATTTCAACAAGTGCTGAACTCCTTCTAGATAATGGTTAGAATATTTTTTTAAATATATTTTTTAAAAAAACTATTTTTTTAAACTGAATTTTTCAAATTTTACCCCTTTTCTGAGCTAGTGATTTATCGCCTCATAATTTGTTCAATAGCTCGAGCAAGTTGCTTTTGCAGCCACCCGACACTGGGGAGTTCGTGTTGAACGACTCGAAATAGGTTTGTTCTTCAATGATACCTTTCTGAATTGGCCTTGAAATATTACCCGCAGGACTTCGTGTGCCTTGATATCGGGCTGTACCTTTACCTATGCTTCCATGACTTGAAAATATTGCCGAATGATCGCTTCGTTTCACGTTCTTCTTTATCAGAATTCTTCGATGTTTTTTACGCAGTACATGAACAGTTGATTCACCCGATTCACTTATAGTTAGGCTACAGAAGCTGTTCTCGCTTAACAATCTCATAATTATCGATTTATTGATTTATCTATAGGAGACGTGATGTTGCCCCGTTCACTTCATCGTGTCATGGCCAAGGAGGCTGAGGCTGTACGATATAGTGAAGCGAATGTGCTGAAAGCCTATGGAGAACAGAAGGTTCTCAATTTATTTATTTTTAAATTTCCCTACGAACCACGTTCATCTGCTCTGACCTCAAACGCTTTTCTGACTGATAGATCTAACAAGGGAACGTTCCCAACTTGTCCTGGTCATATGAGATGGCAATAGCATGGATAGAATCAGTTTTCGATGCTGATTACGAATCCGCTTTGAAACGTTGCCCAATCAAGCGGAGCTTCGAGAAAATCGATATTGAAATTCGACTAGTTGGTTCGAAAAATCATATCTACCTTATCTACTAAACCACACCAGCAGTTGTTTGGATAATTGATATATGAGTTCGTGAACTCATTAGGATGCTTGTGTGGAAATCCACACTAATCTCCGAATCAACTAGAAGATTTTCAACATCGATTTTCTCGAAGCTCGGCTCGATTGGGCAACGTTTGAAAGCGGATTCGTAATCAGCATCGAAAACTGATTCTATTCATGCTATTGCCATCTCATATGGCCAGGACAAGTTGGGAACGTTCCCTTGTAAGAAGATACATTGAGCTGGTAGATTGT
This sequence comes from Parapristionchus giblindavisi, assembly GCA_943737045.1. Lineage (NCBI taxonomy): Eukaryota > Metazoa > Nematoda > Chromadorea > Rhabditida > Diplogasteridae > Parapristionchus > Parapristionchus giblindavisi. The sequence goes on from CALSFV010000009.1 coordinate 1,529,645, forward strand.
ATAATAGTAAAAAAACAGCTAATAAGCTAATTATGTTTTTACTCACTCGACAAATTGTAAGTACCCTTCCATTATAAAGATAGACTATCTGGAGTGTTCCCTAAAACATGCAGTAAACAAACACATTGTTGATATATCAGGCTTCAGTGTTTCTTGTCGAGGCTGCAGATGTGCTTTTGTCCTCCACGGGCGCCATTCAATTGCGATTCATGCAGTGTCTCAGCAAAATTTGCACGAGCCGCACCCATACCATAGTCGTGCCCGCTCCAAGGTACGGTATCGATTTCATTTCCAAAACCACTATTCTTATTCAGTATAAACTGCAAACATTGTTCAGAAAACTGAAAACCACTCAAAGAGGCTTCGTGAATATTCATCGATTACCCTTGAAAACGTTGATCTTTGATCTTTGATCTTTGAACTTGATTTAAAATTACGTTTTAGTGAGCTACCGGAGGAGTCAAAGCAGTGGTTGAAGGAGAAATTGCAGTCGATATTTGGAAGAAGCGATTGATTAGTGTCATTCATATATTTATCAAATCGATAAAAGTATTTCTAAACAAGAGAAGTTGGAGAAGGAACAAGATAGGAACTTCTTCGGTTTCAGGCCAATGGGAGGACGATGTCCACGGGGGCGAAATGCTCCCGGAGCTTGAGAGCTCCGAGTTCTGTTATTCTTTTCTTTTCTTCTTTTCAGGGAGAATTCTGTGGTTTATTCAAAATCCCGATATTTTGCTTATGTTCATTATACTGCCGTAATGATCAATAATGGATGTGAATTAATGAACCAATATTTTATTTTCAATACAAATCAAGGATATTATGTATTAAAATATACCAATGCAATGTACTTCGATTGAATCACTATACGTAACCACATCGTCTACTTCATCAATGAACTTCCATTGTCCATTAACGCAATTTGCCGACCTCAATATTCCATGCTTATCATCCTGGAAATATAAAACCCATGGTCATTTAAATCGGGAGAAGTTGCATTTCAAATGAAGAGAACTTATGTACCTCCGGGAAATTGTAAAACATATGAGGCCATGGTTGATCACAAGAAATAGTTGTCTCGTTTGCTGTGCGAGTTCCACACGCTTCCTCTCCGTCTTGTCCTATTTCGTTTTTGTTAGCAAAAGCTACACATTGGGCATGTGTCGTCGAGATTCGCGGACAAGTTGCTAAATGTGTTTAATAATTCCGTTTTATATTCATATTTTAAACAACTATCAGTGATTATAAACCCTCACATACATCCCTCCTTCCTTTTATCATCACTCTCTAGAATTTCCAGTAGACAGTTTTCTTCTTCGTAAGCACCCTATTAAAAGACTAACTAGGAAATGGTTCGTAGGCCCAAGTGCTCAAGCCCAATTAACTAAGTAAGTAAGTAGTAAGCCCGAGAGAGAGTGACAAATCGTACCTGGCTCTCCGCAGTCATCTTGTGCTCTCATCGTTATTGAAGAAACGATGAGAAGAAGACAAGTCAAGAACTTCATAGTTGGTGAATGAATATTGTAGTAGCATTGAGGACACTCTTTTATATGCTGTGGAATCACTCCGTATATTGCTTCTTTCACAATTATTCCTTCTTTAATATCTTATTTATTGACCGTTTTGATAGTCTGCGCTACCGTAAAACGAAATACAGTGATTCTTTTCTCTCAAATGTCAACGTGGCATCTCTTCTTCAAAAAGACTGCAAAATAGTATTGTTAAATGGAATATTCTTATTCTCGAATAGCTTTTTAAAAATTATTTCAGAATAGATTTTAATCCAGTGTAATTTTTATCATTTTATTCATTTTGTTTTAGGTCGCTTGACTCTTATTCGTGACTAATTTTGCATAAATTCTCCACTAATGTTCTCGAATTACTCCGTAGTTTAAACTAAATTTAAATTCGTGATTATTTTTTTTATTTTCGACATTTCTCTCTTTTTTCGACTAAATCGGCCGGTGGAATAGAAAGCAATTTATATTCGACCGAAATTATTCGAGAAATTTAATCGACTAAACAATATACCGGAAAAGTTTTAAAAAAACGTTCAGCACAGCACTACAATCTTTAAAAAAAATAATCAACTCAATACTTATAATGGAATCATTATGATCTCAAAGAAAACTTTGATCTTTGATCTTTGAACTTGGTTTAAAAATACGTAGTGAGCTTCCGGAGGAGTCAAAGCAGTGGTTGAAGGAAAAATTTCTATCGATATTTGGAAAATGCGACGATGCGATTGATTAGAATATCTCATATGATTATCAAATCGATAAAAGTGTTTCAATATAAATTATGCGCACTGTCACTGTTTTCCTGATTAGTTGTGTTTAATCGAACTGACTTTACCATTTCTGATTTTACCATTTCCGTTTTTACCATTTCCGATTTTTCCTTTTCCGCTTTTACCGTTTCCGATCCGATCATTTTTTCATGCCCAAACAGAGAACTAGTGGAAATGATGAAAGTACACATGAACTCATCTGTCTGATTGATCTCTCACATTCTCATACTCTCTCTCGCTATCAACCATTCTCATCCCTGATTCTCTTCGTCTCGATTATTTTCATTCACTCCTCGCCTACTCTAACGATCGGTGGTCTTGCAACACTTTGCCACTTAACTTTACCCACGTAGTAAGTACTTTAGGTTCCTTAACCTAAACCTTAACCTTAACCTTAGCCTTAAACTAAACCCAAGAATAAACTTTAAGGATCACTCTTTATCAATTAGTCTCCAATTATGACCGGCCGTAAGAGAAAAACACAACGGAGAACTAGCGATGTGAGTTATCCGGATCTACAACAGTGCTTACAAGGGAAGCACCAGTTGCGACGGTAACGATTCCGAAAGCACGGCGGTTCAAGGACAGTAGTTAAGAGCGACTCGCAGTTTTTAAAAATCAGGATAAATTGTTCAACAAATGTCTTACCACGAAAGTTCATTATTATATACGGTAATAGTTAGCGTAGGGGGAGGGAGCGACGCGACGCGCTCAACGACGCGCTGCGGTCCGATTTTTCGTAGTGCGGGAGGCTTCAAGACAAAGTTAAATGTAGGGATTTCCCTCCAGTGAACCGCCGTGGAAAGTGACCCATATGGGTGGTTAGGGTTAAAGGGGTATTGCCAAAAGTGGTTTCAAAAATTGCTCCGAGGATTATCGATCGCAACTGGTGCTTCGCATGTTAATGTAATTGTGTCAAAGAACGACAGAGATTGTAGCCGCTTCTTCCTAAACCGGTGCTGCCCCCGCACTCCTTTGTTCCGCCCTCGATGATCCAATGATATATTTCACACTAAATTTCGATCAATAATATGTTTTACAATATATTTCGATAAACAATATATTTCAGGAGGCAACTCCCAAGCGGAGAGTGCGCCTAGAAATCAATCCATCGCAGTCCACCTTCTTCTCCGATTTACCGTTCCACTTCCTCGTAGATGTACTTTGATCTTTGATCTTTGAACTGTATGCTAAAGATCATTCATTGCTCAGGTAGCTGATCAGTTGACCTATCGGGAGCTCTCCAGCCTCAGACGGACGTCCAAGAGGTGCAAAGAGGTTGGAGATCAAAGATCAAAGATCACTTCTCGAGATCAAAGATTAAAGATCAAACGTTTGAGGTTGTCGCACACTGTGGTCGATCTAAGCGTGCACTAGAAATTGTCAGACAGATTAAGAAGCTGTTCCCTGGCACGAAAAACGAGCATTACTACTCGCTGCATAGTCTTCGGAAAAAGGTTGGATGAAAAGATCAAAGATTAAAGATCACAAATCAAATACATCGATTAGATGAGTCGTCTATCAAAATGGATGTCGTTTGACCTGCTCACGAGCATCGACTTTCGCGGTGTCTCCGTCATTGGTCCCGTAGCGCTCAAGCAAGTCTTCGGAGTACGGTATTCGATCTCGAGGTGGCCCCATCAATCGATATTTTCAGGATGCGCCCTTGCCTAAGGTCAAGAGGATCAATATCGAGAGCTGCACACTCATGCCTTGCACGTAAGGATAAGAAATAACATTTATGGTACTACTTCGAATGAGAACCGATGAATAATAACCGACTGGATGATAACCATTTACATGCTTTGTCTATTCATTAGCGCTTGTCTTACATATGGTTATCATCCAGTCGGCTATCATTCATCGGTTCTCATCCGACCTAGTGCCATATGTATGCTTCTACGAGAAAAAAAAACTGTGCACAATACGGACTAGTGATCCGAGTTCGTGCAAATGCACTACCGGCACGAGCATAACGAAATTAAAATGATGAAAAGTCGTACTGCACGAGTTTAACATGTTTTTCGTTCAATGTCGTGCATTTGGGCTTCATTTCCAAGCATGTGTAGCGTTGTGTTGGTTGTTCTTTACCGTTGTTCCTTGTTTGCTTACTATCATGGCATAAATTACTAATTCTCAAATCGATTTAGATTGAAACAACTCTCAAAGTTGTTCCCTAATCTCGAGTCGGTTGGCTGCACGCAGACTCATTGCAACTTTGATAGAAAGTCAGTTTTAAAAAAAAAATATTCAGTTACAATAGCAATCTGTCCAGTGATCAATCAAAGACTAGTTTTAAAGGCACATCTTGAGCTAAGTTTACTCTCCGCTCTCGCAACATTATCTCGTAGACAACGGAAGCGAGAGAGCATTGCCAGAGCGGAGAGTTTTAAATTAATTCGGGATGTGTGTTGATGACTGCATTCGTTTCAACAAGAAATGAGTACAGTTACCAAGAGTTCGTTAGCACGAGGGCTCTGGTGACGTAATTAATCACTACAACTCAGGATACGAAGCTACTTCAATTTGCCCGGAGTGGTTAATCCTCGATCGATCAGGCAATTCAAGAAACACAGGGAGTCGGGCAGATTGGACAAGGACCGTGTCATCACTATACGGCATGATTTATTTATTTATTTACTTTCACGCAAACGAAAGTTAGCTTTTGGAACGAGAGCTGAATTTTACAATAATTTAATCGACTTTAATTAATGATTTTTTAAAATTATTTAATAATTGTCTTAATCGGTATTTTCACCATCTCGTTTTTTCTGGTAGTAAAAAGCATTATGTGTAGACCGACCCAATGATATTGGCAGCGTTCCAATGTTTGGGCCTTTGCAGGTTCCTGAAACGCTTATTCCCTGGAGTGAGACACGTTCGCGTCATTTGAGCTGTACTGTACAACTCTACTCGGATAGATGACGAATAGTGTACGGTAATCAACCAATAATTAATAATGTATTGATTAGTATTCAATGATTAATGGAAAATAAATGAGATATACCTTTGATATGCAAATTCAATACCTTTACCTGACCTTTAGTGAGCACAGAACGAGGGTATGGGACTTACAACTATTAGCGACTTATTACTCATGAACCGATTAATTGTGATTAATCAATCGATAATCTCATCAATAAATCAATACACTTTTCAAGGTCTTCGTCACATCTACTCGTTCTGTTTCGAGAACATCGATATCCTAATGTAGATCCTACTCGATAAAAGATACCCATTGTGACCACTTCCTTTGAACACTTGTAAAGCAATTCATCGAAGGTGTAAAGGTCGAACAATCGATTTGTACAGTATACAGTAGTCAATTCCGTGGACTACCTACATATATCGTAATATATAATACTATGCTGTACAATGTGGCATTGCAACAATTTTATCAGTTTGTTAATGGTTATTTCGTAGCTGGGTTGCCATGCAATTTATCTATTTCGAACGATTGTGCCTCGCAACTTGCATGAATTGCCTTTACGAAATATACCAACAATCCGTCGTCGAATTGTTAATTATTCATATTTTTACGCGATTTAAAAATATCCTTCATGAACACATTTTTTCCTTGAATCTACAAGGATCAATATTAATTACTTTCTCTTCTTTCTCTGCTTTTTTAATTGTCGATTTCCTCGAAGCGAATAAACATTTGAGAAATCTTATTAACGGTATCTTATCAGATTCAAATGTTCGGTATATGCCAGTAGTTATAACTCGAAGTGGAGTTTTGACCCTCTTCCATCTCTACTGGGTTCGATTCCCGGTCGTTTCACCGCCTCCACCCCATCAAGGCGCCCGAAATGGGAAAACCGAAGAAGAGATTAGGCCTCCTCCGGACTGAATTTTCCTTGAATCATCACTGTCCTAGCAGTGATCAGCCGAGTACTTCGTGTGTCTTGAATAACTGGTTGTACCTTTACCTGTACCCTTGTCAGGATCAATATTAATTACATTCTCTTTTTTTCTGTGCTTTTTTGTGTCGGATTATTATACTATTATATAAAAAGCTAAAAGGTAAAGCATATTATATTTATTATATTATTATATTTGCTGTCGCAGTGTTTCTCGCTTACGAATGCAAACAAATTTATTATTTGGCGAGGATTTCTATAACATACAATAATGCGAGGACAATCAAACTTATTATCAATATAGCGCTAGCAAATTGTTTAAAGAAATATTATTATATTGAAATACTAAGGATTTTCATCAAAACATTTGAAGTTGGTGAACTCAATTGTATCTTCAGGTCTGTAGAAGTACCGCATTTCCCATGTGTTGTTCAAAGTACTGCAAGTGAAGATGACTTTATCATCCTGCAAAATTAAACAAATTATGTTTTATCCATTAAATTATTTATTTATATATTTGTGTTGTAAAAATTGCACTTTTGTTTTTCGCAATTGAAATATGTGATGGATCACACCACCGAGCTAATTTTTCTCTCAGCTCTGGTCACAATTTCTCGTAGACAAAGAAAGCGAGAGAGTATGGACAGAGCGGAGAGTTTCAAATTAGCTGGGAGTACATCTTTAAGGCTTTATTTATCATGATTTTTCTAAAATTCCCATACATGTTAGGGAATGATTCCGTTAAGCGACAATTACAGGGAATACCATCAAAACGAGGGAAAACGACAGAACCACTATATTGTTAAAGAGACCGAAATCTTTGTCAACGGTCTCTTCAACGCTCTACGCTCTCTCGTTGTTAGAGAACAGAGAAATAGTGTGCGCAATGAAGAGACCGTTGAGTGAGGTCACGCTCCCTTTAAATTTCATATTTTTCCATACTTAAAAAAACATATTTCATGGTTCGTTACTCAAATACTGTGATTTTTTATGCTATGGAATCTTCCACCCTTTCCACATTGATCTATATCGGTTTCAATTTCTATGATTCGTATCTAATTTCACTCAGAAGTCATCTCTCCATCAAAAAGCCGACATTACCCAAAATACTACTTTTTGAATGAAGTTTAAATTTGTTTATTCTTTTATTCTTAGTTTGTTTAGACAAATCTGAAAGAAACTCCATGTCATTTTCCATGAAGATCAAAACCGAAAGTTGTAAAATTGTAAAATATAGAAAAAATATCTTATTATTCAAAATATCCTACTTTTGTACACATCTCCTACTCGTTTTATCTCATTTTGACGGCATCTTATTAATTATAAGAAATTGTTTTGACCACACAGTGTACATTTATCGAACATTAGTCGAGAATAAATGCAATAATAATCGACCGGTTGATTTATTCAAGAATAAAAATAAGAAAATTATTCTGCAATAAAGTTAGTCGAGAACAAGAATATTCCATCTAACAACACAGCGCGCGATAGGCCCCTTAACTCTGACAATAAGCGTAGCAAAAGTTATCAATTCAAGAATTGATCTCTCCTTCACTTATAATATTTTTGTTATTCCACATATTTTCATGCACTCGAACACTTTGTACATGATGAAACACCATTGTGGAGTAAAATAAATAACAATTCTGCAGACTTACGACGAATTCTTTCGGAAATGCGTCAAAGACATTGCCATAGGCAGTGTATGTGAGATACTGAGCGCTCTTGCAGTTCGAAACTTTCTAAAAACGACGTTAATTTTTGTTTGCTGAAATCATAGTGACATTACATTTGAACAAATTTCTGGGAAAACTATTAAACTGTGCACTTAAAAATGCCATAAAAATTATTACAGACATGTTTGACAATAAGTAAAAAAAATTCTTTACCTGATTGCAACTCATGGTTCCTACGTCCATTATTACTGTCTTTTCCGGCAAAGGCGTGCATTTACCATTATAGCCCTTAGGGAAGTATCAGTTGTGTCATAAGGGAACATACCGCACTTGCTGCCACAAGCTTTAAAATATTCTTATATTGTGCGTATAAAATGTACTTGCATAAGACAATGACAATTTGTGATAACGAACGGAAGTCACAATCGAGAGGCGATCGAGATGTAGCCTTCTACATCTCGCCCCGCCTCTCGATTGTCTCTCCGCTGCCTCTCTCTAACCCGTCTCACCTTCGCCGCGCGCTATATTATACATAAAAGAGATCGGCATAGTTTCTGAACCATGCAAAACAAGAAAGTCTCTTGTGGGAGTGGTTGACTACTCTCGTACCAACTAAACAAGTGTATTTTATACGGTCAATATTTACAGGAATATAATATATATATGGAATGAACGATGGCGTAACGCTTTCATCTATTGGGTTTCAAGTTCGAGCTACTATGTCGTGGAGATCGCTATACTGATAATTCCAAACTAGCAGTCTACTTAAATTACGTCACTGACTAGAAATTTCCTCAAGTTTACTACAAGTGAAAGAATATTTGACAAAAGCAGTATAATATTGTACACAACTTGCAGTAAACTTACGTCTAAGTGGGAATGATAAGTAAAGTACTAGTTTTAAACTCATTATCAGAGGCGACGGAATTGGACATGTTCGTACCTTCAAAACTTTTCTGCACTGTGTACTGATACGATAAATGCATCGTATTGTATTTTTAACAAATATATTGGGAATACACACATATTGGACGCCTGTTGCTCTTGCAAGATAGTGTGAGTGAGTGTAGCGAGAGAATGCGAGAGAGTGTAGCGAGAGAGTGCGAGAGAGAGAGAGTGGCGAGAGAGTGCGAGAGAGTATAGCAATATCAGTGAATTGCGACAAATGTGCAACTTACATTCTGGCGTGGCACAGCTCACTCCTGTAATCTTTTCTTTGTTGTATCGCCTTTCCTTGTGAATGAAGCCATAGTCGCCATTCATACAGATAAAGTCAGCGGACTTCATTTCAGGTGCCGGGAGTGTGACCTTGAGAAAGTTGCATAAATACTAACCCGTTCTTATTTTAACGATTAATTTTAGTTGCTTTATTATGACTGTGGTCTATTTTTTTAAAACTATATCGCCGTTCTGATTTGCCACACATGAGGTAAAACTCACGATTGTTCCATTTGCTAACTCCACAACAAGTAGTTCTCCTTCGGCGCACATTGGCTCAATCTTATGGTCGCAGTTGTCAGGTGAGTTTTGGAGATCAGTGAACGTTGCATCTTTCTGCAATTTTTGATGGAAAATATTTAATGTTTAACAAGTAATAATAATATTTATATAGTTAAAGGGAGCGTTACATCACTCAATGGTCTCTTCATTGTGCACACTATTTCTCTGTTCTCTAACAACGAGAGAGCGTAGACCGTCGAAGAGACCATTGAGTGAGATTACGCTCCCTTTAAATGTTTAATATTTAAATTTTTAATCGCGATATCTCTGTAGTGTTCAGAGCTCATAAAAAATCATAGGAGATGCGCTAATTGATAATAAATTGGAAAACTCACACAGTTTTCAAAGTTTGACGGGCACTTCAATGTCAAAGTAGCGGGATCGACGCATCCGGTGCATTCTGCAAGGGCAAGGATAAAAGGTAAAGCATTCTTTAGTATTAGCAAGGATACTAACAGGGATGGGCGAAAAAGATTTTTCGTGTTCGTTTTTTTCCCGTTTTTTTCGACCCCCAGACGAAAAAATGTTCGATCGAAAATTTTTTTCGTCTTTCTCGGAAATTTTTCAAGTTTTACACTAGATATTCTGGGAGTTCAAAACCAACGAAATGTAGGGAAAGCGGGATGTTCAACTACAAAAAAAGGTATTTTCGAAAGAAATTCAATACTTTTTTCATACTGTATGTTTTCCACTCGAGAAATGATCGAGTTTTTACTGTATTTTCACTTTTTCTGAATCGCTGACGATTGTTTTTCCATATAATTTAAAACCAAATTCACTAACATCTACCAGGGAAAATTCATGTGAAAAAAATTCCCTCCCTGGAAGTATGGAAGTGGGGAAATTTTTCTCTACTGCGGAAACCATCCTGATCGACAATCGTAGTCGCCTCTCTCATTCCTCTTTCGCATCTCTGATTTTTCTCAATGTCAATATTCCTCTCATGAGTATCGCTTGAGGCGAAGTTGTGTCGAATTTACGTTTCTTATTGTTTCTTCCTCTTCCATATTTTGCCAAAATAGGTTTTCTGGAAGCATCCAATAAAGAATGACTTTCGAGCTCAGCGGTTTCAACGTTATAAATTACTTTAACAGTAAAATTGGATTTTTTTCGTTTTTTTCGAATTTTTCGAATTTTTTTCGAGATTTTGAAACGAAAATTTTTCGTTTTCGAATTTTTTTCGTCCGATCATGTTCGCCCATCCCTGGATACTAATGCTAACGGCACATTCCGAAATAATTTTACTCCCACAACTCTACAACCTGGTCAGCTCTAGCAACGCTCTCTCGTAGACAAAGAAAACGAGAGAACACTGCAGAGCGGAGAGTAAAATTTGCTCTGGGTGTTTCTTCAATAAACCTGGCAAGAATCTATATTCTATATTTAGTTACGTGCATAGGCAAGCAAGGACAAATGAATACAGTGAGATTATTAATAATATTTATTACTATAAAGTTCCACTTACTAACTACCATGTCTTCCGAAGGTCTAACAGGCAGACACCCGGATATGGATGAAGGTAATGTCCAAAAAATAAACGAAGCTAGAAGCGCTGAATGCTGCATGATTGCTGTCTTTCTCTCCACCACTCCATGCTTATATGCGAAAGCGGCATTCCTGTAGACAACTACTGGTCGTTTGATACTCAAAGTATTTCCGTTCTTTTTCCAACACAAAAAAAACAATAAAGGATTTTTTAGAAGGCTTTTGTGGTTTTTTCGCTTTCCTCGATCTTTCGCACTTTCGATCCTTTTCACTTTCTCGTCCAATATTCTTACGCAGTTCGCTCAAACGTACCTTTCTTGGGTTAACACTCTCGTTTATTGTTTTAAAGGTACAATGGATCTAATTTTGCTATCCGCTCTGACAACAGTCTCTAGTAGACAAAGAAAGCGAGAGAGCATTGCCAGAGCGGAATGTTTCAAATTTGCTTGAGGGTGTGTGCCTTTAAAGATGTTAAAGGGACATTAACCCCTCTACTTTTCAGTGTTTGAATTCCCGCCGTTGTTCCCCAACGCGATAACGCATGACGCTGACCAAGTAGATGAAGAGATATAGATAAACAACTTGATTTGACCTACCTTATGCGCATTGATTGATCCATATGGGACATATCGAGGAACCACTTCCCTAACCTCTCTCCCTCCCTTCTTATCCCTTTAGATTTACACAGAATCAAATCAATCTTGTGCTATTGATCACTTTTCAGGGTATTACTGTATGTTGTGGTAGAGTTCCCGTGTTGGGAAGCACCGACTCCAAAAATTCATTAAGGCGGGAATTCAAAACATATTTTCCGGACTTTGTTTTTTTTTCAAAGGGGTTACTCTCCCTTTAATGTATGTACATCTTTCTTGTGGAAATGCCAAATGAAATGAGTGAAGTTAGAGCAGAAATCTCATCCATCGACCATATCATCTATCCGATAGCGCAGTAGTAAACGTTTGGGCTATCCCGTTGTGCAAATTCCAAAACTTACGGAATTTCCTCAATTTTCTAAAAGTGCGCCTTTCCCTGAATTGGAATGATGGTTCATTGATGTTTCTAGTGATCAATAGGCTGAATCGGCATAAAATATATGTACGTGTATTTACTATGGGTAGAATAACTTTTGCTACCTTTCCGTCTTCACATTATGTTAATGAAAATATTCCAGGTACTCAGATTTTAAAGGAACAATTATTGCCGTTCTTCATGTCTAACGTTGTTTCATTCTACATGGTATTTGTACATGGTATTTCACTGTGGCCTGGCATCAAGAAATCGCTGAAAATGGAAGATTGGAATGAATTCTTTCATCAACTTCTCTTTGAAACTCGTTGTTTCTGAATCACACAATCCAAAAAAAGTGATACGTAACATCAACTTAAATCAAATATTATATTCCTGTATTAGCATGGAACCGGATGATATTAGAGTACGTCACTTCTTCGTGAGAGTTCTTTTCAATTTTTCATGTTCGAATTCACCATGTGAATCAATTAGTCAGTAATCACGTTTTCCTCATTTCAACTCTAATGTACCATTGCGTAGAGGACTCTCTCTTGCTCTCTCGCTACACTATCTCGCTCTACCTTACAAGCGCGAAAGATGCCGTATACTCAATATTAATTCATCAGAAAATATTTCGTGACTGAAGAGATTTTATAATGACACTCCATATTTCTATCCAACACACAGATTTGAGCAACGAATCAACTTGTCAAACATGGCTTCCGTGGCGCAATCGGCAGCGCGTTCGGCTGTTAACCGAAAGGTCGGTGGTTCGAACCCACCCGGGAGCGTGACTTTTTCAATTTTTTCAATATGTCATAGCTTTTTTGGAAAACATGGAAATTGCGAATTGGAAAGTGTCTTTGTCTTTTCATAACACTATCCTAAATATAATATAATAATTAACTAAGTCTCCTTTGTTCTATTCCAGGTTTTGACACCGCCTCCACCCCTCTACCCGATAGGGGAATTGGTAGTGACTAGAGGCCGCGTTAAACTATAAAGGTCCGAAGAAGAGATTAGGCCCTCCGGACTGAATTGGCCTTGAAATATCACTGGCCTAGTAGCGATCACCCGCAGTACTTCATATACCTTGAATAACGGATTGTACCTTTAACTTTTTTACCTTTACAGTCCCGCACAGTCGCCTTCCCTAAACGTGGCACGCGGGAATATTGTCCACCTCACTTCTACTGGATCACCTTCCCCAAGTTCATGCAATTGTTATTAATTCACCTATCATTTCATGATCTGCTGACGCACATGTAATGGGTTTATCAAAAAATATGTGATAGATTTATCAAAGCTTTCCTGCATTTCAACATAATTTAAAAAAATTTTAATATTTTTATGTAAAAAATTTTTATTTGCCATATTGTTCTCAGGTATCGATTTGACTGGATACGATGATCTTTGATCTCGGAACGAAGGATGACTTCACTCTCATCTTAGTGGATTCGTCATCATCGTCAACGAGATGACCCAGACCGACGAGGGAGAGGATAGCCTTGCGGATCTGGAAAATATTATTTGATTTTAAATGACGACAAAGGCTTATTTTACTCTCCATATTGCCAATAATCTCGCAGATAAAGTAATCAAGACAGCGTGACCATAGTGTAGAGTTTCATATTGGCTTGGAGTGTGCCTTTAATTCGTTTATCAAATGCCCCTTGTAGTACATCATTGTCAGCACGACTAATCAATTGTTTAGGGCAACCATTCTTTCCACAGCAGTTCTATGTTTGCTAAAGAAGGCGACCCCTGAGTTGGCATGACTGACTCCCGCAACGATTAACACGGAGAATAATGTTTATGTTAGATGTAAATTTGTTTGAGTTACAGTGGTAAATTGAGAGAATAGTATTATTGCGAAAAAAACTCGAGGGTTCGCAACATTCGCTTACAACTTTTTCACATATTAATATCTATTGGGGAAATGAATCAACAAGAACAGCAAAACACTGTGCATTACCTCAGGTTGTCGGCTCGCGTAGATGAATACATTCAGAACGCCATTGAGGTTGCTCAGCGCGAAGAGAAACGAACCAACACCTCCATCTAATAATTAGACAAGATCGATTAACGGCTCATCCCAAGAGAATATTACTGAACCCTTTAGAAACACTCTCTCGCTCTCTCTGTCTGCGAGAGATTATGAACAGAGCGGAGAGACTCGAATTAGCTTTAAAGGTACACATCGAGCTAAAAAAATTGTATTTCCAATTTCAGCTCGAATTTTCTTATTTGTATGAAAAATGAAGATTTATTTCAAATATAATAAAATGATGAAAAAATCTAAAAAAAAATTATTTTAGAAAAAAACTTACTATCGGAGCTGACTCCAGTCATCTGCTCCTGAATCATCGCATAAACACCGTAGATACGAGGAATCGAGTCGAGCGTCAGGGTGCACACTCTTAAAGAAACAAACATTCCAAGCTAATTTGAAACTATCCGTTCTCTCACTTTCTTTGTCTATCGTCAATTCAGTATCGTCAATTCGGAGGGCAAAATTAGCTTGGGTGCACATTGTTTAAAAAAAACAAACATCCCAAGATGAAATTCTACACTCTCTCCACATTTTTTCAAAATGCGAAGGCGATGGGAATAGCGGGGCAACAGAGATGCTCAAGCCACTTTACCAACACTGTGGTGTGCGGTTTGGTGTGTTTTCGAAATAATGAGACGATAGTTTATTAGCAAGAGCGGCGCACCTCAGACAGGTTTGGTAGCGCGGCGGAGAGTGTAACAAAGAGAATCATTGGATGCCTTCTCCAACGCACACCCTCTGGTATTTTGCCACTTAAAGTCTACTTAAACTTTCCCACTTTAAGTAGACTTTAAGTAAACTTAAAGTGAGACGTAAGTCTACTTAAAGTGGTGTGGTATACTGTAATGCATTTCGTCAAATGTTCTTTCACTTAAAGTTTACTTAAAGTCTACTTAAAGTCTGTGACGTAGTTTAAGTAGACTTTAAGTGGCAAAATACCAGAGCCCTCTCTAATGCAGCCCACCAAACCCGTCTGGCATCCGCCGCGCCCTCTTTATATGTCATGCAACTCAGGAAAAAGGTATTCCCTTTTACTTCCTTTCTGTCCCGCTATTACAGAGGCTGAACTAACGTGTCTCGTAGGCAACGAGAGCATTACCAGAGTGAAAAGTTTGAAATTTCATAGCTATTATGTATGTTTTTTAAAGACCACATCACGGCGTTACAATTACTAAAGTTGATAAAAGTGATAAATGAGAATATTTTCGACTCGAGTCCTCGTATTTGTTGAAAATGAGAATATTTTTTTCGATAGGTATATGAAAATGAAGGACAGAATCCATAAATGTTGCCAGTCGCCTTCAAATCATTTTGAAAAATAGCGAAATGAAAAGAAATCCATAGAATACTCTCCTCGTTTTGTACACTCTCTCGCCTATTTTTATTTACTTTTCGCAACTTTCGAACAACACATTACTGTACCCCTTGATCAATGAAGTCACGGTGAACTTGATTTGCTTTTTCGACATCCCCCTTTTCTCGGCCTGTATACTAGTCTTGTCTTCCAATCGTTTCATGAACTTTCGAACCTTAACAACTTATCGATTACTTAAAAACTTTCCATTAAGTTTCTCACTAAGATATTTTAAGGTAAGTTAAGTCACTAGGATACCTTAAAAGCTACTGCAACATGAATCAGGACGGATAGGGCGCTTCCAATCCCCGTTGCATACTTGATGATTTCGGTGTATCTGCGATTTGGAATGTGTTTCAAGCTATAATGAATTCGGACGAAAAATAAATGGGCTGATACCGAATGGGGATTCGCTATATTATTTAATGATGATGATAATCGCATCATACGTGGGCACCGCTGCCGCTAGTCGCAATACACCCCCGATTTTTGGCACCCGACCCCCCCCCATTTTTCGAAAAAATCACTCAAAAAGACGTATAAATGCTCCATTTTTTTGCTTCCGATCCCCCGATTTTTGCGTCCGGCCTCCCGATTTTCATTTCCAGCGGCAATTCCCGCCCACGTATGAATCGCATCATTACTCATCTGATCTTATATTATTATTTGATATTATTATTATTGTTATTATTGTTATCTGAGGGAGCGTGACTTCTCTCAATGGCCTCTCCATTGCGCTCACTAGTTCTCTGCTATCTAACAACGACAGAGCATTGCGCGTCGAAGAGGCCATAGGTTACGCTCCCTTCAAGCCTGATATGATAAACATATACTAAAGCTAAAGAATACCTCAACGTACTTCGAATCTATGAGTCCGCCGGTGCTGCACACGATCTTCAAACGGACACCAGCTATCTATAACTCTATCTTACAGTAGGACCCAACATTATCTAACTAACAAAGGCTAAGAACAAAGGCTTGTAAGCTAAGGCATAGCCCAATATAATTTGAATTTGCCCGCTCTGGTAATACTTTCGAACACAGTAAGAGAGAGTGCCCGGAGAGGATTTTAAAGTTGTTAGAAATTTAAGCCATGATTTATACATATGAGCCAAATGATCTAACAATAAGTCATAAGGTACGGCTAAGCCAAATCATCCTTAAGTCATAAGTTAAGGCGAATTACCTGCAACTGAATCGGCATGATCCACGCATAGATCATACAAAGCACTGAAATGCCGTAAACAACGACTATCATAATGATGGCGACTCTGCTGCCGTTGCTAAAAGTATTGTTTCATTATTGTGCGTATAAAATGAACTTGCATAAGAAAATGACACTGTGCTTTAAAGAACGGAAGTCGCTCAAAGGCTAGATCTCGCCCCGCTTCTCGATTGTCTCTCCGCTGCCTCTCACCGAACCCGGCTGACCTTCGCCGGGAGATATATAAAAGAGATCGGCATAGTTTCTGAACCATGCAAAACAAGAAAGTCTCTTCTACAAATTAAACAAGTGATTTTTTTACGCTCAATGCCACTACAGTGATGCCCAAGATTTTTCTAAATTTGATCTTTCATGTGTGTGAAATATTGCAATCACGTCCTGTAATGAACTTTTTTTCCGGTAAATTTACTGTTCCCAAAGCCATTAGTCTATGGAAATTCTGGAATTGGTACTCAAAGATTGCAAAAACCCAGAGAATGACTTATCGAGGTCAGCACACCTCTGATACTTACACGGAATATGCGATCGGATTGTTGACAGCGAGCAGTCGATTGATCGCCATGGCCACCAGCATGAACGATGTCGCCGTGTCCGACCATCTCAATGACAACAATTTATAAATGAGACATGCAGGACAAGCAACATCGATAATGTAGATAATGATTCAATTGATACTCGTACTCCTTCACACTTTCCCACTTTAAGTAGACTTTAAGTAAACTTAAAGTGAGACGTAAGTCTACTTAAAGTGGTGTGGTATACTGTAATGCATTTCGTCAAATGTTCTTTCACTTAAAGTTTACTTAAAGCCTACTTAAAGTCTGTGACGTAGTTTAAGTAGACTTTAAGTGGCAAAATACCAGAGCAGTAGGAATGTAAAGAGGCAGCAATTTTGATTTATTTAGAGAGGGCTTTGAAGTGTAGACCTTATGTTATGTTATCATATTTTTGCTCCATTACGACAAACTATCTCATATTTGAGCCGTAGGTTACCTTCAAATACAATTAGAGAAACATTATCTGATTTGTATGAGAGATAACCTAGTTAGCTTGATCTTTGCGTGACCCCAGAAAATATAGAATTCCTACCTCCATATAATATTATGCGGCAGCGCCATGCAGTAGAGAGGATCCTGAAATTTTTTGCACATTCCAATAAAACTAGAAAAAAATGCTCAACAGAATGAGGTAGTTAATCGGAACGGAAAAATCAAGGAATTGGAACGCACAACGAATTCGTAACAAGCACTTTCGGAGTAGTAGTAGGGAAGTCGATAAACAGCCCCGATAAATGAAGCAAGGCCTAAATTATCGAAAATATATAGAACTATTAAATAAAATTCGTTTAAAACATACATTTTTCGAATTAAAAAAAGCAAAAATAACGCTCCCGGGTGGGTTCGAACCACCGACCTTTCGGTTAACAGCCGAACGCGCTGCCGATTGCGCCACGGAAGCGATGGACAAGGGCAAGAATTACGTTGCTACATGGCAAAGGAGTATTCTTCAAATGATTGCATTCTAATTCATGCATTCTTCTTTTATGTTTCTGTGCAAACACATCGACAAGCAAAAAATAATGACCCTCAACAAGCTCTTATCCTGTATTGCTCCATATAAATTGATCGCCTTTAAGCATTCGGCCATAGTCAACATAGTTCATGTCGCTTCCGTGGCGCAATCGGCAGCGCGTTCGGCTGTTAACCGAAAGGTCGGTGGTTCGAACCCACCCGGGAGCGTGATTCTTTTTGTGTTTTTTTAGGACTGCCACATTTTTACCTTCCGCGAAGTCAGCAAATGCCAAAGCTGCAGTCAGCCAGTACTCTCTTGCTGATCGTAGATGTCGATTGCACAAGATAGATAAAATGAGAATACCGTTGAAGAGAAAACAACAACCTTAAATGTAATAGATGAAATAACTAGAAAACTAATTTGAATAGAAGAACTAGGGAAATACACTAGATAAAGTATTTATTTTGAAAAAAGAAGAAAGCTGACGTCATTTTTTCCAGAATAACTGCAAAAAATCTTCATTTAACTCTCCTGTGGGAATATACTCCATAACCCAATTTTCAATTTTTTTTCAGGGAAACATTGGAAAACATGGAAAACAATGTGGAAGAGAATAAATAAAATGTAAAGAAACAACCCACCTCCCAGTGGCGCCGATACCCACTGCTTCCAGATACTGAGCCAGTTCTTCCTACACGGTGCCAGTGTGGTTGCAGATATGATGAGTGGAAGAGTGTTGTTCATTGGCCTAAAAGTGAGTATACACAAAAAAGATATAATATTGGAATATTACGGAAACAAAAATGCTGGTTATAAATGGCAATAAAAAGAAAGACCAAAATGAGAATGGGCAAAATGAGATCGGATAAATAATCACACCACTGTAGTTTCAGTGGTTCGTGTGCAATACTGCAAGCAAAGTATACGCTTTCTACGTCTGGGTCTGGGGAAATGCCATTAGTTCGGCGAGATCGAATGGGTATGCGATCACGCATGTAGCGTGATATATGATTTGTGCACTACCTTATTTGGACTCATTGTCAGCATTTCTTATTCTTATTATTATTATTATTATTCTATATTCCATGACATCATACACACAGAAAAATAAGTGTTATCCACAGCACATAAGACCTGTGAAGTGTTATATTTAACACTTTTTGGGTGTTAAAAGTAACAAAAAAGTGTTAAATATAACACTTCACAGGTCTTATGTGCTGTGGATAACACCTCATTTCTCTGTGTGTACGTACCAGGAAAATGGGATGACATAAAGGGATTGACGGATGTCCGTCGCTAACAAGTAGCATAGAGATAGATCTTTCGAACTTGGGACCTGAGCACGCCCGGATTATTCAGTCGTTTACTAGTCGTGGAAACTGTTCCCTCCCAATGGTTTTGAGCAAAGGTCGTATTGTACATATTGCAAAGTTAGCTCATTGAAGGAAGAGAACGATCAAGGATGTTGTACAATTGGCACTACTCCAGAAGCCCAGATTTTAGTTGGAGCCTCTGATCAGATTTAGGCAATCAGAATGCTCAGGTGACTTGGACTACCTAGTTTAGGGATTCAGAGGGCTAAACTATAGTTACCTAGTAAATGATCTTTCATCTACCTCTACGCCCACTTATAATGCGATCTGGGCTTCTGGAGTAGTGCCGTACAATTCATTGTCTTCAGCATCTAAACACAGTTATCAATTGTAGGTTCTGATGTGCATGGGCGACTTCATTCATGTCTTCTTACTTGTCTCAAAATAGAAAAAAAATATACAATTATAAAAAGAAATTTGCAAGTAAAGGCTAAACTTCTTTTATAATATAATACAATACTGAACATTTATCTTTTCATCACTAATGCAGAAGAGTAAGTCAAGAGCAGGGAGAGGGGGAATTGCTCGCAATTTCTTTTTCTTCCGCCTCTGAGAGACATTTTCCTCCGTTCAAGAAAACAAATATTGCAATTCTTTTTATAATACAAAAAAATAAGACCATCTTTGGAAGAACAAAGAAGAATAAAGAGAGGAT
Organism: Parapristionchus giblindavisi; assembly: GCA_943737045.1. Taxonomy (NCBI): domain Eukaryota; kingdom Metazoa; phylum Nematoda; class Chromadorea; order Rhabditida; family Diplogasteridae; genus Parapristionchus; species Parapristionchus giblindavisi. The sequence continues at coordinate 1,549,639 of CALSFV010000009.1, forward strand.
AGGATAGAAAGAGCATACACGAATCACTAAAATTATAAGTTATTAATGAAAGTAATGCATCATTTCGTCAAAGTTTGGTACACGACGGATTTCAGTCGAATATTCAAAGTGTTAATAAAGGCACGCTAATTTTTCGGGGAGGTATCAGAACGGCAACGATCAAAACGGCAACAATCAAAACGGCAACGGATCTTAAATCTGTTGGGAGATGGCCTGTGTCAACAAAAGTTGTCTCATTGTAATCAGTGGGAGTGTACGGTATTGTGCTACCGTAACCGTCGGGAATCGCGAACTGATTATTTTCATTCGACCATGACCCGGGGTTCATGGTTGAAAATGGCCGAAGTCGAAAAATTCATGATCAGTTCGCGATTCCCGACGGTTACGGTAGTACAATACCGTACATCCCCACTGATAACAATGATACAACTTTTGTTGCCATTGGCCATCTCCCAACAGATTTATAATCCGTTGCCGTTTTGATACCCCCTCAATTTTTCTCACTCCTCTGGCATCACTCTGAGGCGAGCGAGCATTCCCAGAGCCGATGTGTTGGCATCACTTTATCGAATATTTCTATATTTAGCAGGTAGTAGCAAGGTTTTTGCGCACGTTCATTGCACAATGATGAAGAGACGAATGCACTGACAAGAGACTTGTGAGAGCAAACTTACCCAAATATGGGTAATAGATTTGCTAAATTAAGATACTTGTGTACACGATTTGCCCACATTCGGGCAAAAGGTAGCCCAAAAACCATCGATTTGCCCATATACAGGCTAGCATTTGTCTGAATACCGGCAAATCGTTCGCCAACTAACGGCATTAGGGTAAATTTAATCTCTGTGTGGACAAGCATTTTCGGAATTGCACAGTGGAGTATGATTAATGCCGTCTCCATCCAGTACATCCCCGCCTATCGACGATCACGTCATTTGAATGAATAATAATAATATTAATATTGACTATTATTACTTGCATTGCTGAAAGAATTTATCGACAACTGAGTGGAAGAATACAATAGTATTATGTATATTTCTTTAAACATTCTCACTATAAAAAGGGATCGCTACTTTGTCAAACTTGAGAGACTTTTTTTCTTTTTCTATCGAACTACATACATACACGTAGAAAATGCAGCGAATCTTTTGGAAAATTATATTTTTTGCAAAAAAATGAAATGGAAATATGGAAAGGAGGTTTTAATTTGATACTCTTTCGTTATTTTACTGGAAATGAAAAAGAAGTTTCAAATGTTATTGACACTCCCACGTTTACGTGTATTATATTTAAGATGATTTGATTGGATCGGGCTTTAATTTCGTCTACGCTTTTACGTATGTATTATAGTTGAACTTCCAACTTCCTTTTTTTTAAACTTCCAACAAGTTTTTACACTATTGCTGAACTTTGATCTTTGATCTTTGTATGTGGATAACTGCATAACTTTTGCTACGGATCTGAAAGGAATCGAAATTAAACCAAAATAAGGGAAATAAATATATGATACATTGCTAAGCTGCTTGCGCAGGAACCATAATTTTAGAAGACCCGCCCTCTGAACGGTAGGGTCTCAAAATCGGTCCTCACATCAAAAAAAAAATTTTATGCCCCGAGGGCAAAAGACGAACTATGACTACCATAATCTGGGAATAAACATTACTCGCCACTAGCATCATTTCAGCACTTAGAACGGGTCGTTAGCACATCTAGAAGCTGAGTTATAAATTTTGAGAGTAAAAGTTGCAACCCTGCTACAGCTTGAAATCGGAATCGGAGACATTTCCGATTGTTTGACTGTGCAGCCCTAGTGGGGGTCTCCACTCTCGCAATGTTTCAGAAGAACAGGACTTTTCACTAAAGAAATGTAAATTTTCAAAAAAAGTGTATTTCGATTGCCTTATTGCTATGCAACAGTGAACTAATTTAATCACACCAACACATCATGGTTGTATCCCTTCATAAATTCTGTACATTGGCTCAAAAGATCAGCTTGATTGCTTTCCTAGATCAAAAGTTATAAAAAGTCCGATGACTTTTAGGCTACACTGTACATTGAAAGTCACATCCCCCCTCCCCCCCCCACCGGAGTGACCTTTCACTTCTTTCCTTCTTCTAGACAGTGAAGTCATTATCAACACCTATTTATTTTTGATCATACTTACTTTCATGTGTCCTTGCATGCGTGTGTATGCAGATATATATATATAAGTGTATATTTATGACATATCCCTTATCGATCAGTCCAAATAATCCATAAAATCAATATAAAAGTGGTCCAACCACACAGAGAGCAAACTTGCCCAAATATGGACAATAGATATCCCAACTTACACCACTTGTGTACACGATTTGCCCACATTCGGGCAAATCGTATCCCAAAAACCAGCGATTTACCCATATACAGGCTAACATTTGTCAGAATACGGGCAAATCGCTCGCCAACTAACGTTACTCGGGTAAATATATTATCTCTGTGCATTTTAATGATTCGCTAACAACACAATGTGTGCTTGTTTTTTCGTTGCTCAAACGATTTTCAGTCAGTGTATGGCCATATATGGCCATATGGGACCATAATCATAGGAATATAATTGATTAAAACAAAGAAACCATCATCAGAAACTCGGCACTGCTTCAGAATAGGGTACCAGACCACCGAGCAAGTCCAAAAAGATATGAAAAATGAAATAAACACAAAGGAAAGGACATTGACATTTGGACAATTATACTATTATTTTGGGCTGGTACCCTATTCTGAAGTAGTGCCAGAAACGGCATCATTACTTCTTGAAAATAATGCTGCTCCAATTAGCGAAAAATATAATCTAGCAAGAATGAATCGAGATGAAGTGTCTTAAAATAAAATTTATTTTAATTTTTCACACATCCAAAAGATCTTGTTTCATGAGTATTGCATGGTGCGATTATGCATTCGCCGCCGTTATTCTGATCTATTGATTTCATCGAACTCTCTTTCTACTATATCTATATCACGAATGAAATCTGGCGATGAGGTTCGATAAATATATCATAGTATCAACTCATGATGTAATTTGAAGCAACACATGCATAAGGAAGTGAAAAGAAGCGGGATTAATTTGACAATTAAAAAGCATAAAAAGTAAAAGTAGTAAAAGTAAAGTATAAATTACAGAATAGCGAAAGCATGCTCACTCTCCGCTGACGTAAATGATACTGAGCGCCGTAGCGAGACATTTGTTAACAACACGACCGAGCTGTACTGTATGCATGCACTTTAATATTAATACTAGAAAAAAGATGTAGAGGTGAAGTGCGCTCCGTTTTCTTAAAAAGACATATTGTATAATTGTGTAATGACTAATCTCCGTGTCATTCATGATGTTTTAAAGTTCAAATTATATTCCCACAGTTATCTTTCCCAGAATGCAACATTTTGGTCGTGAAGGCTTTCTGCGTAGCCTTTCTCACGATCTTTTTTTCTTTTCAAGACCAATAAAACATATCGCCTGATTCTACACCAAAATTACACATAATGAACATTATTGGGACATAGAGATCCAAACATTTACAATTTCATTAAATTTGTTTATCCTACACTACAAATACATTAAGTAGAATAACAAAATATCAAAATTCAAATGGAAATACTGATCAGATACATAATTGAATGGGGAATAACATAAGTGATAAGATAGAAATGTCCTAAAATGTAGATACTGAAAGGGGCTCTAGGTGGTGTAGAGCACTACCTCTGTTTCCTATCGGTGGCGTTGTCAATTACTGTTGTCACTAGATGACTCTAGATGCGCCACTTAGACACTTAGCGTCTCCAGGTGATGTAAAGCGCCACCTCTGTTTCCTATCAATCTCTGCGATCCGTCGCCGTCTCAATGACAGTTGCCTTCGTCCTCTCGCCTACAATAGACAAATATAATTTATTTATTTTATTTATTTATTTATTTATCCATCAGTTATAAGCAAGAATAATGAAAAGAATGAAGCAGATGTCAATAAGCAAAAAATGGATAATAGATGTATTGCTACGTGGGTGTCCAGTAGGATTACCGGAGGTGGTTAGAGTGCGGATCTAGCGCAGTAGAATAAATTGCATTTCGAAACCAACAAATTTTGTTGTGACTAAAAATTAAAGGAAGCGTCACCTCTCTCTCAATGGTCTCTTCATTTCTCTAACAGCGAGAGAGCATTGTGCATCGAAGAGACCATTGAGAGAGGTTACGCTCCCTTTAATGTACATATGATGTACATATGCACCGAACCCACCACTATCGTACATGCTAAAGCGACGATATAGGTTGCACTTACTGGATAAAGCTTACAATCCAGTAATTGCACCCACATCATCGCAACTTCTTGTTATAATATGTATTCTAATTGTTTATGAAAAAATCTCTTTTTTTCTAATTTCTCCAAGATGCGATAAATATAATATTATTAATGAAAATATTTACAACACACATACATTTTGTTGTGTCCCAATGCTTGTGTCCATTTGGCAATGTATTGATGTGTAGATATCCAATCTCGGTGTCGTTTTGTTGGCGACCAGGAAACTACCGTAGCCATAACTTGTAGTTATTAACTAACTAGTAGCTATACCAAGTAGTTACTAGTAGTTAACTAGTAGTAGTTATAACTACTAGTCATTAACTGCTATAGAATATGGATGATAGATGCATATTAGTTTCTTAGTTTGCTGCACAAGATCAGCTAGGACGGTGTATGTAGGACACCTAAAAGTATGGACTTGTTGTATTGGAAACTGTAATGATTGAAAGAATGAAATAAGTACGGGAAGGTGAAATAAAAGTAATCTTTGATCTCTGAGAATAATGTAGAACGATTATGAAATATTCAATGAACAGCGTTGCACACTACGAGCTATTTTGAAACCGTCCGGTCTGGCAGCGCTCTATCGTAGACAAAAGGGGGAACTTTGCCAAAGAGTTTCAAAATAGCGCGTGGTGATTTAAACTGTATTCAGTCACTATACGATATAACGCAAAAATGACACGGGGCAACAAACAAGAAGAAAATGAATGAAGGGAAAGAGCCAAGATCTTAATCTCTTTGCACCCCCGTGTGGGTCACGGCCTATAAAAGAGGACATTGGAATCGATGAACGAGAGGAGAGGAGAGGAGAGGATGAAAAGTGATAGATATAAAAGAGGGGACATTTTATGACATGAAAGAAAGCCAAGGGAGTTTTTTCAAGTATTATTGGAAATATTAAAGTGTAGGTCTAGTTGGTGCAGACAAGCAAATACAGTAAAAATCTCAGTGAGCGTTGGAATTGTGAAATTCTGATCTAAGCAGGTAAAACGTAGAGTGAAAACAAGAAAGACATAATCATTAGGCTGTGAAAACTAAATGAAGAATGATTGAATGAAAAATGTATTCAACCACACTGAGAGCAAACTTACCTGGCAAATCGAAACCCCGATACACTTTCCTGGCAAACGATTACCCCAAATGGTGAATTATTCAACGGCTGAATTCACCATTTGGGTAATCGTTTGCCAGGAAAGTGTATCGGCGTAACGATTTGCCAGGTAAGTTTGCTCTCAGTGCAAGTATTCTCACAACGGAATCGAATATCACCTTCCTGAATGGGTGGAATCTTGGAGAAGAAAGAAGACGAGAAAGTGTAAAGATAGGGGAGACTGTCCGTGACAAATTGCGAAAAGAATCGGAGAGAATAACTGGGGATATTTGATATGTGTCAAAGATAAGTGTAATAAAGATATGAAGATTATTCAATGTCCAACAATCGTCAAATTGCATGATAATGATGAGTTGATGTGCAAGTCAAGATTTCCCAAACGGAATCAGTGAAAGAAATTGTGTGTATTTGCCAACAGAGAGTGTGAGAAAAAGATCAAATTTTACCAAACTTTTTTCGTGTTTGAGATGAGTGATTTGTTGCTTTATCCTTTCATTATTCATGTTTTAACTGATGGATAAGCAAATAAATAAATTTATGCAATCACAGTTTTCCCGTATATAGCAATTGTATTGTAGTTGCTTTCACTGAAAATCATTTGAGTAACGAAGAAAAACAAAATGTGGTTCCAAAATGTTTGGACCGCTAACCGCCCTGGAAGATTAATTTTACTGATAATTTGTCCTAATCTGGGATATGTCCGAAACTTACAAATCCAATGTGGTACATTTATTCCAATACTAGAATGGATCGTTTTTGATCTCTCCACTTTGGCCACACTCTCTCGCTTTGTCTACGAGAGAGCATGGCCAGAGCGGAGAGTAAAATTAGCTTGGGGTATACGTTAAAATATCTTTTCATATGCAGTTCAATGCGACACGATTCAGGATATTCATTTATCTTAGTCCTGATTTTTATAGGAAAAATGCAGTGATTACTGTTGACATGAGGATTAGTGGGGTAAGACTGTGATGTCTTGCATGGTTGGGTGTGTTCGGCGCAATATTAGCGTCATCAGAAGCAGATTTACCGGGCGTAGTTGTGGGTGGAGGAGGAGGAGGTGTCGTACTAGGAGCTGCAAAATAAAGATTAACATAATTGAATAGGCTATACAATGTAAGTTGTATAAGTTTGCATGCACGTTATAGTTAAAATCCAAAGATGTGATATCTAATTAAAGAGACTCAAGTCCGCATGGCCTTTTGAGAAAGGAATAACATGGCTATTATAGAATAAGTTTTGGATTCTGGGTGCGAATCCGCTTTATAAAGTTGCCCAATCGGCCGAAGTTTCGAGAAAAATGGTATTTGTGTGATTTTCGCCACTATTCACATTGCGTCATGTGCACATCTATTGACACTCTGATTGTGAGCAACGAAATTTGTGGTGTAACAAAACTCACAGAAATAAACCCTAGCTCATGTACCCCCGTGCACAAAACACTAAACGTTTAGGGTTTGAAACACTTGTATTTAAGGGTTCTCAGGGTAAGACTTTAAAGGGAGCGTAACCTCTCTCAATGGTCTCTTCATTGCGCACACTATTTCTCTGTTCTCTAACAACGAGAGAGCATTGCGCGTCGAAGAGACCATTGAGTGAGGTTACGCTCCCTTTAAGGAGAGACCCACGAGTGTTTTCGTAATAAGACTGTTCGGATAGAATGATAGAGATTCATCACACGAATCGACGAGACATATCTAATATTGATTCCCAATATGTTTAAAGCACACTATGCGCATTGAAAGTATAACTTTCAAGGCATGTAGAGAGTACCCATCCGATTTGCATACTTGGCTCTCTCATTTTCTCAGTCCCTCACGCTAATTTCCATATAACATAAACAATTTTCAGCACGCTTATCGTGGCGGGAGTCAGTCACGCTTATCGTGGCGGGAGGAGTCAGAGGAGTCGGGAGCCAACTCATGGGTCCCCTTCTTTAAAGCCCTTATGCACTGTTACATTTGCCTTACGTGTCTACGCCGTAACCCCCTCCGTCGCGTCGGGCAGGCGGCGGAGGGGGTTACGGCGTAGACACGTAAGGCAAATGTAACAGTGCATGAAAGACAAGGGTTTGAAACCCTAACCGTTTAGTGTTTGGTGCACAGGGGTGAAACTCCTTCTTTAATGCGCTCGCATAATCATCATTCTATACTAATCGATAAATTTGTGATTGTAAATGCTACTTACGATAAAAAAATGCGTAATAAATTGTTTGCAACTATAAACGAACCGCAAACATAATCTAGATATCCGTCGCGCAGCGTAATTTCCTTCGAAACACAAATCTTCTCAACTTGTTCCTTAAGAGATCTGCAAACAAAGATACATATATAATATGTAAACCACTTATTTACCAGACCTTGCTCCCTCAGATTATTATCATTTCTCTGGCATGAAAGTTGCTCTAGGAAATAAAGACATCAAAAGGGAAAGGGCTAATATTGCAACGAAATAACTAAATTTCGATGTTTTTGACCATTTTTTTATAAAAGGAAATCGGACCGCGTGCAGCCTTTTAGGAACGCGAAAGAGCGGGGTTGTAGCCACCTAGTGGCACAGGAACGGTACGAAAAAACGTTACAGCTGCAAAAAAAACTGAGTTTTAGAATCAAAATTAATAACATCCGACTATTTCTAGTAGGAAAACTGCATCTTTCCACCTCCAAAGTGGACTAGATTTCAACTAGATTATGGAAAGGATGATATCTCTACTAGGACTTAGATACTAGAGAAGTAAGATTTATCTTCAGTTACGATTGGATATATTCGCTCTTACTTTGCATCCTCGATTTTCTCTAGTTCTGGGGCTCCCTTCATCTCCTGCAAATAAAAGATTGTATTTTTTATTGCTTCATTTCTTTTTCCTATAGTTCTCATCCAATCGGTTCTCATTCTACGGTTCTCATCTGACCCAGTGCCAACTTACCGCTACACATCCAAAAGTAAACGTAGTTGACGTATAATATTATTCCGTGGAAAATGCACAACGGGTTTCGCACTTGACAGTGGGAAAATGCCTGCCAGCAACGATCTCTGCTCGATAGATTTTTTTATGTCCATTCCAGAACTAGCCACATGATTGGTTGTCGTTCCCTTCGCACATATGCTCTCGGAGCGCCTACACAGAATTATATACATCACGCTCGGCAATGGGAATCAATCGAATAATTGTCTAATTCTAAGAAACTATTCTAAGGGTTTTTTTCGATCAGAGATAAACGAACGCTGGACTCGGGATTTTGGGGGAAAAAAGGATTTGGAATTTTAAATTATGTCATTAAATGTTTTTGTAAAACCTTACATCTCGGGGAACAGCACAAAGACGATAAGAAAAAATAGAATTGGGGCGAATCATTCGACTGATTATGATCACTGAAGAGGATGAAAATGAAATGGAATTGAGGGTAATGAATGAATTAGATCATTAAAGATGGTGGCCCGCGAATGTTCGTATAAATCACTACACCCCTGTTGTGCGAATGCAAAGTGATATGCGAAGAGTTAGTACAGCCACTCATCTATTCCATAGCGCAGTGGCAAACGTTCAGACTCGTTACCCGTTTGACGCGAGTTTGAAAACTATTGCCGAATTTCCTCAATTTTCAAAAAGCACGCCCTTCCCTGCACCGGCCTGATGGTTCATTGATGTTTCTAGCGATCAATAAGCTAAATCAGCATAAAATAAATAGTGTACTGTATGTAGAATCACTTTTGCTACCTTTCTGTCTTGACAGTTTATTCACGAAAATATTCGTGGGACACCACTTTTAAATTATTCAAGAGAACGTTATTCTGATATCATTCAAATTCTATTTCATTTATTTTATCAGCGCTTTGTGCAGTAAGTCAGGAGCAGGGCAAATTTACTGGCGACCTCTTATTCTTCTTCCATTTGTGAGAGAATTTTTCCGTTCAAAAACGGTCGAAATTTGTGATTGAAGTGTACGAAGTTAATTCGCAAACGAGAAAAGAAAAAAAAGAAAAGTCAAAAAAGAGAAATTAGGACTCGTGAAAATATACATTATTACATTTCAAAAATTGCAATCACATGAAAATACAAATATCAAAATATCACAATGATGTCTTGGCGCCTTCATCTAGTCTATAAATAATTTTATTCTTTCACATATTTTTTCTGGACAACGCTGGTGGAGCCTAACTGATGACGAATGAACACTCTAACGCCTGATCAGCGCAACTATGCGACCCCTGATAAATTATGTTATGTTATGTTATGTTATATTTTTTCTTGCACTCGAACACTTTGTACTTGTTGAAACACCCTTGCGGTGTACGATAAATAAATAAATAAATAGTGTTACCACTTGATATGAATAAAGCATTAGCATTAGTATTGACATCGATCGTGGCCTAAACTTGTTGCAACATTTTGTTTTTTTTTAAAATTTAATAACTTTATCGAGATCAACTAAGCGGAAGGTCACCGGATCTGTAATGACGCATTCCCAATGAATTCGGAGCGTCGTCAATCATATCTTTACCTATTATGCACAGCGTTCTCATGACTTTCAAAGCAAGAACGACCGCTCAACATACAAACTCTCTCGAATACAATGGTCTCTCCTGTGTCTTGCTTTGGAAGAAAAATGGCTTGGACCAGAATACTGTGTATGGCTCACTTAATTGCTGTTGCGCATCAGGCGTAGATAAATTATTATATTATTTTAGTTGTATCTATCCTGTCCAATCGATATCTTCAATCAGCAAGAGAGTACTGGCTCATTGCAGCGTTGTCCTTTGTTGACTGCTCGGAAAGTACCAAAGTGGCTGACTTAAGAAAAACACAAAAAATTTCGCTCCCGGGTGGGTTCGAACCACCGACCTTTCGGTTAACAGCCGAACGCGCTGCCGATTGCGCCACGGAAGCGATATGCGATGACTATGGTCGAGCGCTTAAGAGTGATGCTTGTAAAGGGTCCCTTTATTGCTTGTCGATGTGTTTGCACGGAAACATAAAAGAAGAATGCATGAACTATTATAATGCAAGCAAGCCGACTCCATCGCCATGTGGCAACATAATTCTTGCCTTTGACCATCGCTTCCGTGGCGCAATCGGCAGCGCGTTCGGCTGTTAACCGAAAGGTCGGTGGTTCGAACCCACCCGGGAGCGTAACTTTTGTTTCTTTTATCATTAATAAAGATAATTCTTAAAATTTGCCTGAACTTTCACGACTCATGAATAATATTGTTTTTTTAACTTCAATTACATGATTACATTACATTTACATTATAACAACTTTATTCAGCTAATATGGGTCAGCTGGGTCGCCATTAGGGTTCTCCAATGAGCGAATCGTATCTCGTGAGTTGCCCGCATCTGTCCAGCTTATCGACTGTCCAGTCGTCTTCCTCTTTATCCTTCATACGAACTTCACAAAGATCATCGGTTTCTGCTCTAATCTTCACAATGTTGTCATCGAATTGAACTGACCTTCCATCGGCAATTGAGACGTTCATCGTTGTCACGAAGATTTGGAGATCCATGGTGTGGGCCTTACTCCCACGGCAGGCCAATTCCGGGTTGGGAGGATCCAGTCAGATATGAAATGATATGAAATGTAATTCATACGCCGTGCAAAAAAATCTGACTTAAATTTTAAAGCTCACAGTTTGGGATGCGCATATTAGATGCCCAGACTCCATGAAGCACAATTATAAATACAATTCAGTTCACATCTTATAATTTTACCTTTAACACGGATACAAAACTATGTATGTACCTTATAAACAATTCATTTATTATACCACTTGCTTTTCATATTATTACTGCATCATATACAATTTTACATTACTATCGTGTTCAGTAACATAGTATACTATTCTGCCATAGATGGCACAATTATAGATTTAGCCTCTCCCTCTCCTTTACTCTCTCCTCCCTCTCCCTCTTCCTCCCTATCCTCCCTTTCTCCCCAATCTCCTTCTCTATCTCTCTCTCTCTCTCTTTCTCTCTCTCTTTCTCCCCTATCCCTCCCTCTCCTCCCCACATACTCGTCACCGGTAAGCCTCATAATCGGGAAATTGCAATGCCACACTCTTCCTCTCTTTCTCCCTCTCTCTCTCTCTCTCTCTCTCACTCTCTCACTCTCTCTCCCTCTCCCCCCCCCTCTCTCCCTCTCCCCCCTCTCTCCCCTCTCTCTCTCTCCCGCCCTACCCCCACCTTGGACATAATTATTTGCTCTGACCCATTCGGTGTCTGTGAATTGTGAGAGGAAGAGATACGTGGTTTCTATGGCAGAAAGGGGTGAGAAATAGAAGGAGTTATGGATAGATAGGGATGAATGGGAAGAGAGTTAGAGAGAGTTCCGGTGTGAGAGAGGAGGGAAGAGATATTGAGAAAGAAAGTAGTGTAGATTTTTGAGAGAACGAGAGATTCAAAGAGAGGGGGTAAGGAAGAGGAGAGGAGGGAGAGGGGGAGAGAGAACGAGAGAGAAAGAGAGAAAGAGAGAGAGAGAGAGAGAGTGAGCGAGTGAAGAGAGAGTGGAGAGAGAGAGGAGAGAGAGAAGACGGTAGATAGGAAACGGTGCGAGAACAGTCCACACACTTCAATCCACCTGTTCAATCCATGTTCTATCCGTTTGCCCTGTGTGCATGTATGGCCATATTTACTATGGCTTGTCCCATTTGTGCTATCCATCACCCAACAATTATCACTGACCGGTTGTCGCTCAGGACCTCGTGTGCCTTTTAGAACTCTATAACTTCATTGTGTGGTTATTATTTCTGTTCGTGCAATTCGAGAGTGATTGAAAGCTGAATGTGCTCTCTATCACCGCGTTTTCATTGCTTCTTCGAGCTTGCAACTTTGCTGATCTAGAGAATCTGAATTGTTCGCGACGTTGGGGATCCTGAATGGATTGTAGAGACTTATTGTCATTTACCTGCCAACCATTACCCTAGTATTTTCTCGAATATTTTATGTATAGCTTTGAATTCTTTAGACGCAAATTTAGTAACCGTTGCCAATTCTTCTATCTTTTGTAATACTCTAAAAACTGTGATTAAGTAATTTGCAGTTTGTCTCTTCTTTATTGTTCTCAATCAGTACATATACCATTATATATCTTCTCGTTTTTGATCCGTATAGAGAAGATAAATATATTATTAAGACTGTGACATGATAGAATGGCTATTCTCTATGACCTTTGGCTGCTGTTATCGCAGCATCATCAGATGGATAAAGCATTATTTGAATAAGTGGAAGGGGGAGACGATGGCCGGGTGCTCTGTCGTGAACTCGCCTAAGGCTTCCAGAATGGCCAACGTAGCATTCTCTGCACAGATTATGTGGTGTTAAAATCTTGTAAAAGTAGATGGAAAAGTGAAAAGTAGTGTTAATTTTATGCTTGTAAAAGTAGGTGGAAAAGTAGCACATCTTCGTAATTGACAAACTTTTACAATACTTTTCCCTTACGTGAGTGTTGGATTGCTACTTTTCCAACTACTTTTACAATCATAAAATTAACACAGCTTTTCACTTTTCCATCTACTTTTACAAGATTTTAACACCGCATTAGTGCGGCGAAAATGACTCAATATCTCGGCCTTTTACGATCTCTGGTGGGTCAGGAGCGAGTCTGGCAGATATCCGTCCCCTCTGGCAGAGTACCTCTCAGAGTGGTGGAAGAACCATTTTGAGGGGGGGGGTCGAAAGCGGGTCGGCGATTTTCTCAGCTCCCCGTGGACCAAATTCAAAACAAAAAAAAAATAACACCAATGAGATCATGTGAGATCTAATAGGCATTTGACATTGACATTGAACAACTTTATCAGCTATTGGGTGTTTCGTAGCTGGGTTGCCATGAAATTTCTCCATTCTGAACGATTGTGCCTCGCAATTTGCATGAATTGATAGACAACCCGGAGGTTTTTAGCGATGACCAAGATGAGAGAGTGAGAGCCGAATATGCACCTGTCTGGAAATGAACTAGGTGACCAACTAGAAGTAAGGAGTTGCCTGAGCCGGTAAATGCGGCCTGTGGCTGCATGCTCGGTGAGTAGAATGTCTTATAAGGTATCCGATTACGAATTCGACCTCTTAATGCAGTACCCATGGCCTGAGGCCAAGGAAATGAGATTAGCGTGGGAGAGAAAAAGGAGAGAGAGGGAGGGAGGGAGAGGAGAGGGGGGAGAGGGAGAGGGAGAGTGGAAGAGAGAGAGTGAAAGAGGGAGAGAGAGGGGGGAGAGAGAATGAGAGAGAGAGAGAGGGAGGGTGGAAGAGAGAGAGAGAGAGAAAGAGGAGGAAGAAGGAGAGAGTGAGAGAGATGGAGAAAGAAGAAAGAGGGAGAGGAAGATAATAGCTTCGTCTTATGAGGCTAGTGTTGCACTCTGTTTGGGGATTCATCCCTCTACCTCTTTCTCTCTACCCCTCTCTCTCTCCCTCTCTCTCCCTCTCTCTCTCTCTCCCATCTCCCCACCCCTATTCAGGCTTCACCCCATTCAAGGACTGACCACAAGCGTTCGCTTTCACTCTCTCTCTTCTCCATACTATCTCCTCATCTCCCTTTCTTTCTCTGCCCACTCTCTTCATATCCTGTGCTCTCTAACCTCTCTCTCGCTGTCTCTACTTTCTTCTATAGTCTTCCCTCTCTCGTTGTGCTTCCCTAAAGGGACTCACAGAGACCATCTGCGCGGCTGTGCCAACTTCATTCACGCTTCTTTGGTCTTTAATAGTCTCTCGCTCCCTTTCTCCATCTCTCTCTCTCTCTCTCTCTTTCCCGCTCCCTCTCCCTCTCCCTCTCCATCTCCCTCTCTCTCTCTCCCTCTCCCTCTCCACTTTTCTCTACAATTGTTCGTTCGAGAGTGGTGGCTCTCCTCTCTCTCCTCCTCTCTCCCTCTCCCTCTCCCCCCCCTCCCCCCCCCCTCCCCCTCCCTCTTCCTCCTCGCGCTCTCTGAAAACTAGTCTTTCCCTCTACTCTTGTGCATTACTTGTATACCGTGTTAATTTACTTTCTAGTGCCACCCTCTATCTATTTCTTTCTCTACCAAACACTCTCTAGAATTTCTCCTCTCTCCATCTCTCTCTGCACGGCTCTCCTTCTCCCTCTCTGCACTCTCTGTTTTTGGGGAAAATTGCCGAAATTGCCGCATTTGCCGAAAATATTTGTTTTCGGCAATTGCCGGTTTGCCGAATCGCCCAAAATATGCCTTGACGCACAGACCTGGTTCGAACTTGATCAACTGACACTTCGCACACCTAGTGACCGTACTGACACTGAACCGTATGTATATGTATATATAGTGGTATTCAAGAAACGCACATCAGAAACCGTCAGTGCGCCTGATTAAAAGGAGCGTTACAGCTCTCAATGGCCTCTTCACACTATTTCTCTGTTCTCTAACAACGAGAAAGCATTGTGCGTCGAAGAGACCATTGTGAGAGGTTACGTTCGCTTTAATGTTTTTAAATGAACGGAAAATGTGCCTTACCGTTTGTTATGTACTTGATATAGGTCATTCAAAAATAAAGAAAAACAGAGACATTGGTACGTGCAACTTCCTGCTCAACCTAATCGCTGTTTTTTTTGTTTTTCTTCTGTACTCTCGCTGTTTTCCGCACTTTCCTGGTTTGTATCCTCTCCTCCTCTCTAGCTATGTATTCGCAATTGGGTCCGAGTGGGTGTCCACTCGGGCAATACTCTCTCGTAAACAAAGAAAGGGAGAGAGCATTGCCAGAGCGGAGAGTGTAAAATTAGGTCGGGGTGTCCCTTAAGACTAGGTATGGCCTTGTTTTTGCAGAAGACGCTCATGTAGATGATGCCATTCTGGAGATTGAGTTAGTCCGAGTGGGTGGGATTGAGAATAGGCATCGAAAATAGTAATTTAGTTGTAATTTACGTCGATTTTGACAAAATAGTTTGCTTGCATATCTCTTAAGGCACAGCTAATTTGAAATTCTCTGTTCTGGCAATACTCTCTCTCTCTCGCTTTCTTTGCCTACGAGAGCGTAGACAGAGCGGAGAATAAAATTTGCTCGGGGTGTGGCTTCATAGTGTTGCATTTACTCTACATTTTATATTTAAATCAACTTTATCGGCTGGTTTTCCGTATGTAATGTTAAAACCTTGGAAAAGAAGATGGAAAAGTGAAAAGTAGTGTTAATTTTGTGATTGTAAAAGTAGTTGGAAAAGTAGCATAGCTTCGTGATCGACAAACTTTTCAATGGAAACCGTTTGTGAGTGTTGGATAGCTACTTTTCCAACTACTTTTACTATCACAAAATTAACACTACTTTTCACTTTTCCATCTACTTTTCCAAGAAAGTAGATGGAAAAGTGAGAAAAAAGATTTTTTTTAGAATACCATATCGAGTTCTCATCGGGAAGTCCTTTCCATTTATCTCAATGTACGCAGTGTGAAACATAACTGGGCACGGCGAAATAATTAAGAGATTTAAAGAAAACGAGGTATTATTCTCGATATTCGCAGACCCTCTAATTGTTAACATTCGCCTTTGCTTCATTGTCGCCTTGATTCTGTGATCCTTTGTCCTGTTGGAAAGTATGGAAAGGAAACGAAAAAGAGAGAGTTCGTGTAAAACGAGTAGAGGTTGCTCTCCCTTTCGTTTTCTTTCGCATATTTTGAACAGACCCACCGCAACGCAACAACGCGCCAAAATTTTTGACTGCAGTCAAAAACTCACACTGTTTTCGTAGACCTTTTCTTCTTCCTTTTCATTTCCCGTCTCACATTTTTCTTCTTCTTTTTTTTTACTTTGTCATTCTTGATTCTGGGTGTCTTACCGCCAGTGACAACAAAACCTCCTGTAAATTGGCAGTAATCAACGATTTAACTCCGTGCTCTCTCACTTTTGAGTGATCTCTTGTCGGTCTCTAACTCGGGACTCTCTCACATTGCGGGGCCTCTTCCACCACGATGTTTCCTGTTTCACAGTAAGTACATTTTGATGGATGGAAACAATTATACATTAACGTGGAAGTTTCCGAAAACATATAATATGATAGCGATTGTTTTCATTTCCGATCTCTTGTTTTTCCTCTTCATTTCCAGAGCTGACCACAGGTTAAAACGCGCCCAAACGACATTCCCGAACTGATCGTATTATCATAGTGTGTCTATTGTTCCATTGTCCGTGGTCCACGATGGTCAACTTTTGTGTTTTCTCCTTGGTTTCGATTCTGGTTTAGCTGTAGCTTTTCTAGTTTGTTAAGAATGTAATGTTATACTAAAGAGTTGGGAAAAGTGGTAAGGGTTCATTAAACTGTGTTGTGAAGCTGTCAAGTAACGGTCTTCACGCGATATTTATCTACCCACTTGGATTGCTGCTATGAGGTGATCACTTTTTTCGGTTGATGTTTATTCATTACTTATTGTTAGCATGTTAGCAACGGACATTCATTGGCCCCCTCATGCCATACCTTTTCATGTTATGCATAATATGGTGGAATAAAGAATATGAATAAGATGCTCCATGAACCCAAAAAATTGACTTTCTCGCAGTCACAAAAACTCGCAGTGTTTTCGTAGACCTTCTCTTCTACCTATCCATTTCCTGTTTCATATTTTTATCTTCTTCTATTCAACTTTGTCATTCTTTATTCTTGGAGTGCCACCCCCGGTAACAACAAAATCCTCATGTAAATTGGCCTCAATCACCGATTAAACTCTGTGCTCTCTCACTTTGAGTGATCTCTCGTCACTGTCTGACCTCTGCTCTCTCATTTTCACATGCTATCTTGTCAGTTTCTTTATAACCACGGGCACTTGTTCGACGATGTTTGATGGTTGATTCGGTTGATCCATAGTTGTCCACCGAGCACTGCTAAACAAAGGAAGGCTGGATCATGAATGACGGAACTATGGAGAACATGGAAGATACAATAAAATCGAAATAAAATTTACCGTACAATATCAACCGGGGTGATGTTTTTGTAAGACATGTAAAAACACTCTCACAATTATCCCTGAAAATCTGGACTCGATCGGTTGAGTTTGAAAAAAGTTATGGCGAAAAAACCAAATGTCATTCTTTTTGGCCAGTACTGTATGTACATGAGCTTCAATTTTCAATCGAAACCGCACAACCATCAGTCTTTGTTCAATCGGTATTAATAAAACCAATGTTTACTACTGGACATGAACTTGACAGTATCATTTATTTTCCTATACTTTGCTCAAAGTCGCGAAAAGCAAACAGAAGTAGAGATGGCACTCTACTTTGCACACTCTTTCTCGTTTATTCTCTCTAGTTTCTTGTTTTTTTTCTATTGTTTTTCTTATGTTTTCGTGACTTTTGCACACCACTAGTGCATTTTTAGATAGGTAAAAACGGTAGTTCAAAGCATACGAAGTGCTGCGGGAGATCACTGTTAGGCCAGTGATAACTCAACGTATCCAAAGTAGATAGTTCACATATTCCTTACTCTCTCTCTCTACTATACTATGTATACTCAACTACAACTAAGCACGATCCACTCCCTCGTTTCCCGTCCCCTAATTCTTCTTATTTCCTCTCTCCTTTTCTCTCCACCCTCTCCTTCCTCCTCCCTCTCCTCTCCTCCTCCCTCTACCTTCTTCCTCCCTCTCCCTCTCCCTCTCTCGCCTCCGTCGCTCTCGACCTTGTTATACCAGGCCTTCCTGCAAGAGTTCTCACTCTATCTTTCCGTCTCCTCCGTTTCCACAATTTCAAACTATACAAATGCTAGGACGCAAATTCTTTACTTTTTGAAGCGCGAATAGAAAAGAAAAGAAGAAGAAACGCCAGTAGCGTGAGAGTATGTAAAAAGTAGAAAGTTGTATCTTTCTCTTTTAGGTTGTATTCTTTTCATATAATTTAAGTAAATCTTTTAACACTTCACAATCGATTTTGAAAAAATATTTTTAACCCTTGCTGTATTGATATTGTACATAGTTTTTGTTTTCGTGAGGCTGACATGTCAATTTTTGAAGAGCTTCAAATCTCCATGACTTTCACACATCCCTTCTCTCTGTTTTTTTCCGGATCTCGCTCTTCAACTTTTTCTTTATCTATATCTTTTTCTTACTTATCCTCTCCTTCTTTCCGTGAGACAAATATTGTTTTCCCTCCCCATAGTGCATATTCTATCTTCAGTCGTAGATATAATAATAATAGCATATACACTCCACCCCAAATCCGAAAATCCGTTTCAGACACAATTTGTACTGCGAGAGAGAGAGAGAGAGCTGAGAATATTTATATATATTTTTAAACATTTTACATTTAATAACTTTATCGAGATCAGCTAACAATAAGAGGAGGGTCGATTTGATAGAACGAATATTTCTAACAGTTCCTTTAAAGGAAGTATCCGAAAATACCTCATGAAATCAGAACTTAAGCTTTCTATTGATTTTTTCGAATCATAATATGAACAAGGAAGATATTTAAATCTGTATGCCTCATGCACCAACATTGGTTTCCCCTCCAAGATCTCTGGACCGTCGTTATGCATGCACATATCTTATCTTCTTCCTCCAAGCCTCACTCTCTCGATTCCACATACTCTCTCGCCATCCTATTGTCTTTAGACTCTCTCAAATTCCCATGGTCTCTATAACTCTTTCTATCTCTGGGCTCGCTGTATTCTTCACACTCTCTCACCATCCTTTTGTTTCTGCACTCTCTCACATTTCCATACTCTCTCTAAATCTCTCTAACTCTATCTTCATACCCTCTAACTATGACATACCCTCTCGCTTCCCAGTCATGCCTGTACTCTCTTCCTTCCCTCCGCTCTCTCGTCCCTTGGAATCGATCCCTAAGCGGGAAGAAGCGAAAGAAGACTTCACTTTCAGTTTGCCACAATTACCCACTGTTTTCTCTATTTTTTTCTTGTTCCGTAACTTTTCCCGGTTCCGGTTAAAAAACTGGGAACCGGTTGCCCAGATGGTTAACCAGAATGGTTAACCACTTTCCATTCTCTCTCAGTCGCGTGTCTGACGTAATTATCGCTGCTTGTTGATTCATGAGGATGTCTGGGGTGTGAAAGGCGCATTGTATGAGGGCCTTCTGGTATGGGGAATTGAAAGGAGAGGGAGAGGGAGAGGTAGAGAGAGGGAGAGGTAGAAGAAGAGGAAGAGATAGAACCCTCATCCCCTATTCATTGTTCTCCGGGACATCTCATCTTCTAGGGGAGGGGGAATCTTCCTAGACTACTTTCTTCATCCTGACTATCCCATACATCTTCCCCCCTGTCCATCTTTCATCGAGAAGAAGCTCCATTCTTTCACGGCTTTAGTACGGAAAGTATCTTCTTGATAGCCCTTTGGATCTAAATTTGGAACCTTCGTTGAGGACAGCCTCGGTTCTTCCACAGATAAAGTTTATCTACTCTTGGAGTTTCTGCATATTCCTTATATTCTTCATTATCGTCATCGTGGTCTTCTTCCTAATCATCTTAATCCATCTTCCACATTGAATCCTTTCTACCCTCCGTAGCTTGTCATCTCGAAGTATCCTTAATTGCCTTCATCGAGTTCGTCTGAAACCGCGTACCTTGGTTAAAGTCAACTTCAATCTTCCTTCAAATTCAATCTTCTATCTCTCGAACCTTCCTGCCGGATTGAAATTCGACTTCACTGACTGCTATAATCGAACCATGACAGGTGAGAGTAGGCGTGGAGTGCAGTTGATGATAATAAGGGGGTATCTGGTATTTGGCGGGTGTCACTTTGGTTTGGACAGTGGCTCCCTGAAGTGACCCGACTCCAGACATCACTCTTATTCTACACGGCTGATAAAGTAGTGAGAGTGAGTGTGCCGTAGTGTGTGGATTAATGTAGTGCATTTGCGCTTGTTTTTGACTTTGATTTTTGTCAGCTATAAAATGCTTGATATCCATTACATCTCTTGTCATGATTCCTATCCAATATCACATTTTTTCAATCATCACATAGGATTTGTTATTTATTTTATTCTCTCAACTATATATCATAATCAGGCCAGAAATTTTCCGATTTGAACGGAAATATTAGCGCTTCGTATGCTACTGCACTGTCAGACCTTCTAACAGTACAGTACTTCGTATTGGACTGCCAACTTCTCTTTTTTATTACATTCCATCTATTCTTTTCATTTATTCTCTCGTGCACCAAAGAGCATGGACCCATTTCTTTCCACGCTCGAACACATTTCATACTCTTCCATCCATTTCCGGGTATATGCACACTTTTATGTGCATACTACTTCTTTTATCTTTACTAAAAAACACAAAAAAAGTAACGCTCCCGGGTGGGTTCGAATCACAGACCCTTCGGTTAACAGCCGAAGCGAGTTTTTTTGTTTCTTTCCCTTTTTATAGTGCGTTTATTAGCTTCCATAAGTTCATAATTTTTTTATCGTAATTAAAGGAAACCCGGGCTAATTTTACTCCCCGCTCTAGGTACGCTCTCTCCGTAGATAAAAAACGAGGGAGCATTGTCAGAGAAGCAAAATTAGCTCATGGAGTGACTTTAACTAATATGATAAGGAAAGGAACAGAAAAGATTTAGTTCCTTGTGTATGCTTCTATTATCCCTCTTGTTTTTTGTTGTCCCTCGATCATAAATCTTTTATGAGCTTCCAGTAATGTACATACAAGTCCGCGAAAACAATTATTCGGCCTTGAAATCGACTTTTTTTGCCAAAGATAGAAGTGATTTCAATATTTTAATGCGTGGCCTAAGGACGATTATTCCTTTTTTATCGTCACGAAATGCACTTTTTTCGATGATTCATGGCTTCTTTCCTTATTTCGTAGAGGAATGAGGATTTTGATATTCAGCCGCCATACCAAATCAGTCGAAAATCCCCTTATAATTCGTTACTTTTTTGGTCCAAAAACAGCCAAAATCTGAGAGGGTGATGGGAAGAAAACGAGAGAGCAAAGGAAAGTAAAGAGAGAACATAGAAAACCGACCGATCGCAAAAAGTAGCCGGTTAGGAATGTACGGCATACGGCGTTTGGTACGGCGGCAGGACTTATATTTTCTCAAAAAATTAATTACGAAATTGTTTCGAGCAAGTCATTTTAGAGCGAAAAAAATATTTTATTTGTTCTTGT
Source organism: Parapristionchus giblindavisi (assembly GCA_943737045.1). Lineage (NCBI taxonomy): Eukaryota > Metazoa > Nematoda > Chromadorea > Rhabditida > Diplogasteridae > Parapristionchus > Parapristionchus giblindavisi. The sequence goes on from CALSFV010000009.1 coordinate 1,571,128, forward strand.
GGGACACCAATAAAATTGTTTATAGTATAGGGATCATGAAAGACTTGGCATAGAGGGATTATAAACCCGGAAATGAATGGAGCATGTATACTCTTTGGCGCGCTAGAGTGAACACGAGAAATGTTGGTTTCGGGAGTCAAGAGATCAGGAGATCCGAGCAAACTCCATCTTTTCTCACTTTCTTTACCCTTTTTCGTGTTTTTTTGCTCATACCATTCATAGTATTCTGGTCCAAGCCATTTTTCTTCCAAAGCAAGACAAAGGAGGGACCATTGTATTCGAGAGAGTTTGTATGTTGAGCGGTCGTTCTTGCTTTGAAAGTCATGAGAACGCTGTGCATTAGGAGGATTACTGAACATCCGATGATGATATCACTACGACAACTTCCTTAATTTCACTCCGAACCTCGAAATGTTTAGCTTCAATTTGTGCAACGTATTTCATCTCCGCTCTCCTCTCTCCGATCCTCCTTCCCCTTCCATCTCCCTCTCTCCTTCTCTCTCTCTCTCTCTCTCTCTCTCTCTCTCTCTCTCTCTCTCTCTTCTCCTCCCTCCATCTCCCTTCCCCTTGAATTCCCTTACATCCCTCTAAGCATCCCTTCCTCGCTCTTTCGTTCGTTGGCTCCAGCAATTTCATCTTCCATCTCATTTTTCCTTTTTCTTGCCTTTCATTTTCTCTTCCCCTTTTCATGAACGCTATAAGCTATCAATCTCCTTCACGGCCCGTCATTCTTCATTTTCCTCTCCCTTCATTTCTGAGGATATATATTCTTCCATGCAGTTTATGAGTATTTTGAGGGGAAAGAATAAAGGCAGGAGAGAAACAGTTTCAAGAATCATGGTTTTGGGGAACCACCTCTTATCGCAACCGTGTAGTTGATCGTGTTTAAAATGTTAAAATGTAATCGTGCGAGAGTTAGGCTAAAAGAAAGCCTTTGCGTTGTGATCGTGTGAGCCATGGAGTCTACAATTCTTGACTAGAATGGAGTTTTTTTAAAAGAAATGTTAAGCAAATCCGAGTATTCAAACTCTGTAGTTTGCTTAAAAACAATCTCACAGTACTATCCCTCTCAAAACAATCACGAACTATCTTTCTTCCTTGTCTCAAAATTGATCAGATCTGTGACAGTTCCTTTGTGCATTTCCTATGAGAGGACTCTTGTTATTGTTATTGGTCCGAAGTCTTAGAGGAGGGAGAGAGTGGGAGAGGGCGAGGGGGGAGAGAGACGGAGAGAGAGATTGGGAGAGGGGAGAGGGAGAGAGAGGGATACTTAAAGAGGGGGAGAGGGAGAGGAAGAGAGAGGGAGAGAGGGAGAGGGAGAGGGAGAAGAAGAAGGCGGGCGATGGAGAGTGAGATGGAGGAGAGAAGATTCACGTGAAATTTATATTCTGGGACCTTTCTCTATCTGTTCTCTGTCCAAGTGAGTAGATCCAGTCTGTATTTACTGTACTATATTGACTGTATTTGCTGTACTAACTGTATTTACTATATTGTATTTACTGCATTTACTGTGCTTGACCGTCTATGAATTATCAAGAGACCTTTATCGCCTACTGCCAGTAACCCAACACCATAAACCCTTAAAATCCTCAACTTATCATCCAGAGTCGCGAAAAGTAAAGGGAAGCATAGGATAACATATCTCCATCTCCCATGATATCTTCGCGACGTTCGAACACCACACCACCACAATGTTCTATAGACTGTGAAAGCCAAAACGACCGCTCAACATAGAAACTCTCTCAAATGCAATCGTCTTTCGCTTGTCTCGCTATGGAAACAAAATGGCTTGAACCAGAATACTGTGCATCCTTCGCTTTCCCGTTTCAATGATTTACCAAATCACTATGTGATTAAGTGTTGTCGTTCGATGACTAGCGCAACAAAAAAAAACTGACCATAATGTGATGCAAACTTTCATTCGGCAGAGATTACGTGGACGTGTTCGCAGTTACGGACACATCGACGTAAACTCTGCAGTGTAATTTTTTAAATGCAGCATTAGTATTATCAACATAACATTTGTACATTTTCATGTTTTCTTAGATAGTATATGTGTATTTGTGCCAGAATTCCCCTCGAAAAATTTACTTGGCCAAGTCTACGTGTAAGTATCCTCCTTCGGTACGACGGAGGCATGTTAGGTTAATGCAACACTACACAAGCTGTTGTCCATTCGCGCTCAGCGAGTGATAAACAGCTAGCTGCCATGGCTACTGATAGGGGTGCTTGGCTGATCAACAACGGCCACTAGGCTTAATACTAGGCTATATTGCTCTCACAGTTTTCTCTCACAGTGCTATGTTGGCACCTTGCCAAGAGAATATGTCTATATCTGGCTCACTCTCTTCTATTTCTCGCTCTTTCTCTATATCTCTCTCGCCCTCTCTCTATCTCTTCTCTCCTCTCCTTCTCTCTCGTTTAGCTCACAACCTTTCTGTATCTGCTTTCTCGGCTTTCGAGGGATTTATAAATGATGTAAATTTACCTCACCGCATATCTCTTTATCTCTCATACTCAAATCTATACAATTTATTCAGTATCGGGAACTGACTTTATTTAATGCAACTTGGGTTGAAATAATTATATATTGGAGATAAATTGCATTAAAGTAGCAATTTCGTTTCCACTGGCCACTTCTTTTAGCAATATTGTTTCGTTTCATGCAATTTTTGCGATAGATTAATATTCCAGTTTCAAAGAGAGTTCAAGGAGGAAGCGCCCGTAGTTGGTGGAGCAACCTTCACTCTTCTTCACATGATCTTCCCTTTCTCGACTTGGCTCCTCTTCTTCTTCTTCTCCTCCTCAGTCCTTCTTATCCCCGAGGGAGTCCATCCTCCCTTTATCTCAGTCTCCGTCCCATCAAGCTTTCATTCCCCTCCAGCTCTTCATTGCCCTTTCTCCTCTCTCCTCACCCTCCCCCTCTCTCTCTCCATCTCTCTCTCTCTCTCTCTCTCTCTCTCTCTCTCTCTCTCCCCTTTCTCTCTCTCTCCTCCTCTGTTCCAGCTCGATGAAACCTATTCGAGAGTGGCTGTGCCCTCTTCCTTCCTCTCTCTGAATCTCTCTCTCGACCCGCATTGTCTCTGCCCATGTAGGCGTTGTTTCGCCGGAGTTTTGCAAGGCTCAATGATCACGCGCTTTTCCTTGTCTATATATGTATTCTGGTTAGATGTGGGAGTAGACTCAGTGTTTCATAGTCAATAATATGTTTATCAATTATGTCCTTAGGCACAACAAGTAGTAATAATGTAGAGACTTTATTGAGAGAGAGAGCAACAGTACCACCGGTACAAAGGAACGAACTAGATAAGAATGAAGGAATGGCCAATATAGACAGCACGTCAACTAGGGTGACGTGTCATCGACATAGAATAGGGAAATGGGTCATACGCAAATGTATAAGCTATGGTGCAGTCTGATGTGGTGTTAAAATCTTGTAAAAGTAGATGGAAAAATGAAAAGTAGTGTTAATTTTGTGCTTGTAAAAATAGGTGGAAAAGTAGCACATCTTCGTAATTGACAAACTTTTACAATACTTTTCCTTTACGCGAGTGTTGGATTGCTACTTTTCCAACTACTTTTACAATCACAAAATTAACACTACTTTTCACTTTTCCATCTACTTTTACAAGATTTTAACACCGCATTATTATGCTAATAGACTTTAGAGCAGACATGGCAAATGTGGGAGTAGACTAGAAGCGAGCTCAGTGTGTTTCATAGTCAATACACAGCGTTCTCATGACTTTCAAAGCAAGAACGACCGCTCAACATACAAACTCTCTCGAATACAATGGTCTCTTCTTTGTCTTGCTTTCGAAGAAAAATGGCTTGGACCAGAATACTGTGAATAATATGTTTATCGCTTCTTATATGTATGCCGAGGAAAAGAAGAGAAAAGCCCAAAGCAATACTTTATATGAGATTCGAGAATAGCTGATAAATTACGTGGTTGCGTGTCCTTTGGTCTCTTCGCACCACCGCCTTTTCTCGATTTCTGCCAGCGCCGGAGTTGTGCGCGGCGAAAATTTATATTAATTTGCAGCCCTCCGCTCTGGCAGTGCTCTCTAGTCCTCTCTGTCTGCGAGAGATTATTGCCAGAGTAGTATAATATATAAATACGATGTACTGCAAATTGAATTAAACTCTGCACTCTGGTCTCGTATACATTTCCTAATTAGTTTACCCGTACTGCCCTTATGTTTTTGCATTTTCTTGTTTTGGCGTTTCCGCACGCGAATTAGATTAAGGGCTTGTTTATTGCAGTGTTTGTATCATGATGGACTACGACCAACATTTCCTTGTACTTGGTAGCGGCTATTTTTTAAAATCCTGTATAGGTATCCATGAACGTCGGCAAACCGTTTGCCGACGTTCATGGACATGGTCACTTGTTTGCTCAAACCCCCACAGGGAGAGCCATATATTTAAAAACATTGATTAAATATCAATATTAGTAGTACCGTTTCGCATATTTATAAGACTATGATGTCGCCAATAAGTTATTGCCACTCTATAACTAAAATATGCAACTTTCGCCCACACATAAACATCATTGTCATTATCATTGACACCATCGACTTTTCGCACCATAGCTTCCACTAAATCACTTATCATTTATTACATTTTTTCATTACAGTACCCAGCTACCGTACCCCCCTACCGTACCCTCAATACCGTATTCCAGATGCGATGGGACTAACTGTCGGTGATGCGGTGTGGTTCCTCGTCGACGTTCATCTCCTCCGCGGGGCTGAACTACGCGCCTGAGGAGTACTGCGCGGAGCGTCAACGACTGCAGCGCAGTCTCGCCGCCCAGCTGAGAGCCGCCATGGCTACTTTGGTGAGTGGCCATTCTGGTACTCTAGTAAACCCCGAATCCGTGGCCGTATGCATGAACTGTTTTCGGGGAAATGTGACTTAATTTGCGATTTTTGGAAAACGCCTCAGCCTTCGCTAATGACGTCACATTTACCCGGAAAACTGGGTTCCCGTTGTTCATGCATACTGCCACCGTCGAAGACGAGATATCCTGTTGCGTAGTCTAATGTGGTGTTACATTTTCAAAACGTGCGCACGGCGTGCGAACGTTTTGAAATGCACGCCGTGCGCACGGCGTGCATTTTTCTATACGGTGTTACATTTTGAAACGTGCGCTCTCCGTGCGCCCGTTTTGAAAATGTAACACCACATAAGGTCATTGAACAATTGCCGATGCGGCATCGATCTGTTCCATTTTGTGACGATAGAGCGCTCATTGAGAACTTGGCAAAATGCCAAAACGTAAGTTTCTTCAATCCAAGGAAAATATATCGTGAATATACTGCACATATTAGAATGAATGAGCATTGGAATATTTTCACGCTGGTAAAGTGAAAAAAACTACGTGAAATAGTGATATCGACACGCCCTGGAACTGAATGATCCTGTTGTATTACTATTATTTCTTTATTCCATTAAATATTATAATCACATTGATAACGTAGGGAGGAGCAGAGATGGATTTCCGTTCTTATACGTCGCTTGTTTGGGCCTAAAATCTGCTCTAGATTCCCGAAGCATGTGCTCGCTTCATAAGAGATGAATGAGCCATGAAGACGATCATTCACTTCTTTTTATTATTCATTTCCATCTCATCTATTCTCTTCCCGTCCCCTGAAGATCCATAAAGTCAGATGGAGTGCGAGAATAGCCTAGGATATGACCCTTTTATCTCTACCTCTACCTCTACCTCTACCTCTACCTCTACCTCTATCTCTACCTCTACCCCTACCTCTACCTCAACCTCTACCTCTACCTCTACCTCTACCTCTACCTCTACCTCTACCTCTACCTCTACCTCTACCTCTACCTCTCCCTATACCTCTATCCCAACCCCCCCCCCCCTGACCATGGTACTAATGAACCTCAAAGTTTGCTTAGCCATTATACGAGGTGTGTCCCACTGTGGTAGAGGGGGATTGCATAACATCAAGAGAATGCATGGGGAAGTGATACAGGAAGATGCAATGAATACAGGTGCAGAGATGGGGATACATTAAAGTGATAGAGTGTGTTTGGAATGTATAGACAGACAGGAATGAAAGGTTGATTTGGATTGGAGAATTAAGGCCGACTTACTGTGCGATATGAAAACAAGGGGATACTTTTTCTCATACTGTACATACCGGGAAACGGGATGAATATCATGGGATCGCTAATGCGGTGTTAAAATCGTAAAAGTAGATGGAAAAGTGAAAAGTAGTGTTAATTTTGTGATTGTAAAAGTAGTTGGAAAAGTAGCAATCCAACACTCGCGTAAAGGAAAAGTATTGTAAAAGTTTGTCAATTACGAAGATGTGCTACTTTTCCACCTATTTTTACAAGCACAAAATTAACACTACTTTTCATTTTTCCATCTACTTTCCAAGATTTTAACACCACATAAGGCAGCGATATCGGTTTCGGTATTAATGTCTTTTCTTACGATCATTTCCTGATTCATGTCACCTGGATGTAAGTAATCAAAGACGGAGATACTATCTTGTTTGTTTCTCTATTTCTCTATGTTGCGTGAGTCAATAGTTATAAACCAAATCTGAAAAAAAATCGATTTCTCTCCGAGTCGAACTATGTACAGTTTGAACAGCTCTCACTCTCTCTCTCGTCCTCTTCATTTTGATTCGAACAGTGACTATAGAGACTATAGAATAGATAGTTCACTAATACGTTTTGACGTCTTCTGCTACTCGTAGTCGACGGCGACGTCATTCTAAAAATAGTCTTGATCGTCAGTGTTTTGACCCCGCCCACTTTCCTAATCTGCTAATCAGTGATGATTCCGTTTTTGGACGTCGCTGCAATGATGTCTAAGGTTTGACAAAACAAAACAGAAAGCTTACAAGAAATAATAATAAAGGCACATCCCATGCTAATTTGGGACTCTGTGCTCTGGCAACTCTTTCTTTTGGGTTGTTTGTCTACGAGAGATCGTTGCGAGAACGGAGAGTGTAAAATATGCCCGAGTTGTTCCTGTAAAGGTGCAAAATACCATCAACCTCTCTAGTTTGATCTTTGATCTTTGATACTTTGCAGGTTGGAAACATTGAAAATGCCGACATCATGCTGGTGTCGGCGGACGGAAAGAAGGTACCGGCGCACGAATGCATTTTACGGTATGCGCTGCTTGATCTTTGTAGTTTGATCTTTGATCTTTGTACTTTGATCTCTGATTTTAAAGGGCCAGAGCGCCCGGCTTCTACCAGCGCCACGTAGAGGCTACGATTGCTGCGATGGAGAAGCAGCGCATGGAACCGGGTCAACTGAGAGAGGTGTGTGCGGGGAATGTTGATCTTTGATCTTTGATCTTAGATCTTTAGTCTAAGCTTCTGTGTAGTTCATGCTAGTAATAACACTGTAGAAGGCGCAAGAGCATTGTGAATCGATCGAACCAGTGTTGAATATTGTCGCCTTAGTCATAGTTTTCTGGTTTATCTTTGTCATGTTTCAATCTTTGATCTTCTGATCTTTGATCTTAAATTTGATTAATATTTGAACTTCTGATCTTTGATCTTAAATTTGATTAATATTTGAACTTCTGATCCTTGATCTTAAATTTGATTAATATTTGAACTTCTGATCTTTGATCTTAAATTTGATTAATATTTGAACTTCTGATCTTTGATCTTAAATTTGATTAATATTTGAACTTCTGATCTTTGATCTTAAATTTGATTAATATTTGAACTTCTGATCTTTGATCTTAAATTTGATTAATATTTGAACTTCTGATATTTGATCTTATATTTGAACTTGATCTTTGATCTCATATTGATCTTTGATCTTCTGCTCCCTCAGGTTGCGATCGGCGACATCGACTCTGCCGGGCTCGAGTTCTTCATTCACTCCGTGTACACGGAAGACGAGATCGCCATGTTCCCCTCGACGGTCGAAGGGGCGGAGGAACGACGTAAGCGATGATCTTTGATCTTTGATCTTTGATCTCCATCATTTAAAAGTTGTTCGTTTTTCTCATCAGCCGCAAATGCATTATAACTAACATTCGTAAAGCGATTTTAGAGATTTTCGAAACTTGAATTTACCAAGTTTGCATCAGTGGCGCCAGTGCTTCCCTAACACCAATTTGTCACTAAACCAGCGCATGCGACAGCCGCAAAGTGATCCCGAAAACTTGATCTTTGATCTTTGATCTCACTCAAGTCTGTGACGAATGTCATCGTCGCTTCCACAAGAAACCGACGACATCGCCGTGCCTTCCCAAGGCGACGTCACTCACAAAGATCGCTTCCGCGAAGATTATTTACGGTATTTAGCGTGCGTGTGTGTGGAGATTCTGCAGCGCACTCGTGGAATGTTGCAGCGCACCTATGATCTGTATGTAGTGGCTGACAAGCGTACGCACATGATTGGCTTCAGCTTGTCTCAAATAATTTGGGGGGGGGGGGGGAGGAGGAATGAAAGGAAATATTATTGCATTTTTTTTTCTCAATGGCTTTTAATATGAATTCCATGAAACTTAACTCAGCCGTCGCACCAAATCATGACTAGGAGCCGTCCCAAAATAATAAATAAATATTGTGCAAAACAGGACATGCGTTCTCTTATCTATTTCATCACTATTTTTTCATAATTATGTTCTTATGTGATATTTATCACGCATGTCACCTAAGGATTGACCAAAATCGTCTGCTTTACTACACACTTTTGAGTTAACCCCCTCTTTTCTCCACGCTTTTCGATGGTCCTTGGGTAGGACATCCCTGAGCCAGAGTAGCAAGGTTGGTAGATCAGTCGTCTCTCCAGGAGCTCACGTCAAAGTTCGTCGTTGAGGCTCCTTCCGATGCGATTTTCTCGGCTCACAGGAGAGCTAGGAAAAAGTGATCAACAGATGAAATGTATAATTTCTCGAGTACTTTCAGATAAAAATGTGAAAATCCAACTTATTGATTTTGTATTCCATGCGGAATAGATTTTGTTCCACAGTTCCGGGACCTGTTTTGGGCTCAATCGATAGAGCTCGTCAATAGCTTTCATTTAAGCCCTTGGGAGCCGATTTAATTTGGCATTTGGCTGAATGACGGCAAAAAAACTGCATTTGAATGCTGGTAGATCACCATTTGAATGCTGGTAGATCACGCGCGTTGCTTTGATCTACTCGCCATTGTCGGTTAATTGACTGGATTGTCCTATAATATACTGGAGAATGTGCTGACGATCAATCTGACGTCGAATCGCTCACCCAAGTTCGTTTTGTTCTCGCTGCAGCCAAACCAGCGAAATTAGTCAATTCCGATGGTTCCTGGTACGGATTGACCGATGAATACTGTAGATAAGAGAGACAGTTCTATTTAGAGCTCTCTGGATCTCTGGCCAAGTGATCTATGTTTCTCGAAGAATTCCCGAGAGTGTTCTGGCTGGATTGAATCGACGTAACCATCTTGGATGCCCATCCACTGTGCGGAACTGGAACTTTCTCTCATATCTGCAGCATTCATCGGTCAATCCGTACCAGGAACCATCGGAATTAGCTAATTTCGCTGGTTTGGCTGCAGCGAGAACAAAACGAACTTGGGTGAGCGATTCGACGTCAGATTTATCGTCATCCCATTCTCCAGTATATTACAGGACAATCTTGTCAATTAGCCTACAATGGCGAGTAGATCAAAGCAACGCGCGGCTTTCATTAGTGATCTACCAGCATTCAAATGCAGTTTTTTGGCCGTCATTCAGCCAAATGCCAACTTAAATCGGCTCCCAAGGGCTTAAATGAAAGCTATTGACGAGCTCTATCGATTGAGCCCAAAACAGGTCCCGGAACTGTGGAACAAAATCTATTCCGTATGGAATACAAAATCAATAAGTTGGATTTTCACATTTTTCTCTGAAAGTACTCGAGAAATTATACATTTCATCTGTGGCCGTATGCAAGAACCGTTTTCCGGGAAAATGTGACGTCATTAGCATAGGCGGAGGCGTTTTCCAAAAATCCTCCGCCTATGCTAATGACGTCACATTTTCTCGGAAAACGGTTTTCCTGTTGTTCTTGCATACGGCCACTGTTGATCACTTTTTCCTAGCTCTCCTGTGAGTCGAGAAAATCGCATCGGAAGGAGCCTCAACTACGAATTTTGACGTGAGCTCCTGGAGAGACGATTGATCTACCAACCTTGCTACTCTGGCTCAGGGATGTCCTACCCAAGGACCATCGAAAACCGTGGAGAAAAGAGGGGGACAACTCAAAAGTGTGTAGTGGAATCACACTGAGAGCAAACTTACCTGGCAAATCGTTACCCACCCCATTTGCCTGGCAAACGATTACCCCAACTGTTGAATCCAGCTTCTTGCGGTACTTTTGGTGAGAACAAATTAGATGAAAATAAAGAGGAAAGATTATATCGAATCAAGGGTGACAGATGTGTTGATCTAACTATCATTCCACTATAATTTATTTATATATTTATCAAAATAATGGGTGATCTGGCTCTCCAAAATGCATGGGTAATCAGAATACCCCAAATATGGGCAAATGGATACCCCGATACACGTTGTTGGGTAACGATTACCCCATATTTGGGCAAGTTTGCTCTCAGTGCAGTCAATCTTTAGCTGACATGCGTGTTATATCAGCACTGGATATCTGCCTCTTATCACTATTTTTTTCTCAAAATTAGCAATTTTAAAAATGGAAAAAAATATTTAAAAAATTAAATGCAGGCGACTCCGGCTCTCGGAATTCCCAGCGGTCCTTCCAAATGGACGAGGACTCGCAGACAGACATGGAGGAGTTCCGATCGGACATGGAGGACAGCACCCATAGGTGAGGGGGATCATCGCATTAACTCGCTTATGTGGTGTTAAAATCTTGGAAAAGTAGATGGAAGAGTGAAAAGTAGTGTTAATTTTGTGATTTTAAAAGTAGTTTGAAAAGTAGTAATCCAACACTCGTGTAAAGGGTTTTTATTGTTAAAGTTTGTCAATAACGAAGCTATGCTACTTTTACAACTACTTTTACAATGACAAAATTAACACTACTTTTCACTTTTCCATCTACTTTTACAAGATTTTAACACCACATAAGATATTTTGCCTCTCCGCATCTGCAATACTCTCTCGTAGATAAAGACAACGAGGTTGTGTGGAAAGAGCTGAGAGTTTCAAATTTCCTTCGGGTGTCACTTTAAAGACACAGCTAATTTGAAACTCTCCGCTCTGGCCACACTCTCTCGCATACTTTGCCTGCGAGAGAGGTTATTTCCAATGCGGAGAGTAAAATTAGCTTGGGGTTTGACTTTTGACTTTTAGTTACAATTATAAGTTGTGAACTTTATTATAATTGAATTTCACGGTGTTTCTACGTCTATACAATGGAATTCTTGCAGAGACAACGACCCGGCTCCCCAGGGTGACCGAACTCCCTCCGGGGACGCGACCAATATGGCGGTCACTATGTCCATGAGCAGTAATGGTCAGACGAATATGGCCCCGTCACCGATGTTCGCTTCGCAGGGAGCGGAGGATCAACGACAGATGCTGTCGAGGCAGTCTTCGGCGCCAGTGGTGAGTGGATGAAACAAAGATCAAAGATCAAAGATCAAAGATCAACTTTCGATTACATTCTTTCTTCGTAAGTTGTGTGTAATTGAGTTGCAAGAATGGAAGGGTTTAGAATTCACACTTGTTCCAATGAGAATTCGATAGATATAAATACGTCGTTACATTTGCGTTACGCGCCTACGCCGTAACGTTATATTTCGCTACGTCTACGTCGGCTTAAGTATTCATTGTGTTGCGTTCCATGAGGAAAACCATGCGTCCATGAAATTATTGTTAAAGGTTACGGTAGCCAATCAGTATTGATCGGTGGTTACGATGGCTTACGGTATCCTTTCAGTATGCCGTCCCCACCCCGACGATGACTTCCTTTCGAGACCTCGCCACGGGATCACCGATGAACTCGTCCATTTATTCTCTCGGCGGGAGAAGCGAGGTAATCAATAATATCTCCCAATCAGTCGATATTTCTGGATTTTGCGATTTTGTGTAGAAAATTTGGCTCTGGAACAGATATTGATTGATTTTTAAAATTATTGATTGTTTCAGATCGGTCCCGATATCCCGGAAGAGGAAGAGGAAGGAAGCAGCACGGACAGGAGAGACTCGTCTCGGACCGAAGGTATCTACAGATCAAAGACCAAAGATCATATATCAGAGATCAAAGATCAAAGATCAACTTACAGTATCGATGTCGAAGTTCATACGACTCGATTCGGTCAATGACACGGCGAGGTCGACTCCTGTGATGTCGCCGACGAAGCGACAAAAGGCGATATTCCCGATGTTTATCGGGTTGGGCGAGGGCGACGACCAGGACGCGGTGCCGCAGGGAATACGGTAAGGGCGGTGGGATACGGTAAGGGAGGTGGGATACGGTAGCGTGACACCGTAGACAATTAGGACTATGTGTTGTGGTTACGGCAATGGTTTGATGAGCGAATCTCGGAACTGTAAAAATTTCCATTGTCCATCAGTGTGCCTTGTTTTCATCACACACGCCAAGCTCATTTGAAACTATAGCTTCAATAACACTTGAAAACAATTAAATTCTTTAAGTTATTATGACATGTAATTTATGTAGGAGAGAGGCCTGTGGCGAGTGGCGATCGTTACAGAGAACTTTTTTCACATTATTATTCCTCACGTGAAACATATTTCAACACTATTTCTGTCATTTCAAAGGTTCACCCCGAGCTAATTTGAAACCCTCCTCTCTGGCCACACTCTCTTGCTTCCTTTGTCTACGAGGGAATGTTGTCAGAGCGGATATTATTCGCATTTCTTGTAGTGGCCGAGCGATGATGGCCAAGCGTCTGTCGGTGGCTTCTCTGACCTCGCTGACGTCAATCGATGTTATGACGTCATCGGAAGGTATGATAATATTGATTTTGTTATTTAAAACAATCTGAATTCAACAACGTCACAAATGATTATGAATAAATATCCCTAAATTTATAACAGGTCATGAAATTCTAGGAATCGATAAAAAAATGTTCAATCAATATTCTATTTTGATTACAGTACACCTCGATGCTCCCGAAAAGCACCCTTCATGCACCCTCGCGGCTGATCTACTGAGAATGTAAGCGAATCTTGGATTATCGATTGATTCATCTACCGTACCCAACCACTACCGTATCTTCAGGTACCTCGACAACATCGACACGGACGTTGTGATTCGCACGGAGAATGGAGAGCTGTTCGCTCATAAGTCAGTGATCTTTGATCTTTGTAGTTTGATCTTTGATCTTTGTAGTTTGATCTTTGATCTTTGTAGTTTGATCTTAGATCTTTGAAATTTCAGATGCATTTTGTCCGCGATGTCGCCGTTCTTCCGGCAACAGCTCAAGAAGTCGCCCAAACTGGAGATGAAGGTGAGATCAAAGATCAAGGTTCATAAGTTCAAAGATCAAAGTTCAAACTGCAGGGTTACACGAAGAACACGGTGCACTTCCTGATGTCGTTCCTGTACGGAGGAGTGACCGCGATTCCGGATGAGGTGAAAATCATATTATATCATATATATATAATATCATAATATCATAATAATAATATATATATATATATATATATATATATATATATATATATATATATATATATATAATATAATATAATATAATAATAATATTATAATATCATGAGTAGAATTAAGTATCACAATGCATAATTCTGAGCAGGTGTAGTAGCAGTGGTGGGACAACCTAGTTTAAAGATTCTTACAATTAGGGCTAAATTATTGTTACTGAGTGACTGATCTTTGATCTTTTGCGTGTTCCGACATACTGAAAAAATACAGAATATGAATGGTGGTTTTTGTAATGATTGTAATGATGCATTGAAACGCCTCTCATATTAGGTGGACATCTGGGAGGTCGTGTCTCTCGCCACCCATCTCAATCTCAAACATCTCGTCGATGTGATCATTCTGCACCTGAAAATGACTCGATGCCATCTCTTCCATAGGGTGAGATGATCCCTCCAATTATCGTACATTTTTTTTCGAGACCATTCAATGCTAACGTGTAATAATGGAATCAAGGGACATTTGAATATGCGGTGAAACCTATTGTATTCTACTTCACCGTTTGATACTTTCGCGGTGGATTCTTTCGTAAGTACATGCAAAAATAATTGTATCATGAGCGGTGTGAATGGATCCGAGCGGATCGGGTCGATCAAACGGGACATTGATTTTCTCTCTATCGAAATTGAAATAGATCAGGCCAAAATTTTGCCATTAAAAAAGTCATCATTTTCATGATGCTCCGATTATACGCTGAATTAAAAGGCCAGTTACTTTCATTTTTCTCCATCGGAACAATTTATTCATCAATTATGACTTTTGTTAAATGGCAATATTCTTTCAAAATAGTAGATTCGAAAGAGAGAAAACAATGAGAAATAAGAAAAATAACGAAAATGGCCGACTCAATCACAATCCCGTTCGATAGACCTGATCCGTTCAGTTCCATTCACACCGTTCATGATACAATTAATTTTACATGTACTTACGAAAGAATCCACCGCGAAAGTATCAAACGGTGAAGTAGATACAATAGGTTTCACCCATACATGGGCGGGATACCTGGAGCTCGATTCTACAGGGGGCATTCGAACGAAAAATGGTTAATTTTACAAGGTGCTTTCACTATTTTTTTCAAAAATTTCACCTAAACGTCATTTTTACAGGGGACATTACACAAATTTTCGAAAAACCATCATTTTACAGGGGCACCCCCCTGTTGGCGCCCATGTATGGTTTCACCGCATATTTAAATGCCCCTTGTTTCCATTATATCACGTTGACATTGAATGGTCAGTAGAGATATTAAAAAAATATTATGATATCAGCGCTCAATTCCTCCTCGTGGCATGGTTGTACATTCGTCTTTTTGAACCACATAAACTATATTATGTTAAATTATCACTGGCCTAGCAGTAATTTCCCACAGGACTTCGTATGCCATGAACAATGGGATGCACCTTTTACTTTTTACCTTTACTTGCAAAAGTTTGCCACAGAAACTCCTCTCTGGCAATGCTCTCTCGCTTCTTTTGCATACGAGAGGGCGTGGCCATACCAGAGAGATTCAAATTCTCTGGAGCGTCCATTTGATCTGTATTCGAGAGATTTTTTTCAAACGAATTAAAAAAAAAGTTTTTAATCATGATTTTATTCAGCCGTGTTCCGGTTGTGTCTCGGCCGCATTTGACATTCTTCCGCAACTGCAGACCATACGATGCATGAGGCCGCTATATGATGAGGTACTTTATCTTAACATGTTAAAACACGTATAGATTAACGTGTTTAAACGTGTTAACTATGTAACGTGTTAAGCGTCTTGATTTCAGGTAATGCAATGGGTCGCCCGACACTTTGCTCGCATCTGGAAGTCCCGAGTGTTCCTGCACGCTCATGAGAAGTGGCACAAGGAATGCTTCGACGCCGTGATTGCGTATATGGTAAGACCTTAAGTTAATCCCATAAGTACTTAACTTAACAATGAACTACTCTTTAGGAGTGAAGCTTTTTACGATACCTTAAATATTTGATTGCAATCGCAAGTATTCCAATGTTTCTTAAATGAATCATCGCTAGCTCTAATTGCTTGAAAATAGTGGAAGAATACTTTTTTTAGGATGACGAAACCGTGATTGACATAATCCTCGGCTGTGAGCGATTACAGGTAATATCATATAAATAATTATTTAAATATTTTATTTAATATTCATTGATTATTGCAGACTTGCCTGCCTCGCGTTCGATCGGACACCTCCACAGTCGTGGCTGGCTACGTCAACGAGGTACTATTCTGTAACTTGAATACGACTTTTTAAATTTTCCAACGAAGTAATCGAGATATCAAAGCGATCAATGACTTCAAAATGAAATCTTTCTATGGTATAAAGTGGGCGTGGTTTCAATCAATCTCAATAATCCGCTTTGAGGTGCTCGATATGTCCCTGCAATTCCTCACACACTCCTTCCACCTCATCGTCACGAGCAGGTCTTTCGCCGCGCAAGGAAAGGTACGGTGGTCGACTGATTTATTGATTTGGACTGATTATTAGAGATGATTTGAAGCTCTCCACTCCCCATCCGACAACAATGTAACATTTGGTTCTTTAAATGCTCTCCCCGAGCCATTTTTACTCTCCACTCCGGTAACGCTCTCTCGTAGACAAAGACAGCGAATTAGAGAGTCACTTTAAAGTTACTAAAGCCTTTAAAGTTTTTGAGCCGAAATCTAATCTCTATTTATTGATTTATTGTTTTACTGTTTTATTGATTTATTGATCGACCATATTCCAGGGTCTCGCACTGAACGTAAACCTCCTCGAGGAACTCCTTCCCCCGCTCGTGCACTCACTCTCCGCGGATGTCGCTATCAAATCGTTCATTGGTCTCACCGAGATCAGGGACGCCATACGGTAAGTGGGCGGAGTCTCAGGATGTGGGCGGAGTCACATAATGTGGGTGGGACTAACGTTGAACTCTTGCAGGGACTCGGCGCCGCGTCAGGACGATCGAGGATTTCCGGTAGACGATTGTAGTCCGGTAAGTGATATTGATAATCTTTTGATAACCCTTTCGATCTTTTCTCCTTACCCTAGCTGAGTATCAATGGCTGAAAATTATCACTGGCCTAGCAGTGATTTCTCGCAGGACTTCGTGTGCCTTGAATAATGGGATTTGCCTTTATCTTACCTTTACCCTAGCGGATGAAATTGTCAGATTTTGTGGTCTATGATACCTTTACTTTCAAGAGAGCATGGAAATTGAGAATACGACAGATGAAAAGAAAAAAACAGAACAAAACAAGATATTGATGTTTTCCCTACAATTTTTTTAAAAATTATCTTCTTAATTTATTTACATTTTCCAGTCTTAATATTAAAGGGAGCGTAACCTCACTCAATGATCCCTTCGACGCGCAATGCTCTCTCGTTGTTAGAGAACAGAAAAATAGTGTGCGCAATGAAGAGTGAGGTACCGCTCCCTTTAAAGTTCATGGATAACTAATTGTTGTTCCATTTAAATTGTCAACTTTATTCTTTTCAGCGATTCGCCGCTTTGATTCATCGACTGCGCGACCTCGTGGACAAGCACCTTCTGCACTTCGCCGCGTCCGTGGTCAGAGCGGACTCGTACGCGCTCCTTCCGCCTGAAGAGCAACAGAGAATACAAGATAGTAAGTTGGCTTTGGTTAATCGTAACACAGTTTCAAACTCGCGGTGTTTGCACCACTCCGGGCTACATTGTAGAGAGTTTGTATGATTTTTCTTGAAAGCTTATGGCAGCATTTTCTTTTAGACAATCATCAGTTTAATGTAATAGCCAATGTACATGTATAAAATGTAAGTTTTAATAACTAATTATAATTATACCATTTTAGCCGGTCTCTTCGTCGAAATGCGACAGCCGAAAGCGACGCCGCCACGATTATCCTCCTTCTACAGAGTGAGTTTATTAAATTTATTTGAAAATGCATGATCAAAGGCATACCCCAAGCTAGTTTTACGCTCCCCTCTGGCAACGCTCTATTGCGGGCAAAGGAAAGCGAGAGAGTGTGCCCAGAGCGGAGAGTTTAAAATTAGCATGTGGCATAATCTGCGCATACGTGGTGTATCATCTGAGTTATGTTTCAAAGCATTCACATAAGATGGCAAGAGACGCATCTGCGATCTCGCAATCAATAGGCCTCCCCAAAACTTTAATTTAGAGCATTTCGCAAAAACTTGTGAGATATGTCAAATGTATAAAATTAACGTGTATGCAATGTATAATGCCCGCTCAGAACATCAAATCACTGGTGGATACGTGTGATAAATATAATTTTCGATAAAAATCGATAATTTGTAGACGTTTTTTTGACATTTTGACATTGAACAACTTTATCAGCTAATGGGTGTTTCGTGGCTGGGTTGCCATGAAATTTATGAAATTTGAAATTCATGTAGACGCTTAAAAATCGATATTTTGTAGACATATAAGAGATCGGCATCGGCCGGAGTGCAACCTGGACCGATGTCTGGACCGATGTTCGACATGCGCAAGCGGACCCAATCGGTGGAACGACCCGAACCCAGTAGTCCACAGCTGGTGGTAAGTTCGAATGTCATCTCTTTTTTCCATTATAAACGTCATCGCAAATATTTTATGGATTTTTCTTTGCAAACTCTTGAATATCAGACAACGCTCTCTCCGTTTCACGCATTTTCTCACCAATTTTTTTCTTTTATTTTCGTAAAAAAACTTTTGAACAGCAAACATTAGCAACATTTACCTTACCTTTTACATGACAATTTTATTATATTTTAAAGTTGGACCCCAAACTAATTTAAAACTCGCTTTAGCCACATTCTCTCGTTTTTTTGTCCACGAGAGACCATTGCCAATGCGGAGAGTAAAATTAGCTTGGGGTGTGACTTTAAACATTGTACATCATCCTTTCCTATTCAGCGACGCGATCACTCGGACACATCCATGGATGAGACCACTCCGCCCTCTCGGCCATCATCAGTACCGCGAGCCGCGCAAGCTCCGCCCCCTACCGTAGTCGAGACACCGCCTCCAGCCGTTGAGGCCACGCCCCCTCCTACCGCAGCGCCGCCCCCATCCACATCCAGAGGCAGCAGTCCGCGAGCGGAGAAAAGAGAGGTTCGAACAACTTGTGCAATTTTGAAGGGTATTGAGCACAATCAATATGCAAATTGATTTCGGTTTTTTGAACGAGAAATGGAACAGTGGGTGTACCTCACGAAACACTTTCGAACGGGCGGCTTTTTTTTATTAAACAAAATGTTTTGCACACAAAATGTCTAATTTTAATTTCATTTTTAAAATTGTCAGGAGAAGCCGGACGCACCGCGAGAGAGCGTGAGCAAAGAGGCGAAGAAGACGAAGCGAGACGATGCGCCTTCCGCGACGACTGCCACGACCGCGACAACCAGCACGCCTGCTCCTCCGGCTAGAGAACCAGTGAGCAGAAAGGTACACATGATAAAACGCGAGCTAATTTTACACTCCGCTCTGGCAACGCTCTCTCGTAGACAAAGAAAGCGAGAGAGTGTGGCCAGAACAGCGAGTTTCAGATGAGCTCGGGGTATGTCTTTCGATCTCGTAATTTTATGTTCAGTTATGTTTCGCAATAAGTACGTTACAATAAATGCATAGGACTTTACGATGAGATCGAGAGTACGGAGTGAAAGAAACCAACCGATAAAGTCGTGAAAATCTTTTTGTTTTTCCATACTTTTATTTGGTTATTTATTTATTGATTTGCATATACATTCACATTTACCAATGCTACTTCATCTAACACGCTATGTCTCTTTGAAAATAAAGAATATAACTTGGTTATCTAAAAATATAATTTAAAAAAATAATCCTATACTTTTTTTTTGCTTAAACCATTTCCTTATTTAGGCCTCTGAGGGTAGGCGGAGTCCAGTGAAGGCGACGAAGAGTCGCGTCATCGAGACCGAAGAGGTGAGCCAACAAAGTATTTGACTACGCTCTCTCGCGGACGAAGAGAGCGAGAGAGTGTGGCCAGAGCGGAGAGTTTACAATTAATTTGAGGTGTCGCTATAAACTATGGGTTTTGTGGTCTGAGCATTGTGTCTTTTGTATAGAATTAGGCAAGGACTCGGGACGTTTGCTTGAAACAGTACAACCATTCGACAGAACATAACGGATTCTTTGAACTTGGAAAAGTTGAGGAAAATAAAAATAAATAATTAATGTATTTTAAAAGTTCTTTGGAATTACATGTCGGCTGCGATTCGATTAATAATACAATGCGCACCATGACTAAGAATAATTTCCTAAATATCATCGATAAAGTATGAATATTGATATTAATAAATATATAAATATTATTATTAATAAATATCTAAATATTAATATAAATAAATATAAATATTGTAATACAGGGTGGTCGATTCGAGCGACAGCAGACCCATACGATAATCACCACGGGTGAGGCTGCTAAAGCTGCCGCTGCGCTGCTCCCAGGGCCAAGTCCGAAGAAGGTGAGTGTTTTATTGATTAAGCTTATTTTTTTAAATTCTAATATTGTATTGAAAAGTCAGGAAAAAAATATACAGGGGCAACTGTGAGTAAAACGATTATACTTTTTGTTGTTTCTCTTGTCTTTTCGTAACTCTGAACTTTTGAACAATTAGTATGGTATGTCATATAAGTGAGTTCTATTGTCATCAAAATATTGAACTTAAATACACTATACCAACAACAAATACTTGAGAAAGTTAATGAAAAGTTAATAGAAAATGATGTAACCCTGTGCTTTATTATGATCAATCACAACCGGATTTCATCATCATTCTCTCACGACATACATACTACAATTCTCATCATCATCTTTATCATCATAAATTTTTCCTGATCCACTTCCAGTCATTATGATTTCGCCTATCCACTTCCGGTCGTTATCGGTTTTCAGGCCCATTATTGATCGATTAATAGAGGATATTATTGTCCTCAAAATTAGTTATTTTTATATCATGGCACATTGATTGTATTGGCTGTACTCGTAGATATTAGTTTTTTAAATAATTAAATATTTAATTATTTAATTATTTTTCAAAAATTGAGTGATATCTTCGATGTTTGGTCGGTGGGAGAAGAGAATTCCTCGTTCGGTAAATTCCTCCCAAGTCACGTGGTGCTCCACTTCTAATCGTCTAATTGAGACACTAAGTTAGAGACAAACAAGTATGATCAGTGATGGGCTGACGTGAGCGAGAGAAAAAGGAAGAGGAAGGAAGAGGAAGGAAGAGAAAGGAAGAGGAAGGAAGAGATAGGAAGAGGAAGGAAGAGGAAGGAAGACAAAGGAAGAGAAAGGAAGAGGAAAGAAGATAAAGGAAGAGGAAGGAAGAGAATGGAAGAGACCTTTCGAACGGCGCAATAGCCCGAGTAAAATATGTTTCAGCACATATTCAAGTGTCGCTTGTTCAATTATATTGCGTTGAAGCAGAACCAGAAGCATAGCTAGAGCTAATATATTTTTACCCTTATATCGTAAGTCCCTTGGCGTGTGACAAAATATCACGATCCTACATATTCACTCTCACCATCATCATTAACTATGTCTAGTGATCTCGTGATAGTGTATTGGCTCCGTGCCAAGTCGCCATCTCTAACCGTCTGACTCTCTCGTTTCACACACTCTATCGTCGTTTCTCTGCCTCTCTAACTGTCTGACTCTCTTCTTTAACACACTCTCTCTCGTCGTTTCTCTAACTGTCTGACTATCATGATCATAGTCTCACCAGGTGTTGTAGTGGAGCTTGTGACTGTACTCACAATGTTCTGTGGTGGTATTGGATCCACAGCGTTCAAAGAACGAGAGATTAGATGTTATTATCCATATTTCCAAGATTCACCCCTAGCTCCCAAGCTGCCACTATGTCCAAAACCATCTGCGATATCGCTAACTTACCTACGGACATCCATCAACCCCTTCATATCATCCCATTTCTTGTTATCTATAATATCATGTTGTGAAGAATGCGAATGAGAACGAGAGAGCACACAAAACGAGAGAGTCAGGCAATTACAGTGCACGGGTGCTTATTTATCATTCTATGGTCTATCTATATCTCTATTTCTGATTCGTTTTATGAGTAAACATGCCTTCCGGTCTCTATATATAAACGATTTTTTATATATATAAACGAATACTCATTGGTAGTTATAAATATCACACTATTTATATCCGCCCTACATAGATATCAGCTCATCTCAAAGTTGTTCCATCTCTCCATCCCTATCTGAGGTTCCTGTTGTTGTTTAAGTGTTCGGCTTCCTCGAAAACCATTGAAATGCGTTGAAAAGGACGAGAGTGAGAGAGCATAGCGGGGTGAAGAGACGGCTAGACTGCTAGAGAGAGGACGAGAGAGCACAGTTCGCTGAAGAGACCGTTAGATGGTTAGAGAAATGAGGAGAGAGCAGATGAAAGACATAGTGATAGATGAAGATAGAGATAGAGTAGGACGATTAGCGATTTGATCTAATGCGAGTTATGGGGTGGGAAAAGGTAGAGGGAGAGGTTGAGGCAGAGATAGAGGAAGAGGTAGAGGAACAGGTAGAGGTAGAGGTAGAAGGAGAGGTAGAGGTAGAGGAAGAGGTAGACGGAGAGGTAGAGGAAGAGGTAGAAGGAGAGGTAGAGGTAGAGGTAGAGGTAGAGATAGAGGAAGAGGTAGAGGTAGAGGTAGAGGAAGAGGTAGAAGGAGAGGTAGAGGTAGAGCTAGAGGTAGAGGTAGAGGTAGAGGCAGAGGTAGAGAACTAAGGCGACCGTAATTGCGATCGCCCCTCGATCTGACGCAATTCCAATGAGCGATTGCCGGAAGTGAAATCCCGAGATGCTCAATTGAGGAATTTAGAGTGACTAAATGAGAAAGTGACTCATCACACGAATTCTTGAAAACAATGACGCTGCTCTTTTTTTCTGCTCAAAACCAAAAAGCAAAGTTATCCCGTTATTCATGACACACGAAGTTTTATTTATTTTATTTATTCATCATAAATCAAATATGTAACAATATTTGAAAAGTCAAGGAAGATTACTACTACGCCAGCAATAATTCAAAAGTGGAGATAATACTTTCAATTTTAAACAAAATGATTGCAGGTCCCGGAGAAGCCCAAATCCGTCGTGAAACCGATGCCGCAGGAGTCGCTGGCGAAAGAGCGGACGCTGCCGCGCGTTGGTCCAGGCGCCGCGTCCGGTGCCGGAGCGTCCCTCACGGCAAGTGTGACGAGTCGGCTGAGTCAGCCGAAAGAGGTGAACCACTTTTAAGATTTATCCAGAAAAATATATCGACCGCGCCGCAGAGATAAAGGCAGACGATTTGAAAGAATAGCAAAAGTCATCCTTACATTGAAAAGTTGCCAAAAGAAGAGGAAAAGAGACGAGAGAGTGTTTGAACTGAGTTTTGCCTGATTTATTTAAATTTTCGTAACTTTTAAAACCAAATTAGTATTGAACTGTTATTGTTTGCAGGCTTCCAAGGTACGGTCAGCGATTCCCCGCAAGGCCGCCACCCCATCCGCGTCCTCGACCGCTACTAAAGCGTCCGACGCTTCTGCCGCGTCGTCGCGTCGGCGGCAGCCGGAAGCGTCCGCTTCGACCTCTCGAGCGCCCCGCTCGCCAAAGAACGCGCGCAAGGCCATGCCTAACTGAACGACGGCACTAGGTCGAATGAGAACCGATGAATAATGACCAACTGCATGATAACTATTTGCATATTTTGTCTATTCATTAACTCTTGTCTCTCATATGCACATAGTTATCATTCAGTCGGTTCTTATTCATCGGTTCTCATCCGACATAGTGCCTGAAAGACAGTGGGCAACTACCACTGTTCCTTCGATCATTCCCACACAGCTTTATGCAGCCGATCAGCTGGGTTGCCTTTAGGGTTCTCTTTTTTTCGCGAGTTTCCCACATCCTGCTGTCTACCTTTTCAACCATTACCTCCCATGCGTTTATCTCAATCAAACAGTTTTAATAATTATTGTAATTCGTTTTTTTTTGCTTTTACTCGTTCTAGAGTGTCCAGGGTTTTATCTTCACAGTAGCTTTTTACCCCTCTCGACTAGTCTGAAGTGACTAGTCTGAAGTTTTGGCATTTTCCAAATATTGATTTTTGGTAAATTTAAATTTCCCTTGAAAATTACGTGTACACTTGAGTGGCTTCAATGTATGTTGTTTCGGCATTTCCATCGCTTCGTGTAAGCTCCCCTTTTCCCTAAGTGTAAAGCTCCCGTTCGAAGTGATTTTGTTCATTAATATATGTTTCATAAGTTCGTGTATCATGATTTGGCGTTTTGTTAATAAAGTACAATGCTGCTAGCTCCATTGCTTCACATTGCAAGAATGATTCTTGGTGATTCTTGAATTCATTGAAATTTGGGAGAAAACACGTAACAGAATAAAAGGAATAAAACGAAATGAAATGATGAAGACGGAAACGGCGGATGATTAACTGAAGTAGAATCATTGTGGGGCATGGACGAAATCATATTCATCCGAATCGGACAGAATGATAATGAGAATGTGAATCCGCGCGAATAAGTATAAGAGTGATTTTCATTTACTGTTGAACAGACTGATTTTCATTTACTGTCCGTCTGTTGACCAGTATGTCTGTACGTCATCAAACTAACACGTACGTATTTTCGTTTACAATGAGGTCGAGTGGCCAGATAGTACGCATTAGATGATTTGTAGTCCTCAACATTTCCGCTTTACACCATTTCCTAGTTTTTCAAGGATAAGTACATTTGCGACATGGAGGCGGTCGACGAACACAAGCTTAGATAATATGTATTTATTCATAGAACGAATCGTTTTATATATAATAGACATAATGCACTGGCGGGGCGGTTTGGCTGATCAAATATGGCCGTTTTGCGGCAGGGCTTCTTATTCATCGTTCCATTTGCCTTATGTGCCTACGACGTAACCTCCGCCGTAAAGACGGAGACGCGGCGTAGGCACGTAAGGCAAATATAACGATGTATTAGGAACAGCGTTCAGGGTCCATTTGAAGGTCAAAGATCAAAGATCACATAGAAGGGGTTGGATAGACTGAGTGGGTGGGGACTATGATATTTCCGTGCACTATGTACACGACTGAGCGGTGGACGAACCGCGACGCTTCTGGCCTCTCGCGTCGCGGCCGCAGATCATTTGAAATTCGGAATATATCGATTGGTTGATTATTGATTGATGATCAATTGGGAAAGAGTAAAGTGGGCGAATATTAATGAGGGGGTTGTATATATCGTACAGCTCACTGAGCGACACAGAGGAGAATTCGTTACCTAGCTATTACGGCAGGGTACGGTAGGCACACGCAAAAGACGAATCGTGAACTGATTAGGATTGTCCGAAGTGCTCGACGTAGAAGTCGACGGGGACGCCGTTTCGGTTCAGAAGGGTCCAGAAGGGCGACTCGACTGACGCCCGGTGCACGGATGTATTGTAGATGCACACGGCCTTGAAGGGCACGAATCCGTTGCTGAAAGTAGCCAATATTGATTGATCGTTGACTTGAGACCGACGGTATCAGGTGTTGAAATCCATGCATAATCATAGAATCCATGGATGATCACGGATAATCGGTGCATGATTCGAGTATATTTCATGCATGATCATGTCATTACTTGTGATGCAAGCATGGATTCACACACATTTGCCTTACGTGCCTACGCCATAACCTCCGCCGTAACGACGGAGGAGGTTACGGCACGTAAGGCAAATGTATCGGTGCATAAGGTCGCAGCGACGTACCGTGCGCAGGTTTGGGCGAGTTTCAGCTCGGCACTGGTGCCTAGACCCTGTCGGCGGTGGTCAGTGTCGGTGTAGAGATGAGTGAGACCTGCAAAATAGTCGATTATCGACAGCCCCAAATATTCTCCGACCGCGACGCGCCATATCGTAGTCGTCGCGGTTGAATGCCGGATTGCTGATAGAACTCACCAGCGGCGGGTGAGGACAGCTGATGGGACACAATGGCGCCCGTGGGTCCGCGGATGAGCGTGTAGGGCAGTGAGGACAATCGCTTCCTGAAAGATCAAAGATCAGAGATCAAAGTTCAAAGTTCAAAGTTCAAAGATCAAATATCAAAGTTACTCACGCTACGGCTTGCGCGCTCAGGGTGCCTTCCGAAGTTTCGGCCACAGTCGCTGCGTCTGATTCGTGCGTGAACTCGTCGAAGGAGTAGCCGTAGGGCAGCGAGATCTCAAGCTGAAATTGATCTTTGTTTTTTGGTCTTTGATCTTTGATCTTTGTGCTTTACCTCGTCAAGCGTGGCGAGGTGCTCGGCTTTGATGTGGAAAAGATGATAGGGTTTGGAGGAGATGGATGAGTGAGAGGGAAGGAACGAGGGAAGCAGACGACCGAACTGGAATATGTAATATTAATATTAAAGAATAATAATAATAATAATATTTATTTGTATGTATTTCTTGAGTGTGGCCGATGTGAGACAAGAAGAATGAACTGATTATTTATTGACGTTTCGATGCTATATACGCATCATCATCAGAATGAATTACCTCAAACTTGGGTAATTAAACCTAATTAATTAAATTTATTTGATAATTTTTCAGAACTTATTCTTTATAGTATGATTGTTTCTGCTGAACAACATGCATAAATTCACTCTACTAATAACTTTTTGTTCATTCTTGAAACGTATTTTTTAGCGTTCATCGTTTACCATCGTTCTCATGACGTCATCGCTGTCAAAGCGGTGTACCGAAATAATAAATTACACGGATGGACGCGCCGAAAACAGGCACTGGCGCGTGGGACGATTCGCTCTTTCCAAAATGTACTTAACACCCGTGACTCTCCGCGTTTTGCGAATGCCAACAATGATGTCATGTATTGCCTATTTTTAACTTTTGAAATATTTTAGACTATATTTTTTTAAGCTTGAGAGCTCAAGAACGGGTTTAAGAAGTTTCCGAAAAAATTACTACGTCATTCACAAGTTTTATTCGTTCTTTTTTGTACGGTGTTTTCTCGAAAACGCATAAATATTATTATAATTATTATTATTTTTACCTCGTGGGCCAGACAGCGCTCGGCGATGGAAGTGATAGCGGGCGACTCACTCAGCGTCTTGGCGACCTTAAATTAAGTTAGGGTTAAGTCAAGAACTTACGATTAAGGAGCTGGACTTAGTGGTGAGTCATCAAGTTAGGAATAAGTACCTGCTCGAGGAATAGGGTCAGTGCGTGTTCGTATGTGGCCGATTCGAATAGTGGAACGGGATTGCGAACGAGAAGAACGAAGGGACTGCAATGAGAGATTTAGTCCTGTGTGGGACTTCGTGTGCCTTAAATATCGGGATGTACCTTTACTTTTACCTTTACCATCAAAATATCTCATTACAGTGCCTATAAATTTGAAGACAAACAATGTAAATGTTATTAAAATATTTGAGTTGAAAGATTTTACTGTCATTAATTGTGTGTGTGAAATACGGTAAGAAAAGATTAAAATATTTAAAAAAAATAAAAATATTTTTTAAACAAACAAACTCACTTCTCAAGTTTATTCTCGATAAGACAGAACCAGAAGATCGGAGACACCGAGGGGTACGAGAAGAGACGTAGTTGGGTCGTCTCACTTAGAATACGTACGGTTAGTTGAGGACTTAGGCTTTAAGGTACCCTAAGGCACTAAGACAGCCTTAGTGCCCTAAGGCGCTAAGTCAGTAAGTACCCTAAGGCGCTAAGTCGGTAAGTACCTGGGAACCTTGAGCTGCTTGATAGCGTCGTTGAGCGGGAGTAAATCGGGCGAGTCGGTGGTAAGCTCGGCTGCCTCGGCCAGGTCAGAAGGTGTAGTGTACTCACGGAGGTGGTCACTCTTAAGATCATGGACTTAAGTCGATACTTAAGTTAAGTACTAAGCCATCGGGTCGCATAATAATTTTATTATAAGGTATACTCCAAAAGGCGCCCGTAACGGACTGATGGTCAACTTGCGGCCGCAACTTGGCCATCCGTCGGATAAGGCATTAAGGTCGCTTAAGTCCTAGTCATAAGGTCGCTTAAGTTCATTTAAGGTCACATTTAAGGTCGCTTAAGTCCTTACAAAGACGTGTTTGTGTCCCATGTCACTGGAGGGCATCTGCGATACGCACAGCATTCGGAGATGGGATGAGAGGAGTATGGCTGACGGGGTTGGAGCGGTTAACTCTGCAATACTTAGGCCTTAGAGTACTTAAAGCAGACTTAAGATTAGGGACTTAAGGTCTTAAGGGGGGGGGGGGATCGGGGACTTAAGGTTAGGTCAACAGGTTAAGCACAATGTTCTATAGACTGTGAAAGCCAAAACGACCGCTCAACATAGAAACTCTCTCAAATGCAATCGTCTTTCGCTTGTCTGGCTATGGAAACAAAATGGCTTGAACCAGAATACTGTGTAGGTTAAGTCATAACTCACGAAGCGGAACAAAATCGAAAAGAGTATGAAAGTTATCGAACGAAACGTGATGTTGACTTTTTTGGTGTCTAAGGTAGTCTACCGAGTGAAGATGTAAGTCACGCGCGCGCTCTCGTCACGAGTTACATAGAAAGTACAGCAAAATCGAATCATCGGGGGCAAAGTACGGTATTCGCACTGGGCCAGACCGAGTTCGATGGGTCATAGTGTGTTGAAAATTGTGTAATGGCACACAGCCGCTCTAGAGTGTGGCGGACACAGCGGAGTGCCTAAGGAGGTGGGTGGTGGGTGGAGTTGAGAAAGGGAGAGGGAGAGAAGGGGTAGAGGAAGAGGGAGAGGGAGAAAGAGAGAGAGAGAGAGAGAGAGAGAGAGAGAGATAGAGAGATAGAGAGATAGAGAGATAGAGATAGAGATAGAGACGGAGGGGAGATAGGAATGCGTCAAAAATACCCAAGATGGGTAGGGTAAGAATAACTCGTGTGTACGGTTCCGTTGAAGAAGTCGAACGGGAATGTGACCCTTACTAGCACTCTCTTCAAATCATTTACTCTGAGAGAGGGAGGGACGAGATAGAGGTAGAACTGTATCGTTCTGCTCGCCTTTTTCTCACATTGCGTCAGCTGAGTGTCGAAGCTTTTATTAGATTAACAATGCGAGAGTCACGGGTGGAAGCAAGCATGATCTGTCTCTGCCTCTCCTTATTCTCTCCCTCTCCCTCTACCTCTCCTTATTTTCTCCCTCTCCCTCTACCTCCCCATATTTTTCTCCCTCTCCCTCTCCCTCTACCTCTCCTTATTTTCTCCCTCTCCCTCTTCCTCTCCCTCTCCCTCTCCCTCTTCCTCTCCTTATTTTCTCCCTCTCCCTCTCCCTCTCCTTATGTTCTCCCTCTCCCTCTCCTTCTTCCTCTCTACCTCTCCTTTCAGAGCCACTATATCTCAAGATGATAAAGATCTGCACTGATCGCGTGACGCGCGTGATCTCTTCCACTATAATACATACATATCACTCTGAATGATCCTTATTGCGTATAAATAGTGACCAGGAATACGCGAACGATTTCACGTGAATAATGATACTCCGAGGATGGGTGCGAGAGGGGAAGAGGTAGGCAATAAGGAGAGGGAGGCAATAAGGAGAGGTAGAGAATAAGGAGAGGTAGAGAATAAGGAGAGGTAGAGAATAAGGAGAGGTAGAGATGATCATGATGATGCAAATCGCCTTGAGCGACGATTTTCACACAGCACTCGCACCGGAAGCAATTTGCGTTAAAAGTGTGCGCAAAATAAGTCGACAATTGACATAACTATGGCGCACCGGATACTGTATCAGATGATACGAAATTCAGGAAGCAAAAAAACAGAAAGGCAGATATACTGTATAAACGAAATATCAGGAAATGCTCAATAATTGTACACCCACAGTAGCCTCTGGAGTCTACCGTAATCTTTAAAGAATACCGTAACCTTAGAAGGTTACCGTATTCTTGGAAGACTACAGTACTCCGAGAGCACTGGGAAGGACACTGTCCAGAGATCCGCAAGGACGCACTTTTATACGAAGAGGAGGATGGAGAGTGCTCAATAAAGAAAGCGCACTTAATTAATCGCAGCGGAGGGTTGCATCAGACCAACGCAAAGTGTGCGAGCGAGCGAGGGGCGGAGAGGAGAGGAACAGGTAGAGGGAGAGGGAGAGTGAGAAAAGGAGAGGGAGAGGGAGAGCGGGGGAGAGGTAGAGGGAGAAAGGGAGAGGGAGAGGGAGAGTGAGAAAAGGAGAGGGAGGCATACGGTAGCGAAGGAATGCGACGAAAAGACAAGGAGGGTTGAAGAGACTGGCTACTCTCGAGTAGTTAATGTAGTAGTTATTCACGAGACGCGAGTAGGGTACAAAAAGAGGGGAAAGAGGGAGAGCGAGAGATAGAGAGAGAGAGGGAGAGAGAGACAGACAGAGAGAGACAGAGAAGGAGGGGAGATCGGAATTCGTCAAAAATACCCAAGACGGATAGGGTAAGAATAACTCGTGTTAATGGTTCTGTTGAAAAAGTCGAACGGGAATGTGACCCTTACTAGCACTCTCTTCAAATCACTTACTACAGTTCTCCCCGCTCTATCAAGACGTGGGTGATCACTGCTAGGTGATAAGTCAAGGCCAATTCAGTCCAGACTGCACCCGCAGGACTTCGTGTGCTTTCAAAAACAAGTTCTACTTTTACCTTTTACCTTACCTATCGACAGGACTCTGCGCAGTTCGACCTACGATTTCAAAACCCTTATGCATCGTTACATTTGCCTTACGTGCCTACGCCGTAACCCCATCCGCCGCACGGAGACACGGCGAAGGTGGTTACGGCCTAGGCACGTAAGGCAAATGTAACGATGCATTACTGTTTCTTGAGCGCCCAGAAAGCTGGAGAACTCCGCGCAGTGTGGGCATTGGGAATTAGGTCGAATGAGAACCGATGAACATTAACCGACTGGATGATAATCATTTACATATGAAAGAGAAGCGCTAGTGAATAGACAAAGTATGCAAATGGTTCTATCCAGTCGGTTATTATTCATCGTTTCTCATTCGACCTAGCACCGGGCACAGCAAACTGACGATATGTCTCTGAAAGTGTTCCTATATACTTATAGGGAGCTGTAGCAGAGCAGGTTGGGGAGCTTGCGAAATAGATAGATAGGGTGATGGGGATAGATGTGGGGGGATTGTCTCAGCCAATGTGGTCACGTGGCGTTGAAAGATGAAGGAAGGGAGCGGCGAAAGAGGGGTAAGGGATAGGATGGAGAGTTAGGGAGGTGGATGGAGGATGTTGAGAGGAGATAGATATGGAGATAATGCAGAGATATAGAGATAATATGGATCTAGATAGATAGAAAGGTGATAAAATAGGGACAGGGATAGAGCTAGAGATAAATATGGCAGCTATAGTTAGAGGAAGCGGAGAGATACTGAGATAATACGGAAATAGATATATAAAGATAGAGTGTGGGGGTTGGGACATCGAAAGATATCGTAGCTAACAATATGATAGAAAAAGGCTATGGAGAGATATAGAGATCACGAGGATGATTCAGAGAGATAAAGATAGATGATAGATATATAGGAAGGTGAAATGAATGAACATGATAAACAAAGCCGAATGGGGAGATCTCTGCTTTGCAAGAATGGTCGATGATGAAATCATTGCATATACCAAATCATAGTAATCTATTAAAGTTATGGTATCAAAATTTCAATGAAAATATCTATATTTTAATTATCATTGGACCTATCAAGATCTTTGTTTTGTGCTTGTCCTTAGTCTCGCCTTATTTTCATACTTGAATTTCTGATCTCAGCAACGCTAAATATCTCGTATCCTTGATGGAATTAGAAAGGATGATTGTTAAACTGTCGGATGCGACTTCTCGTGTTGGTCGTAAGATAAATGGAAAAAAGTTCCACATACCATCTTGTACTACCACTTGTTCCAATATGCTAGTTGGCACTGGGTCAGATAAGAACCGATGAATAATAACCACTTGCATACTTCGTCTATTCATTAGTGCTTGTCTCTTATATCAGGCTATCATCCAGTATTCATCATCGGTGCTCATTAGACCTAGTGCCTGCTAGTTAATGTGGTGTTAAAATCTTGTAAAAGTAGAAAAAAGTAGTGTTAATTTCTGATTGTAAAAGTAGTAGAAAAGTAGTATGCCTTCGTAATTGACAAACTTTTACAGCAAAAATCCCATTACGCGAGTGTTGGACTACTACTTTTCCAACTACTTTTACAATCAAAAAATTAACACTACTTTTACACTTTTCCATCTACTTTTACAAGATTTTAACACCGCATAACGTAATGTCGCCATCTCATAACAATCTGTTTTCGAAAGTTGTCAGCTCATCTGATCTTCTTAGATGATCAATGGTGATCATTCTTGTTTATCCCAAAATCATCGTCCCTTAAAGAATATATCGTATGATGATGGGTAACGATGGGGGGAAACGCACGATGGCGTGACGTCACGAAACCATCGCGAGTCGAAAATGTGACTCACCGACTGACCTAGTCGAACTTTTCTGCGCGCAAAACCAAGCATAGGCTGTGCACAAAAATTCACAAATATAGAGCTCTAGGTGGTGGTCGTTTGAGCAAACGAGACTGTTTGAACTTACTCGAAGGACCACTTTTTTGTCATTCGTCATTATAGGAACGCACGATACCGTTACAATACAATACAATACATTTATCTTATCAGCACTAAGTGCAGAAGAGTAAGTCAGGGGCAGATTGCGGTCGATTTATTTCTTAGCATCTGGCAACGAGCGAGTGTAGCCTTGTGAAGAGAGCTGATATAAAATGGAAAAAAATATTTTGAATACAACCCTTAATATCTAGCGCAAAAGAGGAAGTGATAATAGAAATATTTTCTGATACGGTAAATATAAGATGAAAACACAGATCAATGCACAAAATAGAGTTCAAAATGTACATTGCAAATAGTGAGCAAAGAGGTTCAAACACCACTTCACGTTCTTCTAAACGAAACACACCATCAGTGTTTGGCGAGCTCTTGAACCTCTCCAGGAGTACCTTTAAAGGGACTGACACCTTTGTCAATGGTCTCTTCAACACTCTACGCTCTCTCGTTGTTAGAGAACAGAAAAATAGTGTGCGCAATGAAGAGACCATTGAGAGAGGTAATGCTCCCTTTAATACTTGCTATTTACTCGTTCTGTACCGAAAGTATTATCATGTCATCCCAATTGCATGTTATGCATAATATGCTGAGTACGCATAAGAAGAAGAATTGTGATCTACGACGTCACGGAGCCGATAACGGAACGGAAGTGAACATATCAGGAACAGGTTGATGGATGACGATATTCCGAGCCATTGGCGTCAACTGTGTGGAATGCAACCCGTGATGCATACCGCCGACTCATCCCTATCATTAAAGAGGCTGACACCGTTGTCAACGGTCTCTTCAACACTCAAAAAAAAACACAAAAACAACGTAACTTCACTCAATGGTCTCTTCGACGCGCAATGCTCTCTCGTTGTTAGAGAACAGAAAAATAGTGTGCGCAATGAAGAGGTTATTGAGAGTGGTCACTATCATTTTAAAGGGAGCGTTACCTTACTCAATGGTCTCTACATTGTGCACACTATTTCTCTGTTCTCTAACAACGAGATAGCATTGCGAGTCGAAGAGACCATTGAGAGAGAGGTTATGCTCCCTTTAAAGGGAGCGTTACCTTACTTAATGGTCTCTACATTGTGCACACTATTTCTCTGTTCTCTAACAACGAGATAGCATTGCGAGTCGAAGAGACCATTGAGAGAGAGGTTATGCTCCCTTTAATGCCTGATGTGATAAATAATTAATTCCCTGATTCAGTGTGCACAGTTAATATCAATATTTATTTTTATTTATTTATTTATTTATTTATTTATTTATTTATTTATCCATCAGTTAAAATCAAGAATAATGAATGAATTATGAATGAATGACGCTCGAGTCAGAGGATAGGGTCTTTCAGAGATCAATGGCGTTTCTTGACTCTATTCGTCAGCTAATTGTAACATATCTTGATGCCCGTTGAACATCTGCCCTAACTATGTTAGCATTTATCTACTATAATATAAACACGGAAGTTGCATTTCATCAATTGCGGCTTCGAAACTGAATCGAACACTATGAGAGCAAATAATAATAAAACATATTTCGGCAAAAACTTCAATTCGCATCTTAATTATTTCTAAAGTATCACTTAGAGTTTATGTTCTTTTCCTCACCATACGATACGGTAAGTATTTTTATTATTATGTATAATTCATTACTAGTGATAATGGACTTTGCTCCATATATTGAATTGATTGTTTATGTATCGTAACGTAAATGCAAAGTTTCATTTTTACTAAAATTTTACTAACAACTCACTAGCAAATATTGATGGCCTTCATTACACTTTACATTACATTATAACATTCTTTCTCTATGCAGTGAAATCACTTGATCTTGAATATGGTAAATGAGAACACTTTCGTTAATAAGTCTTCGTTATTCCTCTTATGATTATACATTGGTGATCTACTGGCCGTCAGGAAGTATTTATTAAAATATTACATTTATTAAGTCTTTGATCAAGTAAAAGAAATATACAGGGTGCGACAAATCAACCCAGACTGTTGTCTTCTTATGACTCACCCCATGGGAATGTGACATGTGCGATTTGAATCACGGCGAAGCTTGTCAACAACATGGGCAGTACATAGTAATGTACTGGCGAATCATGATGTGGCCACTTTTCGCTTTGACACAAAATCATACTGAAAGGTCTAACCGAAATGGCGACGATACTTTAAAGTTCACTTCTGCTTCTTGCACAGTGTGCCATCTGCATATTCAAGTGAATTTAATTGCCGGTAAAAGGCAAAGGAGATGAGGCGATGTGGTGTAGTGGTCTATGGCGAGCCCCATCATTCCCTCTGTCCTGGGTTCGATTCCCGGTCGTTTTACCGCCTCTGCCCCACCAAGGAGCCCGAAAGGGGAATTGGTAGTGACTAGATTACGCGGTAAAGTAGGTCCAAAGAAGAGATTAGGCCCTCCGGACGGCCTCGAAATATAGTGATCACCCTAGCAGTGATCACCCGCAGGACTTCGTGTGCTTTGAATAGCGGGTATCTTTATCTTTTTACCTTTAATTGCTGGCTATCGACTCTGGATTGCCTTCGATCTTCGCATCACTGAACGCCCTAATGAAGTGTTCGGACCTAGCACAAGCGAGCTAGTAGACTTCAAGTTCAAGTAAACTTGTATCAAACTTCTCTCCGATTTTAAGTAGTCTTTCAGTCAAAAGATTTAAACTCATCGTGGACTGTTTTCGAAATACCCGAACGTGAAGGTAGTAATTGGTCTACAAGAAATAGTAGCACGTACAGTTAACATTAGTGTTCTTTTAAGGGTGTGGCCGAGAGGTGTGGTCCGTCTAGTCTGGCCTAGTAATGACAGACAACTTGTTTTTGCGCTCGCGCAGCGATTTCAGTGAGGTTGAGAAGTTCATGGCGTTTTCATGAAGATTAATAGATCACAGAGCAAATCATAGCTTATAGATCATGAAAAGACTATTCGAAGAATCGCTTAAGAAAGAATACATCTTTTGTGACACTACTTCATCTTTGCTACCCAAGTCGTAGCATCGTATTTATGCGTACTCCACTATCAAATATTTGATCAGAAATTATACTTTACTTTCGCACCGCATAAAGTATATTATTATTATTATTACTGATTCAGTGGCAATACTAATTGATGCTGTGCGTAACAATAAATAAAATATTTTGACCACTTATAGCAAGATTAGCCACTCATTGCTTCTCGCTTGTCTCAAAAACGTTTGCGCGATGATTCCCATGAAGAGATCCTTCAATTCTGCTTGGTTACGTTGTATAATTTATTACTTTTGTTGAAATTTCCATTACATTCTCCCGTCTCTCATCACCTCGCAATTGGCCAAAGACGCAAACTATCTATAGCATCGAAATGGCGAGGAACAATTTATTGATATGGGTGATTGCTGACGATAAAAGGTCGGGGTAACACCATTGTCGTGCTATTTTCGTCCGTCAAACTGGATAGGCCGATCGTGGTGACAATAAAGATAGCGCAGGGTAACCATCGAAAGTCACACAGACTAGATTGAGCGAACATCGATAACTTTCGAAGATGGTATCGGTAAACGATAAAGAGTTTTGGCAACGTGTCATAAAGCATAGCGGAACTAAAGCTATTACTTTTCATCAGACATTTATCGTTATTTACACATTTGCCTGTTATGGGGGAATAGATATATTATTTAAATAATAAGAATGGTGGTGCAGTCGAACTGATCGATTCCTCATATAGAATTTATGTGTTGATCATTTCTGCTGACGATATTGTGCGTATAAAATGTACTTGCATAAGAAAATGACAAACGGTGCTAACGAACGGAAGTCACAATCGAGAGGCAATCGAGATGTAGCCTTCCACATCTCGCCCCGCCTCTCGATTGCCTCTCCGCTGCCTCTCTCTAACCCGGCTGATCTTCGCCGCGCGCTATATTATATATAAAAGAGATCGGCATAGTTTCTCAACCATGCAAAACAAGAAAGTCTCTTGTGGGAGTGGTTGGCTACTCTCGTACCAAATAAACAAGTATATTTTATACGGTCAATATAAATTTGGGCTTTGCAATTTCTAAAGTGAGATCAATATACGTTCTTCTGAAGATTGAGACACCAAAAACCATTATTAAGTGAATAGAACACGCTGAATGCAACCTTTTTTGTATTCAGGCTTGCCCAAATAATGGAAAATATCTCAAAATATCTCTGTGTCATCTTTATTCAAGAGAAGATTCAACAGCGTTAGAAGTAACGACACTAGCCAAAATGGAACATTTTGTGAACTGGCCACTATGCATTTTGCCAACTGATTTTGCAAATGTAGTTTTACCTATTAGCATAATTAAACTGGCAAAATTCAAATTTGGCTCTAACTCTCTCCTAATCTCTCTCTTTTTGGAAGTGATCATAGCGCAGCGACATTTAGAGCACATAGCAACGACTAAGAAGGATGATGCAGCTGATGATTGGTTCTTTGCCAGAGCGGAAAGTCAAATTAGCGCTGGGAGTGCCGTATTAAAGATTAGCTCTTATTCGTATATGTATTCTTTATTTCCTTCACAACACATTACAGAGTTAGAATATTTTTATTTATTTATTTATATGTATTCAGAATAGATATTTAGCATAGGTTGATGGACGTCCGTATCAGCGAATCTGTTGAAGGCAACGGGGGAAATGGTTATAATTGTGGGTGATTATCAGGGTTGTGCGGAAAATATATTTCGGAAAAAATTTCGGAAAACTTTTTTTCCGGTCTAAAATACCGGAAAAACCGGAAAAATCGGAAAATTTTGAAAATTTTCTGCAAAACGCATTTTCTTGTGTTTTATATAACAATGTCTTTCGAAAACGATCAAAGCGTGTATAGAAATAATCGAAAGAGATATGACAGTAACTGAAATACAATAACAATTGAACGCACATTTTAAGGCTTAGAATCCTAGGAGTTGAATGTTCACGATGAGGAACAACAACGCTATATACGTGATTGTTCATCATTATTGGTGCATTAGGTGTTAGAACTTTGACCGGTCATATAAAAATGACTAAAAAAATCGTCAAAATTTGTTTTTGATATGCATTTTTTTAGTTTGTACAGCATTTAATTTTTTCCGGTTTTCCGGTATTTTTTCGGAAAATTTTCCGACCGGAAAATTTTCCGGAAAGGGGTCGGAAAAACCGAAAAAATTTTCCGGTCGGAAATTTTTCCGCACAACCCTGGTGATTATAAACGAGGATGAGCTCTCTTATTTCTTTTCTGAATGAGAACATTATTCCACACAGAAATGGGGATATTCTCCGTGTGGCTTGTGCAAACACGACGAAACTGTAATTCCCCAATAACATGTTCCCAGAGAGATCTATGGTTCACTGCATACATGGGCGCCAACATGGGGTGCCCCCTGTAAAATTAAGGATTTTCCAAAATTTGTGAAATGCCCCCTGTGAAAATGACGTTTAGGTGAAATTTTTGATACAAACGGTGATAGCCTCCAGTAAAAAAACCATTTTTCGTTCGAATGCCCCCTGTAGAATCGAGCTCCAGCTACCCCGCCCATGTATGGTTCACTGGCGTCTATATACAACTTCACTCACAACGGTACTTGGTCGGATGAGAACCGATGAATAAGAACAGACTGGATGATAACTATTTGCATATAAGAGCGCCAATTAATAGAAAAAGTATGAAAATAGTGATCATCCAGTCGGTTTTTATTCCTCGGTTCTCATTCGACCTAGTGCCTCCCAGACAGAACAATGTTTCACTGACGTATACAAAACCTCGAGCTAGTTTGAAACTCTCCGATATGACAACGCTCTCTCGCATTATTTATCTACGAGAGAGCGTTGCAAGAGCGGAGAGTAACGGAGTCTAACTTCAACAAGTACGTCTACTTGTCAGCAATGTTTGCTCATACTAGACTCTGTTTGTGTAAATCTTTAAAGTGTTCATTGATTCTGTTTCCCTGCTCGAGGACGTAATAAATAGACGTAGGTGTAGACACTTCTTCAATCTGTCATGAATGCTCTCTCGTTGTGCTTATCGACTGGACTTCTGTATGGCGTTATCGCTCAAGGTATCTTAATTTATGTTGTTCCCGGTTTATGTCATCTATCATGTTTTGTAGAAATGATTACATTATACGTATCGTTTCATTCAAAAAATATTTATCGTTTTAGGCGCCGAAGGATACGGCGGAGGCGGAAACGGAGGCGTAGGTGGATATGGTGGAGGTGGAGGTGGTGGAAGATATTACGGAGGCGCTGGAGGATATGCTGGAAATGGTGGTGCTGGAGGATACGGCGAAGGTGGAAATGGAGGCGTCGGAGGATACGGAGGAGCTCCCGGAGGACCTGGTGGATACGGTGGAGGTGGAGGTGGCGGAGGATATTACGGAAGCGACGGCGCTGGAGGATTCGGTTCAGGCGGAAACGGAGGCGTCGGAGGATACGGAGGAGCTCCCGGAGCTCCCGGAAGTAACGGTGGGCGAGGAGGTTTCGGAGGATATTACGGAAATGGAGGTACCGGGGGATACGGTGGAGCTCCCGGAGCACCTGGAGGATACGCTGGTGGAGGAGGTGGCGGAGGATATTACGGCAACGGAGGTGCTGGAGGATATGGAAATGGTGGAGCAGGAGAAAATGGTGTAAACGGAGGCGGTGGAGGAGGAGGTGGAGGGGGAGGTGGAGGTTTGAGAAGATGATTTCTATACCGATTACAGACTCGTTTCGAAACATCAACCATTGTTCACATCTTCAAATTTCTATTTATTGTGCCTGCAATACTATACTTGCACAATTTCATATATTCGTTCATTCGTTCATGCGCTGTACCCTCACATTTGATAGCGTTACAATGTATAACCCACTAAAATAGCTTACACATTGAAAAAATGCTCCTTGATCTCGTCCATAACTCGAAAAGTAACATTTTAAACGAATGAAATTATTGTTCGTATTATTACTTGCTACATTGAAGTCCTAGATCAAGCTAGCAAATTGAAATTCGTACCCAGCCTGTGAAAGATTTGAAATTCGCAAATTGAAATTCGTACTTTTTCCATTTTGCATATTTTCCATTGATCTATCATATATTTTCTCGTTGTTAAATGATAAATCATGAAAAGCTGTTACTGATCTTGTTAGTCATCGCCACAAAAATTTTCAAATTCCAAAACTACGCACAATATCCCGTGCAACGAACAGCTAGGGCTAGAGAGTGTGCGATAGTGAGAGAGTTCAGGGCGAAAAAGCGAAGAGAGAAGACGCATAAGTGAGAGGCTAACATGTCATGGAATGTGTAGACAGCTGCTGGGACTGTTACATGTATTGTACAAGAATGATGGCGAGACAGGAACAAGTCAGCCATGAACGTATTCGTGAACATACTGTGTTTAGCATCGGCCTTTCTGTGTGCAGCGCTGGCTCAAGGTATGTATTATTTTTTATTCCATGCATCCCATATATATTCCATAGATATTCCTTATTCCATACATACCGTTAAAATGAAGAAAAGTGAAACATTTATGACAAATTGCGACTTTGTATCATGTTATCTGAAAACAGTCGTTAGAATTTTTGAATACTAGATAATGGTGTATTTGTGCATTAGTGCGCCTGCCTAATATAAATTCATGATAGGGAGTCATTAATGATACATAGATAAATAATTAGATGAAAATATCGTGATGCTCATTTACAGTACGATTTTACAGTATGCTACAGCATACCAGTTTTGCTCCGCAGCGCTCATGATTAATTTTTTTCACTTTTTCCTGTACGCGTATATTAGGAAAACTCCACTAAAAATCTTTTTGTTAGATAATAAATCATCAATATCGTGAAAAAATTCTAAAATAGGAAACTTGCGAACTTTTGTCACAATTTGTCACAAATGTTTCATTTTTGTTCCGTTTTGACTGTATATGAACAATAAATAATTTGCTAAAATGCTCTCTTACTCTCTGTATACTATTGACCAACTGACGACTTATTAAAGTTCCCCAGAAAATATTCCTATTAGCTACATAATCATATTGCAGATTTTTTTTGAAAAATAAAAGAAAAATACAAAATTGCTAATAATTTGTTATTTGCAGATGTGGAAACTTCTGCGCCATTAAATGTGACCGGACAACCTCATCTTCTTCTTAACACGACTGGGAGAAAAGGACAAGGATTTGGAAGAAACAAAAATGAAAGCGCACATGGATATGGAGAAGGTTTCGGAAGCGGAAACACAGGAGGTTTTGGAGGAAACAGAAATGGCAGTGAAAATGGAGGATTTGGTGGAAACGGAAACGGAGGATTTGGTGGAAACAGAAACGGCACTGGAAACGGAGGATTTGGTGGAAACGGAAACGGAGGATTTGGAGGTAACAGAAATGGCAGTGGAAACGGAAACAGAAACGGAGGATTTGGTGGAAACAGAAATGGCAGTGGAAACGGAAACGGAAACGGAGGATTTGGTGGAAACAGAAATGGCAGTGGAAACGGAAACGGAGGATTTGGTGGAAACGGAAACGGAGAATTTGGTGGAAATGGAAACGGAAACGGAGGATTTGGTGGAAACGGAAACGGAAACGGAGGATTTGGTGGAAACGGAAACAGAAACGGAGTATTTGGTGGAAACGGAAACGGAAACGGAGGATTTGGTAGAAACGGAAACGGAAACGGAAAGGGAAACGGAGGATTTGGTGGAAACGGAAACGGCAGTGGAAACGGAAGCGGAGGATTTGGTGGAAATGGAAACGGAGGATTTGGTGGAAACGGAAACGGAGGATTTGGTGGAAACAGAAATGGCAGTGGAAACGGAAACGGAGGATTTGGTGGAAACGGAAACGGAGGATTTGGTGGAAACGGAAACGGAGGATTTGGTGGAAACAAAAATAGTAGTGGAAACGGAAACGGAGGATTCGGTGGAAATGGAAAAGGAAACGGAGGATTTGGTGGAAACGGAAACGGAAACGGAGGATTTGGTGGAAACGAAAACGGAAACGGAGGATTCGGTGGAAATGGAAACGGAAACGGAGGATTTGGTGGAAACGGAAACGGAAACGGAGGATTTGGTAGAAACGGAAACGGAAAGGGAAACGGAGGATTTGGTGGAAACGGAAACGGCAGTGAAAACGGAAACGGAGGATTTGGTGGAAATGGAAACGGAGGATTTGGTGGAAACGGAAACGGAGGATTTGGTGGAAACAGAAATGGCAGTGGAAACGGAAACGGAGGATTTGGTGGAAACGGAAACGGAGGATTTGGTGGAAATGGAAACGGAAACGGAGGATTTGGTGGAAATGGAAACGGAAACG
Organism: Parapristionchus giblindavisi; assembly: GCA_943737045.1. NCBI lineage: Eukaryota > Metazoa > Nematoda > Chromadorea > Rhabditida > Diplogasteridae > Parapristionchus > Parapristionchus giblindavisi. The sequence goes on from CALSFV010000009.1 coordinate 1,612,644, forward strand.
GAGGATTTGGTGGAAACGGAAACGGAGGATTTGGTGGAAACGGAAACGGAGGATTTGGTGGAAACAAAAATAGCAGTGGAAACGGAAACGGAGGATTCGGTGGAAATGGAAAAGGAAACGGAGGATTTGGTGGAAACGGAAACGGAAACGGAGGATTTGGTGGAAACGAAAACGGAAACGGAGGATTCGGTGGAAATGGAAACGGAAACGGAGGATTTGGAGGAAATGGAAACGGAGGATTTGGTGGAAATGGAAACGGAGGATTTGGAGGAAGCAGAAAAGGAGGATTTGGAGGAAACGGAAACGGAAACGGAAATGGAGGATTTGGTGGAAACGGAAACAGAAACGGAGGATTTGGTGGAAACGGAAACGGAAACGGAGGATTTGGTGGAAACGGAAACGGAAAGGGAAACGGAGGATTTGGTGGAAACGGAAGCGGCAGTGGAAACGGAAACGGAGGATTTGGTGGAAATGGAAACGGAGGATTTGGAGGAAACGGAAACAGAAACGGAGGATTTGGAGGAAACGGAAACGGAAAAGGAGGATTTGGAGGAAACCGAAACGGAAGCGGAAATGGAGGATTTGGTGGAAACGGAAATGGAAATGGTGGATTTGGAGGAAATGAAAACGAAAACGGATTATTTGGAAATGAAAATAATGACTCATCTCATAGTTTTTCGAACATTTAGAAAAAAGGAGAAATTGGAGGAGGATTGTAGACTAAGCATTTCTTCTTATCAACGTTTTGTGCCAATAAACAGTTATTAATCAGAGTTTAGCATTAATATTAATGATAATACATATCATGCATATTGGGACATTTCCAAGAAAATGGTTAGACAAATAATACATAACGGGGCAGCATATAAATAGTAGTGAACGGAAAGATTAAGAAGAAGGACTATATATAATTGATTTAATTGAAGTACTATTTATGATCACAGCGAGAGCTTTCGAACGAAACAACACAAAGTGGTGGGTTTGGTATAGTTAATATGATATTCAAAAGAGTTCCATACTGGTACAAGTCGATTACTAATAAATGAGAGATATTGAGAAGTAGATGATCGATAGGTTCCTAGTTTCATATTGTGGCCCCGAGTACGAGTAATTGTATTTGAAAATTGAAACAATGAGCGAGGGTCTAAGTCTACTAAATTATGGATAATCTTATATGTCATGATAATGTCGTTTTGGTTGATTTAATTGAAGTACAAAACGATTTTGGACTAGGAGATATTATTGAGCTATTAGGGTGAAATTATTCTACAATGATTAAATTAATGATACAATAAAGAGGAAGAAATATTTGTTTGCCTGCACATTATAGATGGAGGCCCTCGAATGTCTATGGAAATGCGTAAAATATCTTTTGTGTAAGGGATAAGTGATATGCAAGAAATTAGCGTCATCTATCCCTTGGCGTAGAGGTAAAAGTGCTGCCTAGTTAACGCAACGTCGCGGGTTCGAAACCTATTGCCGAACTTTCTTATTTTCAAAATTTCGCGCCTTTGCCTGTACAGTCAAGAATGATTCATTCATAATTCTAGCGATCAATAAGCTGAATTAGCATAAAATAATTTATGTATGATATGTAGAATAACTTTGGGTATCTTTCTGTCTTTACAGTTTGTTAACTAAAATATTGCTCGGACTCCACCTCTTAAGGTGATGATGGTCATCCATATATAAGTAAAAACCCGTACGAAAGCTAATCCTGCACCATTCTTTTGCGTGCTTGTGCCACCACGGCAGTTTGAACTCATATAATAATAGCAATGAAAGAAACGATATCCATCATTGCGGATTTGTTATATGATAACAATTAATATTATTACCATTGCACATCTGTGCATTCAAATCCAAATAAAAGATCGTTAAAAGTAACTTCATTGGCGATGTTATAAAAGCTGGCTGGAAGCGACGGACTGATCATGCAGAGTCAACTCTTGTATGTATTTGCTTACATTATGTGCCCCCAATGCATTCATTCTGTATTTCATCCTCATATTTTCCAACAATTTTTCATCGTAGAAAAAATCATAGACCATGTGCCTTTCCTCATTGGCAATAGTCTCTCGCAAACAAGAAAGCGAGAGAGCAGTGCCATATCGGGGAGTTTCAAATTAGCTATCGGTGTGCCTTTAAAGGGAGCGTAACCTCACTCAATTGTCTCTTCGACGCGCAATGCTCTCTCGTTGTTAGAGAACAGAAAAATAGTGCGCGCAATGAAGAGACCATTGAGTGAGGTAACGCTCCCTTTAACGACCCCTCAGTTTCAGATGAACTTCTTCACTTGCACTCTTTTCATCATCTCCCTGACTGTCGTAGCCTCACAGAACGACAAACAACAACCCGAGAATACATTCACCAATACAACGACGGCACCTCAATCGATCTTAAGGAATGCTACTGGATTCTGGAATAGCCTGAAGGAGGTATGCAAATGATACATAATGTTAATTTTATATTTTAAATTTGCATCATTTTGAAAATGGCAATTCACCAATCGAATAATAAGATCTCACGCTATTCAGATTTTCGTTTAAAATTAACAAAAATTCAAATTACACAAAAACGATGATTTTCAAATTCTGTCGAGAATTAAAACGTTTTAAAAACTCCATATTTCAGTTCTTTATCGGATCGAAGAACAACAACAGTACAATTGGTGATAATAATCAATCAGTGACTCACTTCTCCAATCGTTCATACATAGCAGAAGGCACAAGACAAGGCGTCAGAGCTCACAAACATTGAACAATAACAACACTATAATTGACAGGAATCGCCTTAGGCACTCCTTTAAACATTGCTCAATTCGCTATCTAGATAATTGATAAAAAAGTATTTACGAATATTTGCTGGTTGCACTACGTTACAGTTCGGTTTGCTTTTGTTCGTGGAACGGGAATTCCAATGCGTCACCACGTGTCAACATAATTTCTATTTCCTCGATATTTTTCGATTATAAGATGAACCTTGTAGTGTAGTGCAATAAAAATATATATTTTTGGAAAAATACTGAAATAGACTTTGCCTTGAATTTTGTAAAATATTTGCAAACGATTGGATGCGAGGTGGGAACGAACCAAGGACCAACATACTACATGCCTGCACATTGTACACCACACTACAAGGTTCATTAGACAGGGAACTGAATCTTAAATTTACCTACTAACAATAAGCCTCGAAATACAACATTTCTTTATCGATTTTCTCAAATACTAGAAGCTCATAGCAAGTAAACTCTACGGATTTCCAGACAGAATCACATTCAGAGCATTCCCTTGTAAGAAACTCAATCCCGCTTGGGATAGCTCACATGCCAAGGGGAATGAATAATCGCATGAGCAGCGAGCCACTCCTTACAGGTCACAAAAGCGAATGCTCATGAGTGATTTTCGTCACCCTAACACTCAAGGTCAGCCAGCGCGAAAGTTGAGATACGGTATTGTTGGGAACCGCAACGCGTCGAAATAAAGCTATAAAACTATTTTGAATAATGACGCGACGCTCGCTAAATGTCTGTTGATATTTGTGAATAATACTTTGATTAATATTTTGCATATTCTAATATCTTGCAGACCTATAGATGCATCTATGTTATTGGCGTTTGCAGCTAACTGTCACGATTGCGAAATTGATTTTTTTTTTCGCATTTTTTCAGTTCGTTTTTTTACTGATTTTCAAATCTTTTTTCAAAAAAATTCTGTGTTTAGAAGGTGCGTTCCTGCATTTAGCAATGACGCGTTATACCGTGGTTTCTTGAGCTTTGATGTGCATATGGCACCTTGCCAAAAAGGGGGTGCACGTCTTTTTGGCTTGTTTTTCCCGCCTTGCGGTTGCAGACTTTACCAGCGCATCTCACTAGAGCTATCAAGTTTTACAAGATCAAAAACATGCTGCCATGAAAAACCTTTGTGTAGCGATCCGAACCTTGTAGTTACAATTCCCGCCCGGTGCAAATCATTTTTCTTGTTATGCGGGAGACTTCAAGCGAAGTTCAATTAATTGATTACCCTCCAATCAATCAATAACCGCCGTGTATCTTATCTTATGTACTCTTTCTCGTATTTATTTTACTTTATAAAGTAAATTCAGAATTCGTCTCTTCATCTACCCTTCGACTTCTCCCCGGCATGATGAACGTTAATAAAAACACCGAAAAGGTTCGAATTTTCAATAAATATTCCAATATTGCTATAAATGAATTCTTTGTAGGGGTCATGTGTAGCTGTCTGTAACCCAATCAAAACACCCAAAACTGCTCAAAACGAAGCGGTAAGAATGGATCAAGGATTCCTGAATATTTTTAAAAACCAATGTTTAGACCATTAATTCTTCCTCAATCTACGCGGAGCACTATTCGAATGATATATTCATAGAAATTTTTAAACGTGCCGATTATCCCACTCTTCTTACACTCAAGAAAGTAAGCGTTTCACCCCTGTTTGAACATGGCTCATTCGAGACCAACTTTATAATCATAGGAAGGGGAATCATAGGAAATAGAAGGGAATGGATCATGAGGAATGAGGATACAAAGATAATGATGGTAGGTAGATCATTCTGGCATCTCCCTACTGAACACGGGATGTGAAAAAATCTTTGTATTGACCGTATAAAAGACACTTGTTTATTTGGTACGAGAGTAGCCAACCACTCCCACAAGCGACTTTCTTGTTTTGCATGATTCAGAAACTATGTCTGATCTCTTTTATATATAATATAGAGCGCGGCGAAGGTCAGCCGGGTTAGAGAGAGGCAGCGGAGAGGCAGCGGAGAGACAATCGAGAGGCGGGGCGAGATGTAGAAGGCTACATCTCACTCGCCTCTCGATTGTGACTTCCGTTCGTTAGCACCATTTGTCATTTTCTTATGCAAGTACATTTTATACGCACAATATGTGAAAATTATTCTCGACCAATATCTATTATGATTGTCGCAGGTTTGTCGTCGTTTCGAAGCTCTTCTATCTGATCCTCTTGTATGGATTGATATGTGTGAGAGTACAGGATGTACCCTTCCTCCCGCTTCTTTCAGAAGAAGTCTGAAAGAAAAGCGAGAAGAAATTGAGGAAATTTACGGAAAATTGCCTGAAATTTATGAAAGGATTTTCGAAAAGAATCCATTTAGGTTTGTTGTAGCTCGATTTAATATATTACCGCGTATTTTGATTGTGATCTTACCTGAGCACTAGATCTGCCTAAAATTAAAAAAAAAGAATAGAGCCCCGGCAAAATGGCTTTTTGCGCTTTAACTTTCGCGCTGCCGTTCTTTCATCTTGTGCACCAAATAGACATTCCGTTATCCTCCACGAGTGCCTCAGGGCTCAGGTATTCTTGGGATTGAGACGCAAACAAGGCGATCGATAATTAACATCAATCAATAATCAATTCCAGGTCAAATCTCGTGCCACCGCTCCTGTCTTCGGTAGAACAAATGAGGGAGAAGTATGGCTGGATTGTTTTCGAAGAGGACAAAAAGTAACCATCATTGTTTTTCGAGCCTTTTCAAGAAGCAGTTCTCGAATTATACATGCCATTTTAGTTACATTTGTAGGGTCGAAGAAGAAGATGTGAAGGGAGAAGAGCCAATTACTCGTTGTATTTCTTCTAGTGGTGAAAGTATGCTATGGATTGATATCGATCTAGAAAAGGAAGGTGTGCCGGTTAGTTCCTACTGTATCAATATTACTCTTGCGCATCATGCGTTTGTGAATCAGGCCCTAAACGAAGTGCTAGTTTTGAGTGTACAAAGTCTCCAAAGTCTTTGTTCTATGCATGTCATACGTCCTTTTTTTGCTAGGACAGTTGTAAACAATTTGAAAATTTTATCGATTGATCGACTAAATTATTGATTATTGGTTTTCAGGAATGGATTCTCGATCACGTTCGACCTCGGATTGTAGTGAGCTATTGGGTGAGGCCTCAGGAGCATTGCACATCCATGTTCAGGGTATGATATACCATATTTATTTAATAATATATATTTATTTAGTATTTAACTAATGTATTATGTTGGTGAATAAGTTTCTTACTTCGAGAGGTTTTTGGTGAAGCCAATCGCTTCATAAATCTCGTTACGACGTATATTTGCAGTTTACTACTCATTTACAAAAGCGTGATGGGCAATGTGTTAATGATGAATACCGTTGCAAGTCATGGCACCAAAGGACAAGTACGGTGTACCTTTCATTTTAAACGTTAAAATTAATCCGTTAAAGGGAGTGTAAAGGATGGTCTCTAAAATGCTTTCTCGTTGTTAGAGAACAACGAAACAGCGAAGTTGACTATGAGAAAGTTGAACTGACCCTTTACAAGGGAACCACTTAACCATAACCCATTTTTCTCTAATTTTGATTTCTTGACGTGAATCTTCATGGAATAAGGTTTCCGAAAATATAGGTCAAAAGATGCACATTCGCGTTTTAACCCCATTTTTCGGCTTCTGAAAAAAAACACTAGATTTACATCTCACCCCCTCTTTCTTGCCGCAGAAAAGACTCTTGCAAGGAAGTTTTGGTTAGACAGCTGGTCGAGTAGTGTAGTGGTCTGGAGCGCTTGCGCTCACTCAGTCTTTTGGTTTTTCAATTCCTCAATGAAGCAAATATTTTTGACATATTTAATTTGAAAATTTTTCTTGGACCGAAACAATAATTCAATAAACTTCAACTATGAAAACAACTATAGAAACTGTGAACATTACTTGCTTTGTGGTGAGAAGGGATGAAGCCTTCTGGAACATGAAACTACCCTTATAAAAGCCATAGGAAATGAAACCAGCTAACCCGAATGACCAGTGCATTTGGTATACAAAGCGAGGGAGATTATAACGTTGGGTAATTTTGTAATCATTTTGTAATGTAATTTTGTAATGTAATCAGTTGTTTTCCTAATTCAAGTTTATTGGGTTATTGTTTCGATTAAAGAAAAATTTTCAAATTAAAACTATCGTTTTTACGATCCATAGAAAAAACAGCAAAAATATTTGCTTTCATTGAGGAATTGAACCACAAAAAGACTGAGTGAGCGCAAGCGCTCCAGACCACTACACCACTAGACAGAAAAGACTACCCATACGGCGATCGATGACTTCGGAATCATAACTTAGACACTGATCATTAAAGATCCAGACTTTTATCACCATTGCCTTGTAACATTGACTTTGAAATCGATGATTTGTATACCATCAGAATACGCAAGATCACTTTCAATACTTTTATTTTGTAAATTATGCGAAGGAATCGAGACTCAGAAAACGAGAAAGAAGAATTGAAATTATAGAACCGATCAATTGAGCAACGAGCGCGCGGAATGATCTTTGCATAATCATAAATTAGCTCACTCTCTATTGATGCAAATTAGTTTTGGAACCCGACGATTTATAACCGTCGATTAGAAACTGACGATTTGGAACCATAATTCAAAACTTGAACTTCGTAACCCAGTTGATAAAAATGGAATAACTTCAATATTATCGATCAATATTATATATATTTAACGCGATCCCATATATGCAAATCTTGCAAACGTAAGAGACACTTGTATGTAAAACAATGAAATTTGGATCTCAATCAGAGATCAAACGATCAAAATCCGCATGGCTAGACGATAATATTGAAGTTATTCCATTTTTATCAACTTGGTTACGAAGTTCAAGTTTTGAAATTATGGTTCTAAATAGTTAGTTTCCAGTCGACGGTTATAAATCGTCGGGTTCCAAAACTAATTTGCATCAATAGAGAGTGAGCTAATTGATGATTATGCAAAGATCATTCCGCGCGCTCGTTGATCAAATGATCAGTTCTTCAATTGCAATTCTTAATAGATAGTAATTACTTCGTCCTTTCCAAGCTGAAAATTGTCTATGTGAAAGTTTTAGCGGTGAGATTCCCTAAGGAGTCGTTTTAATCAGTTGATTTCAAATCAAAGTTTTTCTAACTTTATTTCTGTGACAAACTTTCATCAAAAGTAGTTTGCTAAATTTTGATTCCGAAGTCATCGATCGCCACCCATACTGGTACAAAAAGATGGTGTACTGGCTCGCCTATATGCAGATGACATTAAGATATACAAATCATTCAGTAGTGGGGATCCTCCTCAACCCCTTCAAACTGCTGTTGACACTATTGTTAAATGGTCAAACGACTGGCAATTACCTCTAGCATCCCATAAATGTAACTCCCTACACCTAGGTAGAGCGAATCCTTCAAGAGTCTATACTATTGGAGGCATTAATCTAAATCAAAAAGAAGTAGTCAAAGATCTAGGATTCATAGTTCAAAGAAGCCTGACTTTCTCGGATCATTGTAGAGCAATATCAATCAAAGCGAAATCAGGCCGTCACATAATTATGCGGGCTCTAAGAACTAATAACCCGATAATTCTACTTAAAGCATATTCAACCTATATTAGGCCTATTCTAGAGAGTGCTTGCACTGTATTCAATCCCTACAAGAAAAAAGACATAAAAATATTGGAAAAGTGCAAAATTATTTCACAAGAAGAGTGTTTGCTCGTTGCTACAAATCTTCGTGGGAGAATATGCCAAGTAGTAGTGCACGTAATGCAAAACTCGTTCTTGATACCCTCGAACTGCGCAGGTTAAACGTCGATTTAAAAATGTCTATGAAACTACTAAGAGGAAAAATTAAGATCTCAAACAATAAATCTCACTATTTTAAAACCTATGCTACAAGGAATGGATTAAACTTCTCCGACGCTGGGTCTCGTTTCCAATACAGGCATAACAGTTTCTTCTTGCGAGCGGCACGTTTACTTACTCGGCCCGAAAACAGAATACGCTTTTAAAATTAAAATTAATGACTGATCAGTTCCATGCATTTCTTATTCTTATCTTCATCATATATTCGATCTCCTCCAGTCCCTTCCTCCATCCTCACATTTTTGTAAGATTGATCTTTCACTTTTACAACTACAACTATTTATTTATTTATTGTTTGTTCATTACATGTTTACCTATTATGGTGAATAAATTATTATTAGACCAGCTGTCTCCCTAAATTTCCTTCCGAGAGTCTATTCTGTGGCAAGAAAGAGGGGGTGAGATGCAAATCTAGTGCTTTTTTCAGAAGCCGAAAAATGGGCTTAAAACGCGAATGTGATTCTTTTGACCTACCTTTTCGGAATACTTATTCCATCAAGATTCGCGTCAAGAAATCAAAATTGGAAAAAAATGGGATATGATTAAGTGGTTCCCTTGTTAGTCTTATTGTTAGAAATAGTTGTTTTATTAAAATGTCATTAATTAGAAGTAATTATACTAAATTCTAATAAAATACGCACCTCGATAATACAGTGATTATTTCAGATGTTGACTATGAGAAAGTTGAACTGACTTTTAAAGATTATTCAATCGGTGCTAGAAAGATATGGATTCTCGCAGAAGAAAGGGGTCTGAGGTCCGTGCCCGAAGTCTCGAGAGTCTACGGAGTCAAGATTGCGAATCTTCGGGTACTGCACTTTTATTACTGAATACACTTAGAGAAAACACACATAAGTATTATATTTAACACTTTTTGGGTGTTAAAATAGCTCAAAAAGTGATAGATATAACATCTTTTGTGCTGTGATATAACATCTTTTGTGCTCTTTTCTCTGCGTGGATAGGATAGATGGATTACTCTAGATACAGTTGATAAATTACTGTGTACACAAGAGATTAATTACTGTAGATACGATATATAAATTACTGCATATACATCAGAAAGAATAGTTTAATTACGGTAAATGCATTAATGAAAGTGCCGTAGATGAATTAATGTGGGTACGGTAAATGGACTCTCTAGATATCATAGTTTGGTTATTGTTATAAGCTATGAGTAATGTATTGTATTGGATTTTTGAATGACATTTCCCAATAAAGATAATTGTTCATAGGTTCGTATCGAAATGCCGAGTGAGGTGAGATGGCTTACTGAAGAGATGTTTCCTGATCGTAAGAAACGTTAAATGGTTGAATAACTCTTTTATTTGCTTCTTTCTCCTTTTATTTACCTATAACTATATCTAAATACTCTCTATCCCACTTTGATAATCTTATTTTGATAATAAATTTGTCGAATAATCAGATATCTACACGAAATTGATCTTTGATCTTCGATAAGGCGATTTCTTTTATTAAATAACTGTTATTAATCGATACCTTGTTATGTTTTTGGACGTGTACACAATCAATAATCTTGATTATTTATTAACATTGTTGATTTAGCCTGTTACTACATCACATACTTTTCGAAGAAATTTATTAATTGTAAACTATGTTTCGCTAATTCTATCTGAATTGTATTTTTAAAACTGTGATTTTATCTTTGATCTTCGAGGAAATGATTTTATTTAACAATGTTCTGCTAATTCAATCTGGTGTGCCTGTTACGAATCAATAAACATAATCGATTATACGAGATATAGAATAATCACACAATATAAATAATACAATATTTTTTCGTTATGATGTAAACAAGTTAGAGAACGGGGAAGATTATGAGAGAATCAGAGAATTTAAGGGATCGTGTCCTCTCTCAATGGTCTTTACATTGTGCATACTATTTCTCTGTTCTCTAACAACGAGAAAGCATTGCAAGTCGAAGAGACCATTGAGAGAGGTTACGCTCCCTTTAAACTGTTCATAACAGACTGCTAACAGTATTATAGAGGTTCATCACATGTATCGAAAGATATCGTTGACATTAATTCATTATATTTTTGAATCTTGCTATGCGTATTGAACGTACAAGTTTTAGGCCATTTAGAGAGTGCATGTCCGATTTGCATGCTTGACTCACGCAATTTCCCATTGTCCCTCACGCAAATTGTCATATAATATAATCATTATACTACGTGTTAATCGTGGCGCGAGTTGGTCGTGCAAGGTCTCTCTCTATAATTTAGAATTCGGTCTTCTACATCTTCAACGTTTGCCTCTTCATCATTAGTTCGGACAAGAATATGAAGAAGGTATGAAGTTCAAATAATTTTATTTAAAATGTAATTTACAAAATTATTCGTAGGCATGGCGCCAGCGTGAAGCTTCATCAAATGCACGTAAACCTACAACTCGTACCAAGAAAAGAAATGGGTTTGAAATGATCACGTCTTCTCTAATGTTTATGAATTATAATACGTTCAGTCGAATACTTCAACTTCAATAAAAGCAGACATTTTTCCTGATGTCGTCTTGCAAGAGATCTTCAAGCGTACCGATTATCGTACCCTTTGTAGTCTAAAGCAAGTAAGTAAGTAGCAAGTAGTAAGTTTTATTTGATAGTATTGTCACTGCTACCGATGAACTTGTGCCTATGGCTTGATTTGATCTAAATCAATCGAGTTTTGAGCACTTAGAAATGCGTTAAATTAAAAGTTCGCATTTTCACACGTCATTGTGCTTTGCGTGATTTGTCATTGCTAATTTAAATCAATAAGCATATTATTATTAACTCAGGTTTGTCGTCGTTTCAACACTCTTTTATCCGATCCTCTACTATGGATTGAGATGTGTGAGATGAATGGTCGCATTCTTCCTTCCATTTCATTTAGAAGAAGTTTATTGGAGAACCGAAAAGAGATCAAGAAAACTTATGGGATATCACCACAAATCGAATATGAACGGATTTTCGTGAAGAATCCATTTGGGCATGCTGTTGCTCGATTTACATTACTCTCGTGCATTTTGATTGTAATCATACCTGCGTCCAAGCTACATGCTGAAATGAAGAAAAAAAGATTACTGCCACCCTTACATTTTCTCTTTTGTTCATTCGTTTTTTTTTCGGTTCCTTGATTACCAAAAATGCCAATTTTTTTAATGGTGGTATTCTTGTGATTGAGACACACTCAGAACAATCGATAATGAGCATCAATCAATAATCAATTTCAGGCCAAATCTCGTGCACGTTAGTTCAGAGTGTACAATAAGGGATAAAGTGAAATCTCCGGTCGGGATTCGAACCCGTACCCTTTGGGAGGAGAGGCGGCCTTCTTACCAATGCGCCACGATCACCCTTCCCTCCCTTCTCTACTCATATTATTTTGAACTTACGCGCGGACCATTTTTCCAGTCCGGTTGTCGCAATTTGAATACACCTACTGTTTATAGGCGCTGTATGCGTGGACCATACCATATATTTCGTACACGATTATTCATTTTGAGATAATTCCTATTTCCCGGCTATTGTACAGACTCTCTTATGATTGAACTAACGTGCGTGCCATCGCTTCTGTCTTCCATAGGGCTAATGAAGAATAAGTATGGCTGGGTATTCGGAGGAGAGACTTATATTGAGCGTATAAAAATCACTTGTATTATTTGTAGAAGAGAGTATTTCTTGTTTTGCATGGCAAGAAACTATGCCGATCTCTTTTATATATCATATAGCGCGCGGCGAAGGTCAGCCGGGTTAGAGAGAGGCAGCGGAGGGACAATCGAGAGGCGGGGCGAGATGTAGAAGGATACATCTCGCCCGCCTCTCGATTGTGACTTCCGTTCGTTAGCACCGTTTGTCATTTTCTTATGCAAGTACATTTTATACGCACAATATGAGGTCCTCATTCATTCCCTATTTCATTTCTTCTTTGATGGCTCCTGCAGGGATAATAAAAAAAGAGTAACCGGCGCACTTAGATTGTTTAATATAGATAGCCATAATTGAGATTTATAATGCCGTGGGCACACCCAGTAAGGATCCTCAAATGATGGGGAGGGATGAGAGCTGAAGGGTAGTGTGTGAGCTGTTGTATAGTGGTTATCGTGCGCGCTCACAACTTTTTGCACACAAGTTTGATTCCCCCGTGAACATTTTTGTTAGTGCAGTAATTTGATAATTAACATTTATGTTTAAATAGATATTGACTCCAATATTTCTATTTATTTACGTTTTTTTGCGACGGCCCACGAATATTTTCGAGAATATACTGTGAAGGCAGGATTGTGGCTATAGTCATATACAGTGTAGCCTAAAAGTCATGGGACACTTTTTCATTTTTTTATAACTTTTGATCCAGAAAAGCAATCAAGCTGATCTTTTCAGTAAATGTACAGAATTTATCAGGGAATATTATCATGATGTGTTGGCATAATTAAATTAATTCACTGATGCGTAGTGATGACGCTATCGAAATACACTTTTTTGAAAATTTACATTTCTAAGAGATTTCATCAAAAGACACGGCGGTTCTATGGAGAGAAATCCCTACATTTAACTTTGGCTTGAAGCCTCTTGCATTACGAAAAATCGGCAAAGTTGATTTGCACTAGGCGGGATTCGAACCTACGAGGTTCGGATAGATACACAAAAGCTCTATCGACTAAGCCATATCGGCATGTCTCGCGAATCGTAAAACTCGATGATAGGTCTAGTCAGAAGCGAGCGCCCAGATATACCGTAGTCAACTTTCGCGCTGGGAGAACCTAGATGTTTTACTGCTTATCATCACCCAGTTTGCGATACTTTCTTTCTCCGGCAAGAGCTTCTTAGTTACTATCATTGAGCCGCCGGGAAAGAGGTGCAGGAACGAGAACTGCGAGGGAGAGAAAGCTCAAGTTTAAGCGTACGCGATGTAACCGAGTAGATCTCAGCAGAACGTTAACTATGGGTCTGAAAGGAATCAGAACAAAACCAAAATGAGGAAAATAAATATATGATAAGTAAAAAAGCTACCTGCTGAGGAACCATAGTTTTAAAAGGCCTGTCCTTTGAACGGTAGGATCTCAAAATCAGTCCTTCCAAAAAATTGCCCAGGGACGAATGACTACCATAATCTGTGGATAAACATCATTCGCCACTTGCATTATTTTGTCCCTTATTGTTTGAACGGGTCGTTAGCATATCGATAACTTATAGACTATAAGCTGAATTTTCAGTTTTGAGGCTCAAATTCGTAGAACATTTACAGCTTGAAATCGGAGACGTCCCAATGCCTCTTTTGATGGAATCTCTTATTTTCAAAGCACCTATAAATATTAGAGATGTTCAGAAAAGTTTTTACTATATCACTGAAGATCGTTGCCTACAATTTTTCAAACCATTTTGCGAAAACCGAGATGACAAGAGTTTCATTGTATATTTATCTTCTTTTAACAGAAAATAGCAAAAAATACATTTTAAAGAAGTATCACTGTCGAAAAACCGTTATTTTCGCTCGTCCCATCCATTTTCCTGATATCGTATCAGTAATAAGATTTTTTAGTATTTTTGATAATGTTTGTGGTTATTTCGTAAAATAGTTTAGTGAAAATACGGTGAATCACATGAAAATATAATTTAAAGTAATATTTGAGGCGAAAAAAAAGTTGCAAAAATTTATGCCCGGACCAGGATTCGAACCTGCGTCGGCGTTTGGGCGTTAGAATGGGGTTAGAATTCATAACGGTTTTTCGAAAGTGATACTTCTTTAAAATGTATTTTTTGCTATTTTCTGTTAAAAGAAGATAAATATACAATGAAACTCTTGTCATCTCGGTTTTCGCAAAATGGTTTGAAAAATTGTAGGCAACGATCAAAGATCAAAGTACAAAGATCAGAGACCAAACTTCAGTGATATAGTAAAAACTTTTCTGAATATTTATAGGTGCTTTGAAAATAAGAGATTCCATCAAAAGAGGCATTGGGACGTCTCCGATTTCAAGCTGTAAATGTTCTACGAATTTGAGCCTCAAAACTGAAAATTCAGCTTATAGTCTATAAGTTATCGATATGCTAACGACCCGTTCAAACAATAAGGGACAAAATAATGCAAGTGGCGAATGATGTTTATCCACAGATTATGGTAGTCATTCGTGCCCTGGGCAATTTTTTGGAAGGACTGATTTTGAGATCCTACCGTTCAAAGGACAGGCCTTTTAAAACTATGGTTCCTCAGCAGGTAGCTTTTTTACGTATCATATATTTATTTTCCTCATTTTGGTTTTGTTCTGATTCCTTTCAGACCCATAGTTAACGTTCTGCTGAGATCTACTCGGTTACATCGCGTACGCTTAAACTTGAGCTTTCTCTCCCTCGCAGTTCTCGTTCCTGCACTTCTTTCACGGCGGCTCAATGATAGTAACTAAGAAGCTCTTGCCGGAGAAAGAAAGTATCGCAAACTGAGTGATGATAAGCAGTAAAACATCTAGGTTCTCCCAGCGCGAAAGTTGACTACGGTATATCTGGGCGCTCGCTTCTGACTAGACCTATCATCGAGTTTTACGATTCGCGAGACATGCCGATATGGCTTAGTCGATAGAGCTTTTGTGTATCTATCCGAACCTCGTAGGTTCGAATCCCGCCTAGTGCAAATCAACTTTGCCGATTTTTCGTAATGCAAGAGGCTTCAAGCCAAAGTTAAATGTAGGGATTTCTCTCCATTGAACCGCCGTGTCTTTTGATGAAATCTCTTATTTTCAAAGCACCTATATCTGTTAGAAATGTTCTGAAAAGTTTTTACTATATTGCTGAAGTTTGGTCTCTGATCTTTGTACTTTGATCTTTGATCGTTGTCTACAATTTTTCAAAAAATTTGCGAAAACCGAAATGATAATAGTTTCATTGTATATTTATCTTCTTTTAACAGAAAATAGCAAAAAATACATTTTAAAGAAGTATCACTGTCGAAAAATCGTTATTTTCGCTCGTCCCATCCATTTTCCTGATATTGTATCAGTAATAAGATTTTTTAGTATTTCTGATAATGTTTGTGGATATTTCGTAAAATACATTAGTGAAAATACGGTGAATCACATGAAAATATAATTTAAAGGAATATTTGAGGCGAAAAAAAAGTTGCAAAAATTTATGCCCGGACCTGGATTCGAACCTGCGTCGGCGTTTGGGCGTTAGAATGGGGTTAGAATTCCCTTGATATCACTATGACTGCCTTGTAGCTGGTCGAAATAAGTGTGATATTCGGATAGCCCATCCATTTTTACATAACATATCAAAGATCCAGGAATAGGAAATGAGAGTAACATGGTAAGCAATGAGATCAAAGCAAAAAAACCTGGTCAAAAATTGGAAAATCGGTAATTTCTCGAACACAAAGTTATGAAAACTTCTGAAACTTGGTATTCTTATATAACTTTGGATCCTCTATCGAGTGATATATAACATGCTATGGAATTCACACTTTTATTTTTCATTTGGGCCAACTTTTTGGCTGGAGTGTATACCCTCCCTAGGGACTCTAACCATCAAATATGAGTTACCTAGGATGATTATGAAACATTGTGCCATGCCCCCACCGCCCTTATGGAGAACGCGTTTTAAAGAGAAATGCGAAATTTTCATGAGTCGACAAAGTTCACTAAGTCTGATGCGCAGGTCCCGGACTTCGGAATGGGACATATACCATTCGATAGGTCTACACAATAGAAGACTTTTTCATGTTAACCGTTGGGCAAAATGCCCCTGGAGGGTAGAGTAATTTTTTTTTTCGCCATACAACATGACCAAGTTTTTGTGAGATCGAGAACATTCAGGGGTGGCCGGACGGATAAGATACCTAACGAATGGTATATGTCTTATCCCGAAGACCGGCGAACCAGACTTCCCTTGAAAGAACATACTTACCATTCTTACAACTGTTGGAGTTTAGCGTATATGAAACATTTTTTAGTTCAATTTTATTTCATTTTAAAGCATTAATTTGAGAAAAAAATATACTTTACGGATTTTACGGATTGAATTTTGCGGAATCTGTAAAATAAAAAATTAGACGGATGAATTCGTAAAATCCGTAATCATAAAATACCCGCCCTGGTCCCCACAAGAAGAAGTTTTATCGCAAACTGAGTGTTGATAGGAACATAAATGCATGCATTAACAATAAAAGTCCTACTTGCGCGAGTTTGAGATACAGTATTGTTGGGAACCGCAACGCGTCAAAATGACGCTACACTACTATTTTGAATAATGACCCGACGCTCGCTAAATGCAGTGAAAGCCCCTATATTTCTTTATGTCTGTTGATATCTGCGAATAAGACTTTTATTAATATTTCGTATATCACGGATCTCCTGTAAGAATGAAAGAAGCCATGCGACCGTTTAAAAAAAATTTTCTCCGATTTGGCTGATACTTGGTTCATTAATCATAATGAGGGAAACGAGAAGGCCCAACCACTTGTTTTCGCCAAATTAATAACCAAATAACCAACCAATTAATAACCAACCAATTAATAACCAATTAATAACCAAATTAATTAATAACGAGTAAAAATCGTACCTTTTGTGGAAAAATTTTGAGAAAATTTGCTTTTTGTACCCAAAAAATCAGTTTTTCGAATAAAACAGGTAGAAGATGGCGTTTTCGCTCATACATTTTGATGAGTAACTTCTAGATTAGTTCATTTCGAGTCGATTGAAAAAAAAATTTCACGCTGTAGGTCAAAATCTGAGTGAGATATGACTCCCCAAAGTGGTAGATCAAAAAATCGATCCTCTTCCATTCGCAGTTTTCCGTAATAACGTCAATCTCTATATATTGCAATATTTTAGTCGTTCTTCCTATTTTATTCAATATTTATTATTTATAGAATATCGTTTTCTCTTGTTCAAGAATCGATTTATTATTATTAATTCCTCCCATCTTTACTTTTCTCCACGGCATAATGAACGTTAACAACCCCACCGAAAAGGTAATTTTTATTAATTAATATTTTTATATTTTAATATTGGTTTTAGGGAAGCCGTAAGCGGCCATATGAAGCTGTCGGCAATCCATCTAAGACACTCAAGAATGCTCAAGAGGAAAAGGTAAGAGTCAAGCTTTTCAGAATATTTTAAAGAAAAAAATCAATGTTTAGACCATTAATTCTTCTTCAATCAAGCTCTATCCCAATGATATATTCATAGAAATTTTTAAACGTGCTGATTATCTTACACTCCTCGCGCTCAAAAAAGTAAGCGTTTCACCCCAGTTGTAGCAAAGAAGACTGTCTATTAAAATCGCTCATAGAGAGCGAAGGACTAGAAAAGACGCTGTTGGAGAGTAGAAATTTATTCAAAAGTAAAAAAAAACATCCCTTGCGTGAATAAATGGTTCATATTTTTCGTTTAATCATTGATTCATGGGAAGTATTTCGACACTTTTTGCTATGTTTCCTTTTAAATTAACTAAAATTACTCCTTTTCTTAACCAAATTATACTTGCATGTTATCGAATTCATTCTGGATAATAATAATATAATAATAATTTATATTTGAATAAATGAATGAAATGAATGAACAATAAATGAATGTCGACCAAAACATATTATGATTGTCACAGGTTTGTCGTCGTTTCGAAGCTCTTCTATCTGATCCTCTTGTATGGATCGATATTTGTGAGACTTCTGGATGTACCCTTCCTCCCACTTCATTCAGAAGAAGTCTGCAATTAAAACGAGAAGAGATTAACGAAAACAATGGAAATTTGCCGGAAATCGATTATGAAAAGATTTTCGCGAACAATCCATTTAGGTATGTTTTTGCTCTATTCAAAATATTCGTGAATTTGGACTGTGATCATACTTGAGACCTGACTAGCCAAATTTTTTTTAAAGGTGGTATTCTTGTGATTGAGACACAATCAGAACAATCGATAATGAGCATCAATCAATAATCATTTTCAGGCCAAATCTCGTGCCACCGCTCCTATCTTCAGAACAAATGAATGATAAGTATGGCTGGCAATTCAGAGGAGACATAGAGTAACCATCATTTTTTCAAGATTTTCCAGGGGAGCGGTTCTCGAATTAGACGTGTCATTTTAGTTACAGTATGAAAAGAATATGTTAATCAATTAATAATTCTCATTTGTAGGGTCGAAGAAGAAGATGTGAAGGGTGAAGAGCCAATTA
Organism: Parapristionchus giblindavisi; assembly: GCA_943737045.1. NCBI lineage: Eukaryota > Metazoa > Nematoda > Chromadorea > Rhabditida > Diplogasteridae > Parapristionchus > Parapristionchus giblindavisi. Next base: position 1,631,480 of record CALSFV010000009.1, read on the forward strand.
CTCGTTGTATTTCTTCTATTGGTGAAAGTACGATAATGCTTACAATCTATCTGGAAAAGGAAGGTGTGCCGGTTAGTTCTTACTTAAAGGTGGTGTCCCACGAATATTTTCGTGAACAAACTGTGAAGACAGAAATGTAGCAAAAGTAATTCTACATAAAGTACACTATTTATTTTATGCTGATTCAGCTTATTGATTGCTAGAAACATCAATGAACCATCAGGCCCGGTTCAGGGAAGGGCGCTCTTTTTGAAAATTGAGGAAATTCTGCAATAGGTTTCGAACTTGCGTCCAATGCTTAACGAGTCTGAACGTTTGCCACTGCGCTATGGGGTAGATGTGTGGCAGCGCTAACTTTTCGCATATTACTTTGCATTCTCGCAAGAGGGGTGTAGTGATTTAGGTGAACATTCGCGTATGAACAACATTTTCTGAGGAGTAGAATCCGCTATGCAAGCCAATCGAGCTAATTCATTCCTATGAGAAAATCGAAATTTCCGACACCACTGATTGGGCAAAAATGTCATAACTTTGTATTCAGTGAAGCTGCAGGCTTCAAACTTAGCAGAGTAATAGCCCATAAGTTGTACAAACTCTCTCCGAGTATGAACCCGATCCGTTGAATTTTGAGAAATTTCGAAATTTTATTTTTGCTCATTTTTCGAGGTACAGGAAGTACCTGCTCAGGTTAACTTGTATTCTTTTTAACAGCTAGATGTCTTCTATATATAGTAGACGACAGTTTACAATTGTTTCATGAAATATCGAGTTCATCGAGAGAAATTAAAATCGGAGAAATGAGGGTGAAAATCGTTAGGGCACGATTTTCTAAAAAAAATAAAATGATTTTTTCTGGGACTAAAAGAACATTGATAGCCATTCTATTATATCAGAAAACAGAATAAGCTTTTAAAAATTAAAATTAATGACTGATCAGTTCCATGCATTTCTTATTCTTATCTTCATCATATATTCGATCTCCTCCAGTCCCTTCCTCCATCCTCACATTTTTGTAAGATTGATCTTTCACTTTTATAACTACAACTATTTATTTATTTATTGTTTGTTCATTACATGTTTACCTATTATGGTGAATAAATTATTATTATTATATGGATCATCTTTCCCTCTTTACGATAATTGTCGAGGCATGTTTGAGCATAATCGACAAATTCTAAGAATTTCGAAAATATCGTGAAAAAAATTCTAACTTTTTTCTACCTCCTTTACACAATTATAGCTTCTCTCGAAGAACTGAATATTTCTTGAAACAATGGTAAACTGTCGTCTACTATATATAGAAGACATCTGGCTGTTAAAAAGAATACAAGTTAACCTGAGCAAGTACTTCCTGTACCTCGAAAAATGAGAAAAATAAAATTTCTAAATTTCTCAAAATTCAACGGATCGGGCTCATACTCAGAGAGTTTTTGCGCAACTCATGTATTATTATCTCTGCTGATTACAGAGTTATGACATTATTTTTGCCCAATATCAGGGGTTTCAAAAATTTCGATTTTCTCATAGAATGAGTTAGCTCGAATGGCTTGCATAGCGCAATCTACTCATCAGTAAATATTTTCATGCATTGTCAACAACAAGCCTCAGAAAAATTCAGCTGAGGAAATAGTCTCCGCTGAGTAAGTACTAATTGATTGCATCATCACTACGAAATAATACGACGAGTAATTATAACAACGGGAGAAGGATAAGATGCCCACGTGCACTATAGTATCCTGCCAAAACATGAGCCCGATTGCTCATCTGACAAGGGGATGGTCGCAACTGGTCCTGGCCATATGAGATGGCAATTACATGGATAGGATCAGTTTTCGATGCTGATTACGAATCCGTTTTCAGAAAGTGCCTAATCGACCTGATTTTCGAGGAAATCGATATTTTAATTCGGAAAATCGTGTGGTTTCCTGCGCAAACCGTCCGGGTGGGCTGGTGTACTCATCTATAAACTCTCACAATAGTTTACCTTACATTGCCGGATCTTTCCGATGCAATCCAGATAGTTTGTGAAGGAAACTACACGACTTTTCGAATTAACAAGCCAAATTTCAACACCGATTTTCTCGGAACAGAGGTCGATTAGGCATTTTCTGAACATGGATTCGTAATCAGCATCGAAAACTGATCCTTGTCATGTTATTGCCACCTCATATGACCAGGACCAGTCGCGACCATCCCCTTGTGAGTCAAAAGTTGTGACAATGGAAAATTTTTGCCGTTGACTTTTGTCTGCTACTGTAACACTTCACACGTCTTAAATGCTGCGAGTTACACCTATTTTCTTTTTTTTCAGTTGTGAACAATTTGTAAATATTATCGATTGATCGACTAAAATGTTGATTATTGATTATCAGGATTGGATTCTCGATCACATTCGACCTCGGATTGTAGTGAGCTATTGGGTGAGGCCTCAGGATTATTGTACTTCCAACTACTTGGTATGATGAACCATTTTAAATCCCCCTAAGATGCCACACTTAGAGAAACATTCTCTTACAACTTAGTTAGTTTACTCCAGTCCCCGGTACTATCTCGAGCGTAAGAATAACATCTAACGTGTATTTTTGAAAGAGTTTGGAGTCAGCTACACAGTAATTAATGCATTATGTTGGTGAATAAGTTTGTTACTTTTTGAGAGGTTTATTTGCGAGGCCAATCAATACTTAAATCACGTTACTGTATATATTTGCAGTTTATTACTCAGTTACTTAAGCCTGATGAGCACTGTGCTGAGCAATGTGCTAATGATGCTCCGGCTCGTTCCAAGTACCATTGGAGCTCGTGGAGCCAAAGGACAAGTACGGTGTACCTTTCATTTTAAACGTTTTTGAAGATTATTCAATCGGTGCTAGAGACATCTTGATTTTCGCGAAAGAAAGGAATCCGATGTACTTGCATGGAGCATACGGAGTCAAGCTTGCTAACCTTCGGGTATGGTACCTTGATTACTGAAGACACTCAGAGAAAAGAGGTGTAACTCACAGCACATAAGACCTGTGAAGTGTAATATTCAACACTTTTTGGGTGTTAAAATAGCTCAAAAAGTGATAAATATAACACTCTTATGTGCTGTGGGTTACACCTCTTTTCTCTGTGTGGATAGGATAGATGGATTACTCTAGATACACTTGATAAATTGCTGTGTACACAAGAGATTAATTACTGTATATTTGATATTTTTTTTATTTATTTATCGTACACCGCAAGGGTGTTTCAACAAGTACAAAGTGTTCGAGTGCAAGAAAAAATATGTGAAAGAATAAAATTATTTAAAGAGAGGTGGATGGGGATGGGGGGGGAAGGTGAGAGATCAATTGATCACTCCTTCTGCTACAGTCAGGAAGAGTGAAGAGGGGAGGAGCCTCTTGTGCGCTGGAGCGGCCGCAAATCCAATTTATATCGTATTGGATCTCTGAGTGAGCAGGGAGGGAGAGATCAAAGATTAGGTCGACCGGGAAGAAGGGGCGGGGATTACAAATTTGGGACAGCAGAACAGAGCCGAAAACAATTAGATGACGTTTAATACAAGGGATCGACAATTTAGGGTCACAGATGGTGTGTAGTTTATTCAAAAATCGAGATGTTCTATGGGAGAATGATGCTTTTAGGTTTTCTCTAATGGACTTGGGGATGTGGAGAACAAAAGCATTTTTACGATGACTAATAGATCGATATGTATATAAACGACTAATAGGAAGGTCTACAATACGAGCGAATATTTTAAGAGCTAGAATGATATCGGAAACAATTCGACGAACATAGAGACTAGGCAGTGCATAGAATGATAGTCTATTTACATAAGAAAGGTATACAATTTTAGAACGAGAACAACGATAGAAAAGTAAGCGAGTAAATAAATGCTGAACCTTTTCTAATCTACGGATTCTACCTTAGCTGAAGGGGACAGATGGGGGAAGCATATTCTTAGATGGGAATAATGAAAGATTGATAGGCACGAATATAAGGTTCAGGTAAAGTACATGTGACACTACGAAAGAGAAGGTAAATAAGAGATGAAGCTTTATTGCAAATAGTAGAGATGTGGGTATCGAAATTGAGAGAATCATCAATAAGGACCCCTAGGTCCTTAACAGAAGTGGTGTGGGGTAGGTCAATAGAATTAAGTTGGTACTTATGGTAGGGATTGTTTTTGCCTAAATAAATAACGTTGCATTTGTTTGTAGCAACTTCAGATAAATTAGTTCATATATGCACTTCAGAAAGAATAGTTTAATTACGGTAAATATATTAATCTAAGTGCTATGGATGAAGTAATGTGTGTCCGTGATGGACAGACTAGATATCATAGTTTGGTTGTTGTTATAAGCTATGAGTATTCGATTGTTTTGGATTTTTGAATTACATTTCCCAATAAAGATAATTTTCATAGGTTCGTATCGAAATGCCGAATGAGGTGAGATGGCTTACTGAAGAGATGTTTCCTGATCCCAAGAGACATTAAATGGTTGAATAACTCTTTTATTTGCTTCTTTCTCCTTTTATTTAACTTTAACTATATCTAAATACTCTCTATCTCATTTTGATAATCTTATTTTGATAATAAATTTGTCGAATAATCAGATATCTACACGAAATTGATCTTTGATCTTCGATAAGACGATTTCTATTTTTTAAATAATCGATACCATGTTGTGTTTTTTTGTACGTGTACACTACCAATAATCTAGAATATATTCACTATAGCGCGATCCTTTATCAATATTCACGTTAGTTCAAATGCGAAGGAGATGGGAATAGCGGGGCAACAGAGATGCCGAGGCGACTTTACCAACACTGTGGTGTGCGGTTTGGCGTGTTTTCACAATAAACAGACAATAGTTCATTAGTAAGAGCGGCGCACCTCAGACAGGTTTGGTAGCGCGGCGGAGAGTGCGGTAGAGAGAATCATTGGATGCCATCGCGCACGCACATCTTCTCTAATACATCTCACCAAACCCGTCTGGCATCCGCCGCGCCCTCTTTATATTCAATCAACTTCTTCCATAGGTGGTTCATTGTTGCCCCGCTATTCCAGAGGCTGAACTAACGTGTATTGTTGATTTACCCTGTTGCTACATAACTTACTTTTCGAAGAAATTTATTAATTGTAAATTTTTTTTTCTAATTCTTCCTGAATTCTCTCAAAAAACTGTGATTTGATCTTTGATCTATGACGATACGATTTTTTAATAATGGTCTGCTATGTGAATCTGATGTACATGTTGTGAATCAATAAACATTATCGATTATAAAAAAAAAGTTAATAAATAACATCTAGAATAACCACACACTATAATTAATACAATATTAGTTCGCTGTGATTTGAACAAGTTAAAGAACGGGAATTTTCAAATATCGCAGATACGGTCGGATATTGCAATCAAAATGGCAATAAAAACATTGCGAAAATAAGGAAAATCAATCATATGAAATTTTCTGCTTTTTTTGCTGCTACCTCGAGGCCGAACTAAAATCGTGCAAATATATATAAATCAGCTTCGAAAATTGAAGGCCCATATCGAACACGCAAACGAGAACAAGAAGCAGAAAAAAGTGGACAAAAAGTGGACAGAAAATTGCCATGCACCTGGTGCAAAATTTTTAGTTTACAGCGTGCTATATGCAAGAAGATAGAGTGATCACTCATCAATTGCTTAGCGTAGTGGTAAAGACTGATTAGCTAGCGCATGGTCGCGGGTTCGAATCGTATTGCCGAACTTTCCTATTTTCAAAAAGCGCGCCATTGCCTGCGATTGCTAGCATGATTCATTCATAACTCTAGCGATCAATAAGTTGAATTAGCATTTAAGAATGGTGCACGGTATGTAGAATTACTTTTGCTACTTTTCTGTCTTCACAGTTTGTTCACGAAGATATTCGCGGCAGTCCACCTTTAAGGAGAATTCCAAAATATTCACCAGTCGCCAAAGATCAATAAGACTCCACCCTTACAACTGTTGTGCTAGTTTTTCTTATATACGAATTGAAATTAAAAATGGCATCAATAAAATAAGTAAAACTTAAAATTTAATTTTCTTCCATGCAAATTGTATAACATTTCAAAGATCGCGTTATGCTGATTTCAATGATACATCATTTGTCAATTTTCATCCAAAGATGGATTAGACACTCACTCTTTTGGGAGAGAGGTCAAATGCCAAGGGGAATGGCCACAAAAGCGAATGCTCATGAGTGATTTTCGTCACCCTAACACTCAAGGTCAGCCCAGCGCGAAAGTTAAGGTACGGTATTGTTGGGCACCGCAACGCGACGAAATGATGTTATACTACCATTTTGAATAATGACGCGAAGCTAGCTAAATACAATGCAAAATCCTTTATTTCGTTATGTCTGTTGATATTTGTGAATAATACTTTGATTAATATTTTGCATATTCTAATATCAATAACATAGATGCATGTATGTCATTGACAACAGTTTGCAGCTAACCGTCACGATTACGATTTTTTTTGCATTTTTTATTAACGTTTTTTTTAAAACTCATTTACGCATCTTTTTTAAAAAAATTCTGTGTTTATATGGTGACGCGTTATACCGTGGTTTCTTGAACTTTGATGTGCATATGGCACCTTGCCAAAAAAGGGGCGTACGTCTTTTTGGCTTGTTTTCCCGCGTTGCGGTTGCAGAATTTAGCGCATCTCACTAGAGCTATCAAGTTTTACAAGATCAAAACATGCTGCCATGAAAAACCTTTGTGTAGAACCTTGTAGTTACAATTCCCGCCCGGTGCAAATCATTTTTCTTGTTATGCGGGAGACTTCAAGCGAAGTTCAATTAATTGATTGCTCTCCAATCAATCAATAACCGCCATGTATCTTATCTTATGTACTCTTTCTCGTATTTATTTTACTTCATAAAGTAAATTCAGAATTCGTCTCTTCATCTACCCTTCGACTTCTCCCCGGCATGATGAACGTTAATAAAAACACCGAAAAGGTTCGAATTTTCAATAAATATTCTAATATTGATATAAATTAATTCTTTGTAGGGGTCATGCGTAGCTGTCTGTGACCCAATCAAAACGCCCACTGCTCAAGACGAAGCGGTAAGAATGGATCAAGGAACCCAGAATATTTTAAAAGAATAAACCAATGTTTAGACCATTATTTCTTCCTCAATCTACGCGGAGCACTATTCGAATGATATATTCATAGAAATTTTTAAACGTGCCGATTATCCTACTCTTCTTACACTCAAGAAAGTAAGCGTTTCACCCCTGTTTGAACATGGCTCATTCGAGACCAACTTTATAATCATAGGAAGGGGAATCATAGGAAATATAAGGGAATGGATCATGAGGAATGAGGATACAAAGATAATGATGGTAGGTAGATCATTCTGGCATCTCCCTACTGAACACGGGATGTGAAAAAATCTTTAAATGTGAAAATTATTCTCGACCAATATCTATTATGATTGTCACAGGTTTGTCGTCGTTTCGAAGCTCTTCTATCTGATCCTCTTGTATGGATTGATATGTGTGAGAGTACTGGATGCACCCTTCCTCCCGGTTCTTTCAGAAGAAGCCTGAAAGAAAAACAAGAAGAGATTGAGGAAACTTACGGAAAATTGCCGGAAATTTATGAAAGGATTTTCGAAAAGAATCCATTTAGGTTTGTTGTAGCACGATTTAATATATTACCGCGTATTTTGATTGTGATCTTACCTGAGCACTAGCACTTGCGACAGATCTGCCTAAAATTAAAAAAAAGTATGGAGTCCCGGCAAAATGGCTTTTAGCGCTTTAACTTTCGCGCTGCCGTTCTTTCATCTTGTGAAAGAAATCTCACCAAAAAGACATTCCGTTACCCTCCGCGAATGCCTCAAGAGAGGACTCATTGCCAGGTATTCTTGTGATTGATTATGAGACACAACCAAGGCAATCGATAATTAACATCAATCAATAATCAATTTCAGGCCAAATCTCGTGCCACCGCTCCTGGCTTCGGTAGAACAAATGAGGGAGAAGTATAGCTGGATTGTTTTCGAAGAGGACAAAAAGTAACCATCCTTGTTTTTCGAGCCTTTTCAAGAAGCAGTTCTCGAATTAGACGTGCCATTTTAGTTACATTTGTAGGGTCGAAGAAGAAGATGTGAAGGGTGAAGAGCCAATTACTCGCTGTATTTCTTCTAGTGGTGAAAGTGTGCTATGGATTGATATCGATCTAGAAAAGGAAGGTGTGCCGGTTAGTTCATACTGTATCAATATTACTCTCGCGCATCATGCGTTTGTGAATCAGGCCCAAAACTTTTTAGCGAATCTCAAAATATGTTCAGAGGGAAGTGCTAGTTTTGAGTGTACAAAGTCTCCAAAGTCTTTGTTCTATGCATGTCATACGTCCTTTTTTTGCTAGTATAGTTGTGAACAATTTGAAAATTTTATCGAATGATCGACTAGATTATTGATTATTGGTTTTCAGGAATGGATTCTCGATCACGTTCGACCTCGGATTGTAGTGAGCTATTGGGTGAAGCCTCAGGAGCATTGCACTTCTATGTTCAGGGTATGATATACCATATTTATTTAATAATATATATTTATTTAATATTTAATTAATGTATTATGTTGGTGAATAAGTTTCTTACTTCAAGAGGCTTTTCGTGAGGCCAATCGATTCATAAATCTCGTTACGACGTATATTTGCAGTTTACTACTCATTTACAAAAGCGTGATGGGCAATGTGTTAATGATGAATACCGTTGCAAGTCATGGCACCAAAGGACAAGTACGGTGTACCTTTCATTTTAAACGTTAAAATTAATTCGTTAAAGGGAGTGTAAAGGATGGTCTCTAAAATGCTTTCTCGTTGTTAGAGAACAACGAAACAGCGAAGTTGACTATGAGAAAGTTGATCTGACCCTTTAGTCTTAGTGTTAGAAATAGTTGTTTTATTAAAATGTCATTAATTAGTAGTAATTATTTAATTTATTTTAATTTATCATACATTGAATAAATATGACAACAAGTGATAAATGAATAATGTGAATAATGTTGAGGCGAGGGGGTCGGAGAGAGGGAGGGAAGGATCTCACTGTGTATCGTCGCTTCCAGGTTCAATATATTAGGGTGGAGGAGGCCCTAAGCGGGAAGAGGACCGCTTTGTGTCAGTAGAGACAGACTGACGTGAACCGGAAGGACAATAGCAGGAGAATCCAAAATATTATACTAAATTATAATAAAATACGCACCTCGATAATACAGTGATTATTTCAGATGTTGACTATGAGAAAGTTGAACTGACTTTTAAAGATTATTCAATCGGTGCTAGAAAGATCTCGATTCTCGCAGAAGAAAGGGGTCTGCGGTCCGTGCCAGAAGTCTCGAGAGTCTACGGAGTCAAGATTGCGAATCTTCGGGTACTGCACTTTGATTACTGAAGACACTTAGAGAAAACACACATAAGTGTTATATGTAACACTTTTTGAGCTATTCTAACACCCAAAAGTGTTAAATAAATATAACATCTTATGTGCTGTGGGTTACACCTCTTTTCTCTGTATGGATAGGATAGATGGATTACTCTAGATACAGTTGTTAAATTACTGTGTACACAAGAGATTAATTATTGTAGATACGATAGATAAATTAGTGCATATACGTCAGAAAGAATAGTTTAATTACGGTAAATGCATTAATGTAAGTACTGTAGATTAATTAATGTGGCTACGGACATTCTACATATCATACTTTGGTTGTTGCGATAGGTTATAAGTATTAGATTTTTTTGGATTTCTGAATGACATTTCTCAATAAAGATAATTGTTCATCTTTTAATACAGGTTCGTATCGAAATGCCGAATGAGGTGAGATGGCTTACTGAAGAGATGTTTCCTGATTCCAAGAGACGTTAAATGGCTGAATAACTCTTTTAGTTGCTTCTTTCTCCTTTTATTTACCAAAATCTTAATACTCTCAATTTTATTTTGATAATCGTATTTTGATAATAAATTTGTCGAATAATCAGATATCTACACGAAATTGATCTTTGATCTTCGATAAGGCGATTTCTTTTATTAAATAACTGTTATTAATCGATACCTTGTTATGTTTTTGGACGTGCACACAATCAATAATCTTGATTATTTATTAGCATTGTTGATTTAGCCTGTTAAGACATCACTTACTTTTCGAAGAAATTTATTAATTGTAAACTATGTTTCGCTAATTCTATCTGAATTGTATTTTTAAAACTGTGATTTTATCTTTGATCTTCGAGGAAATGATTTTATTTAACAATGTTCTGCTAATTTAATCTGATGTGCCTGTTATGAATCAATAAACATAATCGATTATAAAAGATCTAGAATAATCACACACTATAAATAATACAATATTTTTTTCGTTATGATGTGAACAAGTTAGAGAACGGGGAAGGTTATGAGAGAACCAGAGAATTTAAGGGATCGTGTCCTCTCTCAATGGTCTTTACATTGTGCATACTATTTCTCTGTTCTCTAACAACGAGAAAGCATTGCAAGTCGAAGAGACCATTGAGAGAGGTTACTCTCCCTTTAAACTGTTCATAACAGAATTCTAATAGTATTATAGAGGTTCATCACATGGTTCATCGAAAGATATAGTTGATATTAATTCATTATATTTTTGAATCTTGCTAGGCGTATTGAACGTACAACTTTTAAGCCATTTAGAGAGTGCATGTCCGATTTGCATGCTTGACTCACTAAATTTCCCATTGTCCCTCACGCAAATTGTCATATAATATAATCATTATGCTGCGTATTAATCGTGGCGCGAGTCGGTCGTGCAATCTCAAAGGTCTCTTTCTATTATTTAGAATTCGGTCTTCTACATCTTCAACGTTTGCCTCTTCATCATGAGTTCGTACAAGAATATGAAGAAGGTATGAAGTTCAAATAATTTTATTTAAAATTTAATTTACAAAATTATTTGTAGGCATGGCGCCAGCGTGAAGCTTCATCAAATGAACGTAAACCTGCAATTCGTACCAAGAAAAGAAATGGGTTTGAAATGATCACGTCTTCTTTAATGTTTATGAATTATAATAATATATAGAATATTTCTGAGTGTAGCCGAAAACTTGACAAGACGAATTATATTATATATTTATGACGTTTCGATACAATAATCATATCATCATCAGATGGAAGAATTACCTCAAACTTGGGTAATTAAAAAAATTATAATAAGTTCAGTCGAATACTTCAACTTCAATAAAAGCGGACTTCTATCCTGATATCGTCTTCCAAGAGATCTTCAAGCGTACCGATTATCGCACCCTTCGTAGTGTAAAGCAAGTACAGTCGCGCCGGAAAGTCAGTGCCAACTTTTTGTTTTTGCTATATTTTGTGAACCAATCGTGTTATCGGGCCGGTCTCGCGAGTTCTTATGGGAAATTTATCGAGGAATCCGACCCTGATATTGACGAGTCATGAAAAATTCTCGTTATTGCGTAATGATGACGCAATCGAAGTGCACTTTTTTGAAAAATCATAACTCAGAGGAAAATTTTTTTCCAGCCTACCGTTCTTCTAGAAGTTTGAGATCTTCGTGTCGGCAACTCAGAAAAATTTTTTTAGGTTGCTGCGATTTTTTTCAACCGCGGCGGTCTTGCTGCAAGATGGCGGCTGCAAACTCATATCTCAGCTCCAAGACATGATAGAGACTCGTTCTTGGGATCAAAATGATCCTTATCATGTCCCAAATAATCCCTGAATGTATGGTCTTGATCGGACCACAATTGACTTCAGTACACCAAAAAGTCATTTTTTCCGATGACCTAACTTTGAGGGCCTACAATTATGAGAGTGATTTTTCTAAAAATGTGGCTCTTGTGCTAAAATGTGCCAAATCCATCATAGAATATGTCTACGAGTTTGGGAGGACCCATCTTGCAAACCCTCGGTGCCACATCAGTCTTTACCGCACGCACTCACTGCGCGTGCGCGCGCCGCTCCCTTACTTGGGAGAGAGAAGGGGAGCGAGGGAAGGGGCTGGAGATGCGTCTCAGAAATGAGCGCATGCTCGCTTGTCGTTTGCCGTGAAGAAGGGAAGCAAGCTGCTTTCACCAAAGTGTGAGGATGCCTTCTGGGATGGATTTGGCACATTTTAGCACAAGAACCACATTTTTAGAAAAATCACTCTCATAATTGTAGGCCCTCAAAGTGAGGTCATCGGAAAAAATGACTTTTTGGTGTACTGAAGTCAATTGTGGTCCGATCAAGACCATACAGTCAGGGATTATTTGCGACATCATAAGGATCATTTTGATCCCAAGAACGAGTCTCTAGCATGTCTTGGAGCTGAGATATGAGTTTGCAGCCGCCATTTTGCAGCAAGGCCGCCGCGGTTGAAAAAAATCGCAGCAACCTAAAAAAAATTTTCTGAGTAGCCGACACGAAGATCTCAAACTTCTAGAAGAACGGTAGGCTGGAAAAAAATTTTCCTCTGAGTTATGATTTTTCAAAAAAGTGCACTTCGATTGCGTCATCATTACGCAATAACGAGAATTTTTCATGACTCGTCAATATCAGGGTCGGATTCCTCAATAAATTTCCCATAAAAACTCGCGAGAGCGGCCCGATAACACGATTGGTTCACAAAATATAACAAAAACAAAAAGTTGGCACTGACTTTCCGGCGCGACTGTAAGTGTTTTATTTGCTATTATGGTCACTGCTACCGATGAACTTGTGCCTATGGCTTGATTTGATCTAAATCAATTGAGTTTTGAGCGCTTAGAAATGAGTTAAATTAAAAGTTCGCATTTTCACACGTCATTGTGCTTTGTGTGATTTGGGGGCGATCGATTTGCCAACGATCGTTTTCACAACGGATCATAAATCGGTTGGGGGGTGGCGTATAGCAACCAAAGTTGCATCGTTGTTATTAGTGGGATTATACGGTATTGTGCAACCGTAACCGTCAGGAATCGCGAACTGACTTTTTTCAGTCGACCCATGACCCGGGGTTCATGGTTGAAAATGGCCGAAGTCGAAAAATTCATGATACTCCGAGACCAAATACAAGTTGCCAGTATATCTATAGCGAGCCAACTTTTATCTTTCCGGATACCGTAACCCGTACTACCGTAATCAAACAGGGATTTGCCGTGAATTTCGCTATAATATTGTAGGGTACGGTAGCTAGATTACGGTAGTTCGGGTTACGGTATCCATAAAGAGAAAAGTTGGCTCACTATTGATATAATGGCAACTAGTATTTGATCGCGGGCCATCATGAATTTTTCGACTTCGGCCATTTTCAACCATCAACCATGGTCATGGGTCGACTGAAAAAAGTCAGTTCGCGATTCCTGACGGTTACGGTAGCACAATACCGTATACTCCCACTAATAACAACGATGCAACTTCGGTTGCTATACGCCACCCCCCAACCGATTTATGATCCGTTGTGAAAACGATCGTTGGCAAATCGATCGCCCCCCTGTGATTTGTCATTGCTAATTTAAATCAATAAGCATAACTCAGGTTTGTCGTCGTTTCAACACTCTTGTATCCGATCCTCTACTATGGATTGAGATGTGTGAGATGAATGGTCGCATTCTTCCTTCCATTTCATTTAGAAGAAGTTTATTGGAGAACCGTGAAGAGATCAAGAAAACCCATGGGAAATCACCACAAATCGAATATGAACGGATGTTCGTGAAGAATCCATTTAGGTATGCTATTGCTCGATTTAAATTACTCTCATGCATTTTTATTGTAATCATACAAGACAAGTCCAAGCTACATGCTGAAATGAAGAAAAAAAAGATTGCTGCCCCCTTACATTTTCTCTTTTGTTCATTTGTTTTTTTTTCATTTTTCGGGTCCTTGATTACCAAAAATGAATTGATAATCAATTATAATCAAAAATGATAATCAATTTCAGATCAAATCTCGTGCCATCGCTCCTATCTTCCATAGGGCTAATGAAGAAAAAGTATGGCTGGGTATTCGGAGGAGAGACTTATATGAGGTCCTCATTCATTCGTAATTTCATTTGTTTTTTGATGATTCCTGCAGGGATAAAAAAAAATAAAACCGGCGCACTTAGATTGTTTAAAGGGTGCGTAACCTCACTCAATGGTCTCTTCATTGCGCGCACTATTTCTCTATTCTCTCACAACGAGAGAGCACTGCGCCTCGAAGAGACCATTGAGTGAGGTTTCGCTCCCTTTAATATAGATAGCCACAATTGAGATTTATTATGCGGTGGGCACACCCAGTAGGGATCATCAAATGATGTGGAGGGATGAGGGCTGAAGGGTAGTGTTTGAGCTGTTGAATAGTGGTTAGCGTGCGCGCTCACAACTTTTTGCACACAAGTCTGATTCCCCGGAGAACATTTTAGTTAGTGCAGTAATTCGACAATCAACATTTATGTTTAAACAGATATTGACACCAATATTTATAATTATTTACGTTTTTGCGACTGCCTACGAATATTTTCGAGAATATACTGTGAAGGCAGGATTGTGGCTATAGTCATATAAGTCACCGCATACTATTTCTTTTATAATGATTCTGCGTGTTGATCGGTATAATTCAAATGAGAGGACAAAGGCTGAGTGCCAATCGCAAACTGATCATCATCTTACTTTTTACTTACAGTATATGTATGAGGGGCTCATTCTAATCGTGGTAGGAACCAATGATTCTTTTCAAGGTTCCCCATCTTTAAACTGTCATTGTTACTTAGTGTGGGAAGGATCTGTTAGTCGATTAATTATTCATATTTGTAGTGTGCAGAAAGAAGATGTGAAAGGTGAAGAGCCAATTACTCGTAGCATTGCTACTAGTTGTCACGTGGGATTCCGAAGAGTTGATATCGATTTAGTCAAGGAAGGTGTTCCGGTTAGTTCTTACTGTAGCAACAATGTTGTTCCTCATGATCCGTGAGTGGATCAAACCCAAAAAATTCTTTTACGTAGTTCAAAAAAGGTCAGTGGTAAGTGCTATTTTTGAGTTTGCATAGTGTGCAAAGTGTGTTTTGTATACCACGCGTGTCGTGTAAGGATCAATACAACTAACGGACAATTAAATAATGAAAATCTGATATAAATCATTTTTGGAAAGCCCCGCCAGTGCTGGAGAAGATAGCGATTTTTGGACTACGATCAATTTCGACGTTGACTGTCGGGATGTGTGGAAAAGTCGTGACTTTCACCCGCAATAGCTCGCTTTGGAATGGGAATAGCGAAAATACCACAAAGACATAAATTGTAGAAAACGTTCAGGATAATCGAAATAACACACGCAGAAATCACAAAATCGATTTAATCAGCTTCTGTGGAGTAAAGCTGACGTTTGCACCACAAATCGAAAGTACACTTTTTTATTGGTTCAGATGTTAAATATTGTGATGACGCATCGATTGATATGTACTTTATGGGGTCGAATAGTGACCGCAATATGATTTTTTTCCCCAAAAAAGCCAGTTTGAAAACTCGGACTTTGCCGATTTCTGGCTCGAGAGATGGAAGGCTCACTTTGATCTACCCACTCGTGTCTCGCTGGTCAATGATTTGTCAACTTTTTTGTTTTACGTGTTTTCAAGTTTTTTCAACAGGTTCCCCCGTTTCCAGAATATATTTTTGTTTCACTTGTTAGTCTTCAGACCTTACTTTCCTCGACTCTAGTATGTGCTACTTCTCTGTCAGTCGACCAGGGGAGGAGAAGGGACCAAGACTCAAGGGAGTCGATCTAATGGAGAGAAGGGAGGGGGATATTACAGTGCGCGACATAATGATAGGACACCCCTAAAAATTTGTGATTCCGACCGAATGGTGAATGGAAATCAAAAGATGTATATACCATTTGTATCCCCTCCTTGGATAACTAACAAGGGAACTGTCTCAACTTAATGTGGCCATATGACATGGGAATAATTTACCTGAATCAGTTTTCGATGCTGATTACGAATCCGTTATCAAACGTTGCCCAATCGAGCTGAGATTCGAGAAAATCGATCTTGAAATTAGACTATTTGATTCGAAAATTCACAACTTGCCTACAATATCTACTAAACTACAGCAGGAGGTGTTTGGATAATTGATGGATGAGTTTATGAACGCATTGGTATGGTTTATATAGGAAGTCTCACGAATTTCCGATTAAACTAGCGAATTTTAATATCGATTTTCTCGAATCTCAGCTCGATTGGGCAACGTTTGAAAACGGATTCGTAATCAGCATCGAAAACTGATTCAGGTAAATTATTCCCATGCCATATGGCCACATTAAGTTGAGACAGTTCCCTTGTAAGATAGCCCACGTATGAGAATATTCAATTTCCCAGTCAACGAAAAAATAATAATATTTCGAAATTTGACCATGACATAATGATAGGACATCCTGATTTTTTTCATCAGTTACTATTTTTTTCAAACTTCTGCATAACATCAACGGGTCAACAACAGGTTAGTAATCAATCTCATGGCCCTTCCTCAAGAATGGACCGAAGATGCGATTGGGCATCCTCCCATAGAGGACAGAAATCACTTAATGCTCGATGTCGCCCCCACTCCTTTTTGATGGCAGCATTCAACTCGGCAACGGATGCATACTGTTTGGTGTTCTTGTGCACACGACTAACCAGAATGCCCTATATGTTCTACATGTGGTTTGCATCGGGGTTGCCCGCAGCGCATGGAAGAACTATGATGTTCTTGACTGCGAACAGTGGTTTTGAGGGGTTATGGTAAGGATGGAGGCGCTCTCTTTCTGGGAGATCTGGTGGTAGGCACGGCTCTTCATCATGAACGGAACGAGGGTAGAATGGTGCATCACCTGATACTCTGCATAGTTCATCCTGCTGGAGCTGAAGGAGATGGGCGGCATGCCGAATTTTACGAACGTGACCCATGATGGTAGATGTTATTTTTTTTCAACAAAAAAAAATTAAAAATATCGGTTTCCGATTATATTCACCGATGAGAAGAAGTTCAACCCCAATAGTCCGGACAGCTATAACTGTTTCTGACATGAGTTCCTCAAGGAACCGCGTAATTTCTGCTGGAGGAAGTTCAGTCATGTTCAGGGTCGCGTTCTTAAAATTCGAAAAGCCGCCCATCTCCTTCCGCTCTAGCAGGAAGGACTATGCGGAGAATCAGGTGATGCACTAGACTACCCCCGTTCCATTCATGATGAAGAGCCGTGCCCGCCACCATATCTCCCAGAAAGAGAGCTCCCAAGTCCTTACCATAGCCCCTCAAAACCATTCGCAGTCAAGAACATCGCAGTTCTTCCATGCACTACGGACAACCCCGAT
The DNA here is from genome assembly GCA_943737045.1 of Parapristionchus giblindavisi. Classification (NCBI taxonomy): domain Eukaryota; kingdom Metazoa; phylum Nematoda; class Chromadorea; order Rhabditida; family Diplogasteridae; genus Parapristionchus; species Parapristionchus giblindavisi. Next base: position 1,648,773 of record CALSFV010000009.1, read on the forward strand.
GCAAACCACATGTAGAACGTATGGGGCATTAGGCCGGAATCACAAAATTTTAGGGGTGTCCTATCATTATGTCGCGCGCTGTAGTAAAGTACAATAGTCTTCATTTCAGTTCTATCGACCAAATCTAGGAGAACGAGCAATAGAAACACTCGTTCGAGCTCTGCTTCTGCTACGACAAACACTCGCAAGAGGAGAATAAACGAGTCTGATTATGAGAAGGAATGGAAGAGGTGGAAGATGATGTCTTTCATGGAGACAATGAGACGCTTGTGTTATTTCGATTCTACTGAGAATTTTCTACAATTTATGTCTTTGTGTTATTTTAGCTATTCCCATTCCAAAGCCAGCTATTGCGGGTGAAAGTCAAGACTTTTCCACAAATATATTTTGTCCGGTCGCCACACGATTTTGTCTCGATCCTTACGTGACAGGCGTGATACATTCGTTTGCAACATGCGGGGCAAAAGTGGTTGCAAATTGAAAATGTTTGAGGGCTGGTTGGTTGCACAAAAGTTCTGCAAGTTTTTAAAGAACTCATCATTTTTTTGTGGAAAAAAAACCACAAGTATGATGGCCCATGGTCACGGGTTAGATACGATAGAATAGCATCAACATTTTTTCATTTTGTACACGGAAATCAAAGGTCGAATAGCTATGTTTCACCTTTTCAAAATGCGGTCAGATATTTTAAAATTTTTTTGAGAAGAGTCCACGTATGGAATGAGTAATACTTCAAAATGTTGCTTCGTGGAAACTTCCACGCGGCTTTTTTTGACAAGATAACTGTAAAAATTGGAAATATTATCGATTTATCGATTAACTTATTGATTATTGATTATCAGGAGTGGATTCTAGACCATGTTCGACCTCGGATCGTTGTGAGCGAATGGGTGAGACCTCGGGATGATTGCGCTGCTAGCTACGAGGTATGAAGCACTTAACCAAGTGTTGCTTTTAAGAAATGTGGTGATACTCCATCTTTAAAAAGATGGAGTATCAGCACATTTTCGGCGCCACCACAGGATTTTTAAATAATGGGTTGATTTTCGGAATATAGCGGATCGTTTAAAAAAAACCGTTATTTCTCTCTTAAATTTTATGTTTTTCATATAAAAATGAAGACATAAATTGTAAATGGACTGTATATTGTGGGCCCATCCTCGTTATTACGGCATAGGTCGAAAAGTATATTACAAAGTACCAATCCTGACCGCAATTTTAGCCAACATTTTCCAAAAATCGAAAAACCTGAACGCATTTTGAGCCAAAATTTTCCATATTAAAAAAAACTGATAACATTTTGAGCCAAAATTTGCCAGAAATCGATAAACCTGACCGCAATTTCAAAACCGATAACCTAGCTATTCGACCTATATATGTATGAGGGTATGAAAATATACAAGTCCCTCAAGTTTTTTTTATAATAAAACTGTTACCACAATCAATACAAAGCACGCTATCATATGCATTTGCAGTTGAGAGCTGATCTACTCACGCTTCATGAGAAATATGGACGTTCCAAGATCGTTCGGAAGTCATGGCCAATTTCAAGTACGGTATCTTGAGTTGTAGCTGTCATCGATTGATATTGAATTTTAAACGACAAAACTGATCTATGACGCTTTTATCATGAGATTTTTGGACTTTTTGGGATTTTTTAGCATAATTGTTAAGTTTTTGGGCACACAACGTAGTACAATATAATACTTAATAATAAGATAACAACCACTAGTGAACAGTATCTATCAACACAAAGATTGACAACAATGAAACAGCATGCCAAAGGAAATGAAAAAAAGGTGTGCGCAATTAATTAATCGAAACTATATCACTGGATGTTCTTATTGCACTTACAAGGGAACTATTTAACCTTACCACAAAATTCTCTAATTTTGACACCCTGGTGTGAATCTATTCGGAATAAGGTTTCTAAAAAGTTACGTCAAAAGTTCCACATTCGCGTTTTAAGTCCTTTTTCGGGCCTCTGAAAACGCACTGGATTTGCCCAAAAAAATTCCAAAAAATGCCAAAAGGCCCAGAAAGCCAAAAATGTTAAAAAATGGCCATAAATAGAAAGAAGACCAAAGGAGGGCCAAAAAGGCTAAAAAATGTCCAAAGAGGCCCAAAAAGGCCTAAAAATGCTCTTTTCAGAGGCCCGAAAAAGGCCTTAAAACGCGAATGTGGAACCTTTGACCTAACTTTTTAGAAACCTTATTCCATGTAGATTTACGCCACGGTGTCAAAATTAGAGAATTTTGTGGTAAGGTTAAATAGTTCCCTTGTTAGGAGAATTCAGAAATTTTCGTGGGTCGACTATTTTCAATAAGAACAGAGTTACACTACTCATGTACTGATGTATAAGTTTTTGCGAGCAAAAAACATTTTTTGTTCAATTTTCTCTTTTTTGAAGGATTTCTTTCTTTAAAATATTTTACGGATTCTACGGATTTTTAGTTCTTGTTAGTGGCTAGAACTCGTGGGTTCGAATCAAGGATGTGATTTTACGTTTACGGATTTTACGGATTTTACGGCATTGACCGTAAAATGTTTATTTTACGAATTCCGTAAAATAAAAATCCGTAAAATCCATAAAATATTTTAAAGAAAGACATCCTTCAAAATAATAGAAAATTGAACAAAAAATGTTTTTTTGCTCGCAAAAACTTATACAACAGTTCTATGAGTAGTGTAACTATGTTCTTATTTGAAAATAGTCGACCCACGGAAATTTCTGAATTCTCCTAAGTGCAATAAGAACATCTAGTGATATAGTTTCGATTAATTATTAATTGCGCAGATCCACTTTTTTCATTTTTCTTTTTTTTTACTGTTTCATTGTTGTCAATCTTTGCGTTGATAAATACTGTTATGATGCAGAAATGTCAGACTACAACCATGTTTTAAATATTTTACGGATTTTACGGAATTTTAGGATTTTGAATCCGCAAATTTTACGTTTTTACGGATTCGTAAAATTTTCATTTTACGCCCATCCCTGGTTCGAATCACGCCCGGTGCAAATATGTCTAAAAAAAAACTAAAATCATCTTGATAGGGATAAAAAAGATCTCACTTTCGCTTTCAAAAAGATGTTATTAATTGAAGATATAAAATGTTAAGATATAATTATTTCAGAAGTGGGCTTTGGGAAAGTCGAACTGGTTTTTCAAGATTATGCAATCGGTATGAGAAAGATCAGGATTATCTCATACTTCAGGACACCGTTTTTCTGGGAAGAATTCTACGGATGCAAGTTTGCTACTCTTGGGGTACGGTACTTCGATTATTGTAGATAAGACTTTTGGTTTTTTTCGTTATAACTTTTTTCAAACTCAACCAATCGAGTCCAGATTTTCAGGGATTGTTTTGAGAGTGTTTTTACGTGTTGTACACAAAACTCACCCCGTTTGAGCTCTCGTTGTGAAATTTAGTTCGATTTTATCGTAGATGCATTACTCTAGATACGGTTGATAAATTACTGTATACAAAATAGATTGATTACTATTATAGTTGCGATAAAAAGTTTATTGCAGATACGTTATAAGGATTAGTTTAGTTACAGTAGGTGATTAATGCGTTTACGGTAGATCCTTTTTTTGTGGATTTCGGAATGAAATTTACCCATAAAGATAATTGATCATATTTTTCTAGGTTCGTATCGAAATGCCGAATGAAATGAGATGGCTTACTGAAGAGATGTTTCCTGATCCCAAGAGACGTCTTTATAAGAGATATGGTTATTGAATAAAGTTTGAACTTCTCTTTTATTTACCAATCCTCCCATATTTTAATATCCTCAAACCGGTTTTGATCATAAAATCATCGAATAATCAGAACTAGCTCGAAATTATTCTTTGATCTTTGCTTTGCAATTTTTGCTCTTCAACTGATAATATAATCATGATTTGTTCTTTGATCTTCGATATGACGATTTACTTTTAAATAACTATTATTAATCGATACCGTGTTTTGGTTTCTTTACGTGTATCCATAATACTATCCATAATCTAGGATAGACCAATTATTTTTAATATTGTTGATTTACTCAATTACTACATCACTTACTTTTCGACAAAATGTATTAATTGTAAATTATGTTTCGCTAATTCTCAATTCTATCTTTTTATAAACGTGGCTCGATCTTTGAGGAGGCAATTTCATTTAATATGTTCCGCTAATTCAATCTGATGTATTAGGGTGTTTCATAAGTTCGGTAAATTTCTCCATGAAAATAATGAGAATATTTCTTACGTCAATCAATGATGGAATATACTCCAAAAACCTTTCGGCCTCGAATCAATCCATGACCTGTGGTGCATGCAATCTATCAAAAGTTCGCGAACAAATGTCGGAACAAAGTTGCGAACTTTTTCTCTAATTCTCTCAAAATCCCATGCTATTTTCACAAAGAAAAAAGTTCGTCAAAAAGATGCGAACAAAGATGCGAACAAAGTTCGCAACTTTCTGTCGATGTGTTAGAGAAATGGAGAAATAGCGTGCAATTTGGAGAGGAGCAGAAAAAGTAAACGGTCGTTTACTTAAAGTTGCGACGAAACTTGAATTTACAAAAGTGATAGTGTGATGGTTAAATTGCTATTACTCAAGTCTCGACGAAAGTGTGTTCAATAATTCAAAAATATTTTTTGCGAAAACACTTATTATTTACACGAAAACTGCACAGGAAATCGTGTGCTTTCTCAGTCACAGTCGTCCGAATTCTTTGAGAGCGCGGAGCAGCTGAAAAACATGTTCGAAGTTTGAAGTAAACACACGCATCGCGACCGCGAGCGCGTGACCTGACTGACTGTTCTCTCCTTCACTTTCCGCTTTCCGATACACTTGTGTGCTTTTATGTACTTTCATTCACATTTAAATGTGCCAACGTTCATCTATATGTCCTGTTTGTTGCTTGATATTGATTTATTGTTTTGTAATTCCGTTTCATTTGCAGCGAGTAGCTTTCGCCTCCGTCGGCGTCTCCATCACGTCCTCATTGTCGTCCTCAAAATCCACCGGCGTGTACGTATCAGCCTACTTCGTATGTCTCGTCACACATCTGTCGTCCCAATGTATGCCATCCGCGGCAGTTCACAATCGTCAGGTAATTTCATTACTTTTGTTATTACTATTCATTATATTAATAGTAACGATATAAGTAAAGCGTGGACGGAGACCGTTAATCAAAGGAACTTATCCTACGCTTGTGACGCCACATTTTCCCCTCTGGTCGTGTGTTATTGATTGTTTGATTTGTAATAATCGTGTCGTTTGCAGCGTGTCGCAGTCAATGCGGGCGCCCCTGCATCGGCGCCAGGATCGGATCTCAGAACCTAAGGTGAGCATCACACTCTTGTAGTATGTATATTATTGTTCCTTTTGACGTTTTTTTACTCTTTTATGATTCAAGATCTATTTGGAAAATGCTTGCAACGTTAAGATGACGGGTGTGATTTGTAAAAGTTCTTGACAGCATCAGGCATGCTATAAAAGTAGAACACCAACTAGAAAACGCTCAACCAAGGATCGTTGTCTTACTTTTTTAAATACTTATTATCACTGGCCTAGCAGTGATCACCCGCAGGACTTCGTGTGTCTTGAATAACGGGTTGTATCTTTACCTTTTATCTTTGTCTAATTTGCAGTCGACGGTATCTAGGAGGCGGCGTTGTCGACGGACGAACTGGATGAGCAGTACTGCATGATGGGCCCGTACAGTGAGGAGCGCGCCAAGATGGAGACGAAGGAGCCGAAGGCGGACGCGGCGCCCATGCGCTACGCGCTCAATCAGATGAGCGAGATTGGACTGCAGGTGGGTGATGATCAAAATACATTACTTCTGATGGTTGTAGTTTGATGAGTATGGTTAAAATATGTTGGTTAAAGTGTGACACCCTTTTGTTTTTTGCCGACTCGTTCTTCGCCCAAGCGGCAAGTTTCCCTGATTGTGATTTGATCAAACTAGAATGTATTCTGATTGCAGGTTAAGTACGATTGATGGCTGATCGACGGCTGCCCGAAGGTCGTGCTCTTCGACATTGGATCGGCATGGAAGCTGGACCAGTGTAAGGTGAATTATTGATTGATTGGTTGATTTTTTTGGTCTTTGGAACCCTTGATTCCTTAACTATACGTTACCGGTATATTATCTCTTGTCTGTGGTTGTATGGGCATTTTGATCTACGATATCTCGTATCGATTGACTCCTGTCGCGGAACGTTATTGATTTTGATTAATCAATTATTGATTGATTAATCGAATCGATTGCAGCCTGAGCTATGGTAGGCGACACACATTGGCATTCCGTGGCATGATGGCGAGAGCAACGACTGCCTCATTCTCGTCTTCGTGGTGGCCATTTTCCTGCAGAAGGTACTGTAGTTTTTTTCTATTTTTTTTATTTTGTAGTTTGATCAAATTGTAGTTGACTACAAACTAGTCTGAGCAATGTCAAGTTGACATTGAGCTACTCAATCGATTGTTGTACCTTGTCGATTTGTGATCAGCATGTGTAGCTAAAGTATATTGATTGGTCATCCGGTTGCTGTAATCATATCAATTGAAGCGCAACACCCTGCCGCCCATCTGCACCCGCAACATCGTCGATAATAATCATGTAAGTTTACGTGTATATGTAGTGATTTTTGAATTATCGATTGTTTTGAAAGTATTGATTACTAATCATGTTCATTTCAGGTACTCGGCGCCCTCCGTCGCGTGCGCCTCTAACGATCATCACGATAGAGTCAAGGTATGGTGGTTGTTTTTTTTGGCAAATTGCCAAGATTCTCTTCTTTTCGCACACAGTTCGTTGTTTCTTGTCAGTAATGCGGTGTTCAGAACATGGAAAATGCACGAAAATGAGGAAAATGCTGTTCAGAAGTTCAACTGGAAAATGCTCGATTTTGGGCCGAAAAAGATGATTTTAAGTTATTTAAAAGCGTTGAAACACATTGTTTCATGGAAAATTACTAAATTAAGTCATTTATAAAGCACGCCACTGAATCAAATATCGTATCATCCTTTTTTTCTCTTTAAGCCGAAAATCAACGAAAATGCTGCGAAAAATCAACTTAGTGACTCAATATTTCAAATTATAAATTATATTCGATAAAATGCGTCCGCAACACTGTTTGCGATCCTTAAACGTTGACGTTAAACTAAAAACCTATTGAAACTTGCTTAAAATCGTCGAAAATGAGTATTTTCCGAACATTTTCCGTCGGAACTTCTGAACAGCATTTTCGTGCGTTTTTCAAGTTCTGAACACTGCATAAAAGAGGAATTTTCGTAGAAAGGATGACTATAATTGCTAAAAGTCGCAAAGTGTTTAGTCCTCGTAAGTAAATGATAAGTCTTCAGGTGATCTTCCATCCCGAGTTCCTCTCGTCGGTGTCACCACTCATCGGTCTCGACTACGATGACTTTATGCGCGGCTCGCATCTGGCGTCTTCAACTCGTACTACGAACCATGGAGATGCACACCCGGAGAGTGCGTGATTTTCTCTCAGAGATTTGTACCGATGATACACAAATTATTATGTTTCGTTTGTTCCTATCGCCTAATTACATTTTACCGTTTATTCAATTCGATGTTTCTATTAGAAAATATTTTTATCACTTTAAGAACTGAAAGAAAAGCCTTTAAATTCCATGTTTGATTATTTTAAAGTTTTAAAATTGTTTATAAATAGCTTGCATAAATATATTTGTCCACACTGTCGTTGTTCCGAAACATACATGGGCGCCAACATGGGGGTGCACCCTGTAAAATGATGGTTTTTCGAAAATTTGTGGAATGATCCCTTTACAAAATGACATTTAGGTGAAATTTTTGAAATAATAGTGAAAGCCCCTTGTAAAATTAACCATTTTTCGTTCGAATGGCCCCTGTAGAATCGAGCTCCAGGTACCCCGCCCGTTCCGAAATATGCTAATAATAATGAAAATAATATATAAAGTTGTAAATTGGCGAAACGAAATTAGTTAAAGTACATGCCACATTGTAGTAGTACGTTCAAACGTTCGATTTTTGAGTCCGATAAAAAATGACACACCGCGTTTAATATGACCCTACGAACCGGGTTACGGTAGTTTACGATGGTGCATAATCATATTCGCGAACACAGTGCTTATTCCCGCGATAATTACTAAATCTGACCCAGCGGAATCAATCTGACCCACTGAACTCGGTTACTGTAGGTTACGGTAGGTGGATTACTGTAGATTATGGTGGCTTCACTAATGAGTTAACTTGGTATATGTTTAAACCGACTGAGCACCGCCCAACGCCCGGTAGTTTAGTTGTACACCAAACCCGTCTGGGGTACGCCGAACTCTCTAATACTACTATATAACCCCCATTGACGAGATAGGGGGAAGATGAATTTCGAAGAAAAGTTCGCATCTTTCTTCGCAAGTTTAGTGCGAACTTTTCGGGCAACCTGCGAACTTTCCTTCGAAGTTTCTCGCAAACTTTGATAGATTGCATGGACCCCTGATCTGGCACTCGAGGTCGATATGAAGTGAACAAGTTAGAGAACGTGGAAGATTATGAGAGAACCCGAGAATTAAACTTTTCATGACAGAATGCTACAGCGAACCAAGGCTCCCGAAAGGGGAATTCGCAGTGACTAGATCACGCGGTAAAGTAGATAAGAATAAGAGATTAGGCCTCCGGACTGAATTGGCCTTGAATAATCACTGGCCTAGCAGTGATCAACCGCAGGACTTCGTGTTTTTGAATAACAGGTTGTACCTTTAAATTACCATTTACTTGTCACATTTATCCAATCTATGTTAATTAAAATGAATAAATAAATAACATTTTTACAATAATACAACACTGTGACTATTGGCTTCGCACAATCGATGTAGACTAACCCACACAGAGAGTAAACTTGCCGAAATATGGGCAATAGATTTGCCAACACTACTTGAGTACACGATTTTCATTCGGGTAAATGGTAGCCCAAAAACCATTGATTTGCCTATATTTGCTAACATTTGCTAGAATACAGGCAAATTGATTGCCAGCTAACGCTACTCGGGCAAATTTAATCTCTGTGCGACCCTAATTTCAAATTTCATTTATTTCTGTTTAATGTATCGAGATTAAATTTGCCCAAGTTGAGATAGTGGACGAACGATTTGCCAGTATTCAGGCGAATGCTAACCTGTATATGGGCAAATCGCTAGATTACGCTCGGTTCAAAAGTTGCGAAAAGCTAAGAAAACGGGCCTTATTTTACACAGTATCTCGCCACTGTCAGATTTCGTTTCGAACGTGAAAATAAACTAAAAAAAACTCCATTTTTTTACACACAATATCACCACTGATTCATTTCGTAAAGCTCCAACAAGAAAAAAACAAACAACATTTATTACACTATCTCGTCAATGTATCTATTATTTCTTTTCTTAATTTTCTCTACTTTTGAAAAGAATATAAAACACCGCATTAATTTCAGGGAATTCAGGGCATGCAAGGGCTTCAAGCACTTCAAGGTCTGATGGGGATGGGCCAAGGGATGTTCGGCTCACCCAAAGTGGATTTGAAATTACCCATCGTCAGTCGTTTGTCGAAACAATCGATTGCATCAGTCACTTCCAACCCCTAGAAAGACCGTGAAGACGGCCGTAGAAGATTCAAAAGAAATAATTGAAGTAATAATAATATAAGTAACATTCATCTTTGTAACTTTCATGTTCTTCTTTGTATCTTTGCAAAGTCGCAGCTTCGTATTTATGGGTACTCCACAACCTATCAATAGTATATCCTGATACCTGTGATAAATATCTGATTGATAACTGTACAGTTCCGGTCATTCGCCTTTCTTGTGCTCCCCTACCGTTTTATGAAGTGACTAAAGATTTGAGAAATATTTCTGTAATTGCAATCGTTGCGTTATCCTATAAGGAACAGATCTTTACAGTGACTAAAATTATTGATTAACAGTTTAATATTAAGAGGCATGCTCCGTAAGACTCGATCATACTGACCACCCCCCGGACGCGTGCGCTAGCAATGAGAGCTGGGGGTCCATACTTGGGCGTTAGGAGTGTCATCGGCCCTTATTACACAAAACAGCAGAAATTTCCTGTTTGTGCCCTCAGGCTATTAGAAAAATTAATTTAAGTGCAAAAACGTTTAAAAATCATAATTTCTCAAATTGTTGAGATAAATTCCAAATATCATTTGCGATGCGTCTAGGGTGCACAGACCTTGCTTATTCACTATTAGCATCGTATGTGCGTTGATTCCTAAACCTCTTTTTTACTCAAAATTTTGGTTTTTTTCGGACAAATCATCCCTTGTTGTAGTTTGCTCCAGAGTGTTTCGACCAGGTATTGTAGCCTAAGCAATTCTGCATCGATTTCACTTAAAACTGGGTTCTTCACGATAGACCCAGTTCTCGAATTTTTCGATCGAAGTTCCGTAATCGATGGTTTTCCCGAACAAATGCTGTATTTTCCAAACGATTGGTGCGGAATTGTGGCCTACTCAAAGTTTCGAGCTGAGACGAGTAATATGACACAAGAAGCAAATCACTTGAATCAATTTGAAAATTTCGATTTTCACGACCACGACCGACCATGGGGGTCATGGCCTGAAAATTTCAAAATTTCTCAAGTTTGAAATGTTTTCATTTAATTGTTGTGAAGTACTAATGATGTGAATAATATTCAGCCAATGCTCAATGGATGATCTCTCCTTTCAACCATTTTTTTCGAAAATTTTCATTCTGATTGCGTGCGAAAAATCAGAATTGCGTATGAATCGGTTTCCAACTTGCTTTCTGTAACATTCTGTCATAGTACTTTGCAATGTACATAATCAATATGAAAATCGTTAATTTTCGAAAATTCAAAAAAATTCAATTTGAGTGCCTACTTTTTCCGCAAATTTCTGAAATATTGCAGTTTGTCGACTCGAATGCTGCGACAATGAGCAAAAGACAATGACAATGTAAAGTTTCATTAAGAGTAAACATAGTAGAACTGAAATCCCGGCATTCGGCTCACTTTTGAAAAATCAATTTCCATGACCCCGGGGTCATGGCAAAAAAAACTGAATTTTCGAAAATAAACAATTTTCATATTGATTATGTACATTGTAAAGTACTATGACAGAATGTTATAGAAAGCAAGTTGGAAACTGATTCAAACACAATTCTGATTTTTCGCACGCAATCAGAATGAAAATTTTCGAAAAAAATGGTTGAAAGGAGAGATCAGCCATTGAGCATTAGCTGAATATTATTCACATCATTAATGCTTCACAATAAGTCTCATAAATGAAAACATTTCAAACTTGAGAAATTTTGAAATTTTCGGACCATGACCCCCGGGTCGTGAAAATCGAAATTTTCAAATTGATTCAAGTGATTTGCTTCTTGCGTCATATTACTCGTCTCAGCTCGAAACTTTGAGTAGGCCACAATTCCGCACCAATCATTTGGAAAATACAGCATTTGTTCGGGAAAACCATCAATTACGGAACTTCGATCAAAAAATTCGAGAACTGGGTCTATCGTGAAGAACCCAGTTTTAAGTGAAATCGATGCAGAATTGCTTAGGCTACAATACCTGGTCGAAAAACTCTGGAGCAAACTACAACAAGGGATGATTTGTCCGAAAAAAACAAAATTTTGAGTAAAAAAGAGGTTTAGGAATCAACGCACATACGATGCTAATAGTGAATAAGCAAGGTCTGTGCACCCTAGACGCATCGCAAATGATATTTGGAATTTATCTCAACAATTTGAGAAATTATGATTTTTAAACGTTTTTGCACTTAAATTAATTTTTTTAATAGCCTGAGGGCACAAACAGGAAATTTCTGCTGTTTTGTGTAATAAGGGCCGATGACACTCCTAACACCCAAGTATGGACCCCCAGCTCTCATTGCTAGCGCCCGCGTCCGGGGGGTGGTCGAGTCTTAACGGCCATCTCTCTTAATGTGGTGTTAATTTCTTGTAAATGGAATTGGAAATTGTAAAAAGGGTGTTAATTTTGTTCACTTGTAAATAGCATTGTAAAAAGCAAATATCTCGGTTCTCTGACTAGTTAGAGACTTGAAACTTGGTTTTTAGGTTAGAAATCACGAAAAAAATTTATGAATGAAGTTTCAAGTCTCTAGCTCTACTAAGAACGGAGATATTTGCTTTTTACAAGATTTTTCAGGAAAAACTCGAACATTCTTGTAAAAAGTAAATATCTCCGCTCTTTGTAGAGATAGAGACTTGAAACTTCGTTTACAAGCTTTTTTCGTGGTTTCTAACCTAAAAACCAAGTTTCAAGTCTCTAACTAGTCAGAGAACCGAGATATTTGCTTTTTACAATGCTATTTACAAGTGGACAAAAATAACACCCTTTTTACAATTTCCAATTCCATTTCAATTTCAATTCCATTTACAAGAAATTAACACCACATAAAAAAAAAGAAGATCATCTATCTGGAAAAAAATCGCAAAAATTCAATAGTGATTTATGTGGTCGTTTATTCACGTATGGACTATTGGTCGACGACTTCACATCCACGCGTACGTGCATTTGCATATGGCCCTGAATACGAACATGTACGTCCATCTATCCATACGTGCCTCAGCCTATAATGGCATGTCCGAAACGAGGTCGACTATCGAAACAGCCACCAATATGATATAGAGAGGGGGCAAGGAGACGAGATCTATACACCTATGGACGAGAAATAAGGTGCTATACACCATCATATTTTTCGAATAACGAGATACCTAGCGACATCGATGTCACGTGCTGATCCACCCAAACAATGATTAGAACAACTTGCTGCTACTATCATATCAAGGTATAATGAATTGATGAATACCATGAATGAACTAAAATAAGTAATATATACATTCAGATGTAAATGGTCTCCATCTCAATCAACAATTCTCACAGGATTTGTTCGTCTACGTCATCAATAGAGGAGTACGTGAGAGATTGATAGAAAAGATGGAGTAGTTAGATGTTGACATATAGGATTGTATTATTGATTTTTCTTGTTTCTTCTTATTCATTCTTATTCTTATTTGTACACAAAAGTGTTGATTGTTCATTTGATTCATGAATAAAGATATAATCTCTTATAAAAGTTCGTTTCTTCGTTGTAATATAAGATAAGAGAAAAAGAAGATGTGTTCTCTATTCGTATCCTCCTCTTCTTCAAATCATTTCATCTTTCATTTCTCTAATTTAATCTTTCATCTCATCAATTTTCCATATTTTTTTTTTTTAATTTCTATAATCTCATCTCATCTTAGTGACTCATCTATTCATTCATTCATTTATTCATCCTCCTTTACTATTGAGTGGTTCGTTCTTTTTTCTTCTCTCGTTTCTTTATCTATACAACTTCTTAGTATCCATCTCAACTTATCTTTCTCCATCTTAACCTTAATCATTTCTTATCAAATTTGTAATGCATTCACACGTTAATGCGATCAATAGCAGGGAAAAATGCGGGAAAATTCAAATGATACAACAGATAATATTGACAAAATACATTTCTTTATTTGGTACGAGAGTAGCCAATCACTCCCACAAGAGACTTTCTTGTTTTGCATGGTTCAGAAACTATGCCGATCTCTTTTATATATAATATAGCGCGCGGCGAAGGTCAGCCGGGTTAGAGAGAGGCAGCGGAGAGACAATCGAGAGGCGGGCGAGATGTAGAAGGCTACATCTCGCTCGCCTCTCGATTGTGACTGCCGTTCGTTAGCACCATTTTTCATTTTCTTATGCAAGTACATTTTATACGCACAATAATCATATGACTTTGTGCCAAAAAGACTATTCAGAGTCAATCATTATTTTTTGTTCCGATGGCATTTGATTGTATTTCGATCGATTGAACGATCGATACTATTAACATATTTTTAAGAAGTATATTCGCAGTGAAAGCGCCAGGGGCACAGCTATCTGAACCCATTTATTGTGTGCTTATGTGGTGTGTGTGGTGCAGTGCGTGCAGCGCGTTTTATCAAAAACTGTTTCACGGATGCCTTTGAATCAGAAACTGATTTTTTTCTATTCTAATATAGATTGATCGTGTAGTAGGATACTTTATCATTATTTTATATTATTTATGTAGTCAAAGTTTTAGATTTACACAGTAAAACACAACAACAATGAGAACTAATGGGAAATGAGTTATTACATAGACAATTATAAACAAAGTGTACAATACATAAACCGAATAAAATGTATCCTAACAGCGTTGTCTGAGTGACGACGTTCTTGAATCACCTTGTAGATGCACCCGATAACTTCCTCAACGGCGAGATTGATGAGGATACGAGCACGCAACTGCAAATGAGATTGTGACAAGTTTAAGTACATCGTAGAATAAAACTAACGACGCGGAGATCGTGAACAAAGCGTTACAAATATATAGATATATAAGGAAGAATGAATGAGAGGATAAAAAATGTCCTAATAAGCTCCCAATTTTTAAAAATTCTATATCAAGAATGCGCTTTTCGCGACTACTTCATTCGGGGCCAGAACGGCCATAATTGATCAAATCTTTAAAAACCCACGTGAGGACCTGCGCACTATAGTTCTCAAGGATATGGCAACAAGAAACAATAATAATTTAAAGATTTAACACAATGATCGAGGATAAGAAGTTGCGGTCAAGGAAAAGTGGTCCAGAGAAGTCATAATTGGGCGAATCACGAAAATCCCACGTGAGGACCTGCGCAATATGGTTCTCGAGGATATGACATCAAGAAATAATAATTACTTTTAGAATTAACAAAATGATTTAGGAGAAATAACTGTGTTCAGCAGAAAGTGGTCCAGAGAAGGCAGAATTGATGCAATCTCTAAATCCCCCAAAATCCCCCCCCCCGGAAATTGTAAAATTAAGCATTGTGCGTGCGTGTATGACATTATGTGACTTTTCCGAAACGTCGCTAAAGTACACCATCCTTCGTGTTCAGATCGCAGTGAGGGGACATCAGGGGACACGCGGGGACACGCCTGTAGGAAAGGAGAGTGTACACCACTGTAGTAGTTCGTTGAATCTTTCTTCTCGTTAAATGTTGTAGAAATGAAAACTGCAAATAATGAATAATCTACCTAGTGTATCAAACAGAAAAGACTTACCAGTTCTTACAACAAACAATAACAATAACAACACAAAAAATGAAGAAATTCTGCCACGCAAATCGTTCGCAAATGAGACACACTCGTTATCTTACTCAATGGTCTCTTCATTGCGCACACTATTTTTCTGTTCTCTAACAACGAGAGAAGATTGCGCGTCGAAGAGACCATTGAGTGAGGTTAAACTCCCTTTAATTGACATGCTTATAAAAATACAAAATTTCCGCGATAAAATAATTCAGAAATTGAGTAAAACAACAGACACAATTCTCCTGATGTTCAAAGTTCACGTCGTAATAAATCGAGGGGATAAAGGTAGGCATACAAAGGGAGGGATCTCTTTTCAACTTGGGGAATCCGTTGTACTGTACGTACAGTACATCCCGTACACGGACGTCAAAGCTTGGTGCATTTGCGCACCAGTACTTTTTGTCACCACTCAACATGGAATAAATTGCTCTAAAAAGTAATTCACATCACACAGGTCTGAAAATTCATAGGTGTACTATATTGTTGTCTTACAATTAGTCTTAAAAATTACGATTAACATTTCAAGGATGGGAAAATATTCATACGTAAAAAAATCGATGCGCGGATATGCTTCCCGATGCACGAGAATCTTTGCACAGTTTCCTTACGAAAATATTCGACTGATTCCATCTTTAAAACTTACTACATTTAATAGCTAACCTATAACACGCTCTCTGAGAAAGTCCACATACATAGGTGCGGTATCGACGAAAAATGAATTTTTCTCTTTTATGTATGATAATTACAGGCACCATGAGTGTAGTTCACTGGTACTTGGAAATTCCTTCCAATTGAAAATTGGCTTCAGGGGGTGACCACACAACGATTTGGCGCCTTTTCCTAAAAAGTTTATTTCGAATCCAATCGATGCGGGAGTGCGGGAGTGGGCGCAATCGAATCCTTAGCTAATTCTAAGAAACTATTGTTCGGGTGAGTTTTTTGATCAACGGTCAACGAAGGCTTGAAATGTAAACTTTCGAAAAATTTTTTACATTAAATTAATTCTCATTATTTTCCCATAGCCCAGTTAAATTTTTTATTTGCTCAATATCTTCTACATATTATATTACACCTTCAGTTTAAAATTCATATTTTTTTTAAAGGTGAAATTTGTAAGCGAATCGTTTTTGTAACGACAAACTGATTTGTGGTGTGCCCCGACGACGTTTCCAAATCGGCCAATTTGGTAGTTTTAAACAAATTTCACGGCTGTTCTTGTCATGACTGAGGTATACGACTACTCCTCGTCTTCGGAGTGCACCTGCACGGAATATGTACTGATCACGCTGCTGTTCGTACTTCTCATGAAAGTTTTATACACTTATTCGAATACGAGCTAGCCTGCGAAGCAGTTACCATACTCACGCCGTTCCGTGCACTTTCTTGACGGTTTTATAGACTGATGACAGAATGAGAGAGCACCTAAATTATGGTGTTTTAACGAGAAAATATGGATTAGGTGGGATTTTCATATTTTTTTTACAGCATTCACCTATGCTGTTGTTGCTATAACCATCTTATGAAGATCTACAACGAGGTACTCTCATGGGGTTCTGGCTGTATGAACAAAGCGGGTTGTAGGGTAAAGTGAAACTCGATGTCTTTCTTTTTTTAAATATTTATTCAATAAATGGTAATGATTAGAGAGTGAATGGGAACATCGCGCCCGCAACTCCCTCGAGCATCCGGAGCAGCAGGATGCTCCCCATTGATATCCTACTCAATATCGATTTGCTATGTGCTTATTTTTTAAATGTTTTGCTAAAATAAAAGTAAATAATCAATGATAGTTTTTTAATTTAATTTAATTTATCATACATTGAATAAATGTGACAACAAGTGATAAATGAATAATGTGAATAATGTTGAGGCGAGGGGGTCGGAGAGAGGGAGGGAAGGATCTCACTGTGTATCGTCGCTTCCAGGTTCAATATATTAGGGTGGAGGAGGCCCTAAGCGGGAAGAGGACCGCTTTGTGTCAGTAGAGACAGACTGACGTGAACCGGAAGGACAATAACAGGAGAATCCTTACAAGTCGATGGAAGGGAGGCCTAGTTTGAGAAACAAGGCTTGGGGAGGGGAGGATAAAAGTTTAGCTTTTATTATGGGTATTGATTGGGATGGATCGATAATACAATGTAGTTTTGTCAGGTAACGGGATGTTCTAAGTGCAAAAGATGAACGCATGTTCTCGCGTCTACAACGAGGGATATGAAAAGAGAAAGAGGATACACGACCATGAGTGGGTTTGAATGTATAGAAGTGACTCGCAGGAAGAGAGATATCACAATGTAGAATTTTTAAGCTCATTACAATGTCAATAACAAGTCTACGATGATATAGAGAATGAAGAGAGAATAGTGAAAGTCTACAATGGAAAGATGGAGGAGGAAATAAAGTGGGAGAGTGACAACGAAAGTATAACAATCGAGTAAACGTATGATTGACTTTTTCTAATTGACGAACGAGACCTTTACTAGAGGGGGACCAGACAGGACTAGCATATTCAAGAATGGGCAGGATATAACATTTAAAAGCTCTAATATATATTTGTGGTTTAGTACAACCCAAAGATCTGAATAGGATATAAATAAGTGATAAAGCCTTCTTACAAGTTATATCGATATGGGACTTAAAATCAAGATTGGGGTCTAAATAGACACCAAGGTCACGGGTTGATTCAGAGAAAGGAAGAATTGTAGACGAAATAGTGTAAGGAAGACGAGGGTTGTTTTTGCCTAAGTAAAGAACAGTGCACTTTTTGTGTGCCACTGAAAGCTGCCAGTTTGAGCAGTAACTAACTATATTAGATAACCCTTGTGAAACTTGTTCATGGGAGGAAGATGGAGAGGATGGATCAAAAGTGGAAAACAGTTTGATATCATCAGCAAAAAGACGAAGACCTACTAATGGAAGATTTTTGGTTACCATGGGCAAGTCAGAAATGTAAATCAAAAATAAGAGAGGACCCAAAACCGACCCTTGTGGCACTCCGGAAGTGACAGCCCTCTCCGAAGAGAGGCTGCTACCTATTCTGACTCTGAAACTCCGATTGTCTAAAAATGAATTAAACCACGCGAGAAGATTAGCACGAACACCAATGGATTCAAGTTTATACAATAACTTAGAATGTGAGACTGTATCGAATGCTTTAGAGAGATCAATATAAACAATATCAGTACATAGATTTGAATCGAGTGAGGCACGCCACGATTGAGTACATTCCAAGAGCTGGGATACGGTAGATTTACCAGAAACAAAACCAAATTGTTCATTTGGTATAATAGAGTGAATACGACACCAATTAACTAAGCGGGGCTTAATCAAACGTTCCAGGATTTTGGAAGGAATAGGAGTGAGAGAAATCGGACGGAATTGGGATACATTTGTTGGAGATGAGACTTTAGGTATGGGGATAATGGTTGAGTGTTTCCATATGCTGGGGATTTGGCCTTGAGAAATCGATAAATTGAAAATAATGGACAAGGGATAGGAGAGAGAGGAATGGCACTGTTTAAACACGATTGAGGGAATATTATCAGATGGGAGTGAACAAGAATTGCTGATTTTACGAAGAACATATGATACATCCTGAGGCATAATAATATTCATAGAGAGTGAATGAGAGACAGAGGAATAGAGTGGTGGAAGGGTAATCATCGGTGATGTACATGGTTTCAAAGTATGATGCCAATGCATCACATTTAGATAGTTCAGAATATAAGGGCTGATTTGCTAAATCATGTAGACAACCTATTCTGTACTTATTCTTAATACGGGAGCTGAGATAGGAATAAAATTTATTGCCTTGAAGAGAAGACAATATTTTGTTTTCGCGATTTCTGATATATTTTCTAATTTCCTTTTGGAGGCGAGAGGAAACGGATATAAACTGGGGTCTAACAGGCATGAGGTGAAGCTTATCAAATAGTGTACGCTTATGACGAATAAGAGATTGAATGTGTGGTGGGTAATTGTCAAAACTCATGGTAAGTTTGCGTATGGGGACATATTTAGGAAAGAATGAGATCACATGGGTGGTAAATCGGGTATACAAATCATCCATAGTAAGACAATCCTTAAGTAGGTTGTCCCAATCAGAAAAATACAAAGCATTGTTGAGGAAGTCAAAGTCAGTTTTTATAAAGTCATAAGATGGAATAGAGATCGGATTATGAAATGGGAATGACAGTGAGAAATGTACTGAAGAATGATCAGATGAGGCGAAAGGAGGCAAGACAATGCAATTAGAAACAACATCCGGGGTCGAGAAGACAAGATCAAGATAATGAGATAATAATGTAGGCTGAGGAACATGTTGGGTAAGGGAAAGGGACCGTGAAAAATCAAAAAGGTTCGAAGATTGGCCATTGGTAGAGGGGGTAGGGACGGACCAATCAATATGAAGGTTAAAATCGCCTAATAGAATGAGAGGAGTATCGATTGATAAAAGAGAAGCGAGACAATCAAATAATGACGAGGAATCAGATGTTGAAGAGTTTGGAGGTCTATATACGAGGACAAGACGAATTGTTGTGAGAGAAGCAGAATCAATTATATCTACTGACAAAATATCAGAAGAGGAATCATTGTTCACTGTAACAGGAGTAAGAGACAGATGGTCACGAATCAATAGAGCAACACCACCACCACGTCTAGCACGATCTGATCTAATAATACGATAGGGGAAGTGTACTACAAGTTCTGAATCAAGAATACGACTATTCAACCATGACTCAGTAATACAAACTACATCAGGGCGAGAAGTGGACAATAAGCAATGCAAATCTGGTAACTTATTGACAATGGAACGTGCATTGAATAAAATACACTTGAGGCTAGTATTGGGAAGTGGAGAAGAGAAAGATAACTGAGATTGATGGGATGAGGTTGACTGTGGATCAGAGATCAAAGAACAGTTTGGTGATGAAAGTACGGTATTGGGTGGTGGTGAGGATAGAGACAAAGAGAGTAGAGAAGGCGGGTAAGGATGGGAGAGGCCTAAGGCACCTAGTTTGAAGATAGAGAAGGAGGAAGATTGACTCTCTTACCGGTTTTTATGTCGTCCTTATGCCATACTTCGTCTCGATAGAGAACGAAGGGCGACGAGGAGTCAACCTTTCTCAACTCTCTAAGAAGTTCTCTGTACTCGGCCTGCTTAATGCGCTCTTCTTTAGTCAGACTCTTTCGCACGAACACACCTTTGAACTGTGCCTTGGTACGAAGTACCTGTCCGTTCTTCAGAGCTGTCAGAAGGAAAGAGCGAGCAGGAAGGACCACCTTCACCAATCGGGGTCGACCGTCAGACGGTTTACCCATTCGAAAGACAGAGGTGGGCGTGGCTTCCACATCGAGGGCATCCAGCAAGGCACTGATAGCCATACCGTCTGCACTCGATCTCTCAGATGGTGAAAGAGATTGATCAGGTTCAATGAGACCCGAAACAACCAGGGAACGACCACGAATTTGTGCCTCAACCGAGTCAGAGTAAGAGAGAGATTGGGAGGGTGGAGAGACCAGACTAGATACAGTGGATTGAGTAGAAGAGGATTGGATAGGTAGAGGTTGAGTACGAGAGGCAAGCTCCTCTACAAAGGTAGCTAGAAGAGACACAAGCGAAGTGATATTGGACCATAAAGGAGCGGGTACAGATGGAGGTCTATCCATCAAAGAGAACTCCATGGCTTTGACCACAGTATCCTGCATCGATGGACGATCCTTCTTAGAAGGGGGTGAGGTAGACATGGATGTGGAAGGAGAAGAGGCAAGATGACGACGACGCGACATAGGAATCAGATAAACGACATAGGAATCAGATAAAAGTTCCTTGTATTTACGCTTTCGAGGGAACATGATGATTTGAAAAACTAGGATATATTGCGATTTTCGCCAATATTATTCTACTAGAACCTGAAAATGTTTTACTGACAAGCGTAAACGTTGTGTAACATCTGAGTAAATTCGCATATGATTGGTATTGACGAAAAATAGGCTCAATCGAATCCTTGGCTAATTCTAAGAAACTATTTTCAATTAGAGTTTGTCGATCAGAGATCAACAAACGCTGGAATTCGGGATTTTCAAAAAAAATACGCATTAAATTAATTCTCACTATTTTTTCCCATGGCGAAGTACATTTTATTATTTGCTTAATAGCTTCTACATATAAATAAATACATATCATAGCACATCTTCAGTTTAAATAGTGTAATTATTTTAAAACTACAAGTTTGTGACCGAATCAATGTTTATTGTTGTGTACAATTGTGGTGAGGATTACGGTATGATGGCGACATTTCCAAATTGATTTTTTTGGCTTTTCTGTTAGTTTTACGTGCAGTTTTACGTGTTTTCATCGCAATGACGGATTTCTTTGACTGTCCATCATCTGAATCGGAGAAGAGATGCATCAACCTAATATTTTAATTATAAAAAGAATAATTGTGTATAGTAGGGAGCATTGACGCTTAAAGAAACGGATTGCCATCTTCTCCCTTGAATAAAAAATCTGCCGTTGAGGCGAGATAAAGTGAAAAAATCGGAATAATCGGGGTAAATTGAAATTATCCCAAGAACATATTTTCTCGATACTATACAACGCTTTCGCTTGTCTCAAAAATATTTTCGTGTTTTAGTAGAATAAAATTGGCGAAAATCGCCCAATATACTAGTTTTTTCACTCGAAAGCAGAAATACAAGTAACTTATTCCATCATTCATTACTTTATTTTAACAAAACGGTAACAAAACATTACATTGATTCCAAATCAATATTGGATAGGGAATATATGAGGAACAGCGGCACTCTTCATCCGGAAGCTCGCTGATGGTGAGTGCGCGACGTTCCCGTTCACTCTCAAATCATTACTATTTATTGAATATATATAACTATATTTTTAAGACATCGATTCTCGCTGTCTGCAATCATATTAATATTTTAAAGATCAAAGATCATTATTCTAGATAGTTCATTGCCTGAATACAAAAATCAAAGATCATAAAAAAATTAAAAATCATAGGTTAACTAGCCAAAGCTCAAGTACAACTCATTTTGTTAATAGAAATCAGGAGAGTACCTCGTTGTAGATCTTCATAAGATGGTTGTAGCAGCAACAGCACAGGTGAATGCTGCAAAAAAATATGAAAATCCCACCTAATCCATATTTTCTCGTTAAAACACCATAATTTAGGTGCTCTCTCATTCTGTCATCAGTCTATAAAACCGTCAAGAAAGTGCACGGAACGGCGTGAGTATGGTAACTGCTTCGCAGGCTAGCTCGTATTCGAATAAGTATATAAAACTTTCATGAGAAGTACGAACAGCAGCGTGATCAGTACATATTCCGTGCAGGTGCACTCCGATGACGAGGAGTAGTCGTATACCTCAGTCATGACAAGAACAGCCGTGAAATTTGTTTAAAACTACCAAATTGGCCGATTTGGAAACGTCGTCGGGGCACACCACAAATCAGTTTGTCGTTACAAAAACGATTCGCTTACAAATTTCACCTTTTAAAAAAAATATGAATTTTAAACTGAAGGTGTAATATAATATGTAGAAGATATTGAGCAAATAAAAAAATTACCTGGGCTATGGGAAAATAATGAGAATTAATTTAATGTAAAAATTTTTTCGAAAGTTTACATTTCAAGCCTTCGTTGACCTTTGATCAAAAAACTCACTCGAACAATAGTTTCTTATAATTAGCTAGCTAAGGATTCGATTGCGCCCACTCCCGCATCGATTGGATTCGAAATAAACTTTTTAGGAAAAGGCGCCAAATCGTTGTGTGGTCACCCCCTGAAGCCAATTTTCAATTGGAAGGAATTTCCAAGTACCAGTGAACTACACTCATGGTGCCTGTAATTATCATACTTAAAAGAGAAAAATTAATTTTTCGTCGATACCAAAAAAATTCAGTTGTTGAATTACTCTCAGATAGTGTGTTCTACAGTACTGGCCAAAAGGTTATGGACTTTTGGTTTTTTCGCCATAACTTTTTTCAATCTCAACCGATCGAGTCCAGGTTTTGCAGGGATTATTTTGAGAGTGTTTTTGCGTGTCTTACACAAAAACTACCCCGGTTGAGCTCTTCCGGAGAATTTTATCTCGATTTTATCAAAAGTCACAATAATGAGATTTTCGTTTTCTTCGATTTCTTCGATTTTTTTCACTTATTTTGCCACCAATGTGAGTTATATCGTTTTAAAAGCATGACACGGATTCAAGGGAGCAAGAATATACCGATATCCTAGCGAGAACCCATTCGTCGTGGATGTCAGATGGGACTGTCGGAGGCACGCTGTCACAACAGTTCCGAGTGTCTGTTTCGACTATCCAGAAGGTCATCAAATTTCAATCCGAGTTCAAACAATAAAGAAGGTTAATGTACGACCTCGCAAGACGATCACGACATCTGATCGTCTGATTACCTGCATCTCGAAGGAGAAACTGAGGTTCACTACAATGGACATCAAGCGAGCACTAGCGGAGTTTCGCTAAACTGAGGTCGCTAAAGATTCTAAACTTCACTGAAACCTTTTGAATATCTCCGCCTTCATAATTATCTTCACAAGTACCAGGGGGTCAACCCCATCTTCAGAGAAGAAACCCCACAACATCAAGGATCCTCCCCCATGCTTCACGGTGGTCAGCAGGTACTTCACATCCTATCCAGCGCCAACCGGATGACGAACATGACTTATTTCCACCGTACGAATCATCAGACACTTGTTTTCGTCTGAGAATAAGACCTACTTATATTGTTAGAGACTACAGTGCAAGTGCTCTTTTGCGTATGTGATCCTTGCTTTGCGATTCTTTTCGGAGATCAGCGATTTGTTGACAGGGTGACGTCATAACATAACCAATTCACAAAAACTATGTTGTACATTGTCCACGGACACCTCAAACATCTTATCAGTCATGTTTAGAAGCTTTAGGCACCTCAATATAGCGAAACTCCGCTAGTGCTCGCTTGATGTCCATTGTAGTGAACCTCAGTTTCTCCTTCGAGATGCAGGTAATCAGACGATCAGATGTCGTGATCGTCTTGCGAGGTCGTACATTAACCTTCTTTATTGTTTGAACTCGGATTGAAATTTGATGACCTTCTGGATAGTCGAAACAGACACTCGGAACTGTTGTGACAGCGTGCCTCCGACAGTCCCATCTGACATCCACGACGAATGGGTTCTCGCTAGGATATCGGTATATTCTTGCTCCCTTGAATCTGTTTCATGCTTTTAAAACGATATAATACACATTGGTGGCAAAATAAGTGGAAAAAAATCGAAGAAAACGAAAATCTCATTTTTGTGACTTTTGATAAAATCGAAATAAAATTCACCGGAAGCGCTTAACCGGCTTGGTTTTTGTGTAAGACACGTAAAAACACTCTCAAAATAATCCCTGAAAACCTGGACTCGATCGGTTGAGTTTGAAAAAAGTTATGGCGAAAAAACCAAAAGTCCATAACCTTTTGGCCAGTACTGTATAATAATAATAAAAAAAATGACGACATACAAACCCGTCAACGATAATACACGAAAGCAATATACGGCAGTAACTCGAAAAAAACTCTCACAGTAATTCTCTCCGAATTGTTGGCCGCACTAAAATTGCGGTGTAATATTTTCAGCATTTTTAAAATAAACTAATTTGGTCGCGGTCTAAAGTTGAACGATTATTTTGGTGGTTAACCTTTATTTTAAAGCTTAAATTTACCCAAAGCTTGGCCTAACTTTGTGACATAACAGCCCCACTTCGAACCAAAATGATTTCTAAATCACCAAATTAATTGCTCAACTTTCAAATGAGTCTTGTTCGGTATTTAGAAAATTTTTAGTGTCAACGATCAAAATATTGGCCCCACTAAAATTGCGAGTTTTTTTATACATATGAGGCCGCTTGCGTAAGAGTCAACTAAAATCAGTGAACTCTGGCACAGTCAAAAAATCAAATTTTGTGTATGGGGGTTCTCAAGGGTGCTGATGACGATGGTGATGTTCATTTTGCACATAGAGCCACCGTTGAGGAGAGACGACGTCGGGTTGAAATCGCGTTTATAGTCTTTTCTTGTCATCCGATGGTGCGAAAATTTTCAAACTATGCCACCTGAGGCAGATTTTGATGGTGATCACGTCTGTCTAATTCATTTTTCATGAAATAGTTTTCAATATTTTCAAAAATAGAATTTCTGTCAAAGATAAAAGTATATTTTACGAGATACATAGATCGGACCGGAATGGCTTCAGGATCTCATGGAAAAAATTTCAGCCAATTTGTTCCCGCGAAATTCGAGAAAATCAACTTTTAGTGTAGCCATTTTGCCGTTGAAGTGGAGACAAGAGGTGAGAGAGTGTGGTGGTGCGAGAGAGCAGAGAGACACTCTCTCGTCCACTCCCCTTCACGGCTGGGATTTTTTGAAAATAATTTCAAAAAATATTTTGATCAAAAAATTCAAAAAATGGCTCAAAAATTTTTGAATTCAAAAAAATTTTGAAAATAATCGTCACTTTGTTTAAAAGGATAATGAGCAATTCAGAATCATCATTTTTGCCTAAAAAGTGGTTAAAACAGTCAATTACGCAATTAACCGAATTCTGAAACATGAAAAACATGATACTATATTTTTTTCACTTTTTAAAAATTCTACGTCAGTGCACTGGGCAAACTAATCCACACCAAAACCTTTAGAATCCACTTCATCAAGACAGTGAAAAGGATAAAAATGGGAATCTTGTTAAGTTTAGTCAAATTTTGTCACAATTTTCCATAAATGTTTCACTTTTTCATGTTTTAACGGTACTTTTTTACATAATTTATTTTTTTGATTTTTTTGAGAAAAATTCAAAAAACTTTTTTGATTTTGAATTTTTTGAAATGGTCAAAAAATTCAAAAAATTCAAAAAATCAAAATCAAAAAATCCCAGCCCTGCTCCCCTTCCTTCCTATGTCGGTCGCCCCACCTGCCTCTCTGCTCTCTCCCACAGTAATACTCTCTCGCCTCTTGCCTCCACTTCCATCGGCAAAATGATTACATTAAAAGTTGATTTTCTCGAATTTCGCGGGAGCAAATTCGGTGAATTTTTTTTCCATGAGATCCTGAAGCCATTCCGGTCCGATCTATGCATCTCGCAAAATACACTTTAAGAGAAATTCTATTTTTGAAAATTTCTGAAACTATTTCATGAAAAATGAATTAGACAGACGTGATCACCATCAAAATCTGCCTCAGGTGGCATAATTTACAAATTTTGGCACCATCGGATGACGAGAAAAGACTAAAAACGCGATTTCAACCCGACGTCTTCTGGCCTCAACGGTAGCTCTATGTGAAAAATGAACATCACCATCGTCATTGGCACCCTTGAGAACCCCCATACACAAAATTTGATTTTTTGACTGTGCCGGCACTTAGTCGAGTCTTACGCAAACGGCCTCATATAAGTTTATCTAATTCCTAAATGTATAACCATAATCATGCATGTATGTATCATAGATATATGCATAAATGTATGAAAGAGGCCTTTCACATTTTTGTTTAAAACATTTTTTTCTGAGTGCACTTCGTCCATTCATTACCTGTTTGCCAGCACCTTCGAGAAGGTTTAGAGTGTGACCGCTCTCTCTCTTTCTCCTTCAGTTCTTTCCTTTGGTGTGACGTCTTTGCCCTGGCAATTTCTCTTTCTCTTTGTGTGACCTTCTTTTCCCTTCCTCACTGTGGCCGATCACAATCACACATTTGCTCCAATTGAACTAGACGCACGCGACGCGACACGCAAACGCGTTGGGCTAGAGTGGAAGCGTGATGAGAGTGACGCGTGACCAGATACGCAAAGGAAGGAGAGAACCTTCCAACATCGCATTCTTCCATTAACTTCTGTGAATAGAAGAGAGTCATCCTTTTCTTGTGTAGTTCGCGTTGATTTCGTGATTTTCCGTGATCATAATTGATATTTTCTCCTTAACTTTGAAATTGTTAACAACTTTTCCTATTTTCTCTCTCTCTCTCTCTCTCTCTCGAATTAATCGAATATGTTTTCAGGGTGCTTCTCTTAATGTTTTGAGCTAACATAATACCACAAGCTAAATGAATTCTGTATGTTTTGTTGATATTTTATCTTACTAGTTAATAATCTCATGTTCAGTACATTGTCGTCAGATCAAGAGATAAATTAGTTAATGTAAGAGCCAGACAAAATGGAACAGTATCCGAGCACACCCTTCGCCGTGCTTTCCTACTAGAAAAAGACGTCCCTATCAATTTGTTCAGAAATAGTATCGCTTTGGAGTAGGTTTCTAAAGGATTTTTTAAAAGATACTACGATTTTCGTTAGCAATTTTGAATAAAGTTTTTAACGAAATTTTAATGTAAACTTTCAGATGCCGATGCGAAGGAAATGAATACATCTTTGATTTAGAAAGCGATTGGTGCGGTGCCGAGTTCAATATATCATGGGAAGAAGAGCGACGTGTTCGCCCAATTACGCCAATCCTCCAAGGTATTTTCTAAATATTTTAACGCCCCCTCGCTACCTGCTTCATCACTGAATAGTTTGTATGATTTGCGATTGACTTATTATCTTTTATTAACCATATTTAATTTGCATGTTTTTATACAAAAATTGGGATTTTTACTTACATTATGCATTTTAGACCATCACTCGAATGTCGCTCGATCTGAATCGCCGCGTCTCGTCGACGGTATTATATTTCAATTAGTCTAACAATTTATTGCTGGTTTTTAGAAAAGTTGGCCAAGGAGCTCCGAAATCGAATGTACTTTATTCCTCGAGATCAGACGGCTTTTCTAGACCCAGCTCATCCTTCAACCGAACGTAAAGAGAAGGGAATTAATGGCGGATCTGTATCCCCTATTTCATCCCGTGCGGCAGTGACTTTTGCGCACAGAACGCACAAAGTACTTCGCGTTTACGACGAGGGACAAGATTTGGAAAGCAATACGCACAGTGTGGTTGAAATTAGAAAATGTGATGATTTAACCATTCGACATAAAATGAAGGTTTCTTAAAAGAAAATTTTTTTAATAATTAATTCAATAGATTGTAGGTGGTTGTGGTAGATTCGTATCACGATTTTGTCATACTATTCTCTTTTGACGGGGACGATATTTTCGATGATTTCCCCTCGTCAAAGCGTTCGCCTAGAAACTTTGAATTCTTTATCGCCTTTGGTCTGAGTCATACAACTGATGAAGGACAGCAATTGACTCATCGTTACGGCCGTATCTGTTCGGATATGGTAGACTATAGAGGAAGAATGTTGGCAAGCGCATCCATTGATTGCGGAGACTCGGGCGGCCCGTGCTATTCTGATGACCGTTCTCTTATTGGGATAATGGTATCGACCACGACAACTGATCCACGGCTCGGAGACGAATATGATCGGGCCAGCCTGGAAGAAGAGCTTCTAGAAGCTTCCGGAAACCCAGCAGATACGTGGATCACACCCGGTAGTTTAATAACAGAAGCTTACCGAGTAAGTTATTATAAATCCTATAAATTCACATATAATATTTTTTAGAAATGGCAAGTTCATCAGGGCCTTATTCCTATTCCAGCCGAGAGGGATCTTGGAGGTCCGAAACGTAAACGTAGAGCAATTGACTCAGAGTGACCTGTTTTCCGATTGTCAGGAATTGTTTCCGATTGATTCTTTCTTTTATTTTCCTTTTTTTTAAATTTCCGATTTATTGTGTTAACGTTAAAAAAACATACTTAAAAGGTTGGTCAGAGGATTCAGGTCTTTTGTAAAATGCATTTATTGAGCATTATTTTTATTCAAAATTGTTAGCGCAATATTTCGACCATTTCGACCACTGGATTTCGATTTTTTTGACCACATTTTTGAAAATTGTTGAAAATAGCACATTTTCGTAGAGTTAGGACACAAGATCAATGATAATAAGCCTTAAAAAGGCTTGGAATTGCGAAAATTGAGGATGGGCGAAAAGGTGCGCTAGAACGGCAAAATACCTATTATTCATGATGGATCTAGAATTAACTATATTGTTTATATCTAGACAAAAAAAACTTTTAAATAAAAGTTTTTTTAAAATTTTTTGAATTACGAAAAATTGTGTGAAAAATGCTGGACATACCTCTATTCTGGCATTGATTGCCACATTGAGTTGTTCTATTAGAGAACTTCAATCAATACCTGAAGGAGGAAGTTCTGAAGATGAGGTGCATCTTTTTATTGATTCATCATTATCGATCGATTAGTTCTTTATTGATTGTATTCTAGGTAGAACATCATCATCCAATCTCATATAGTGATGGTCGTCGTAATCCAGTTCCTTCATCTCATCTATCATCATCTTCTCCATTCAATAAAAATCCATACATGACATCACTACCAGGGTTGGGCGGAAATTTTTTCCGCTACCGATTTTTTACCGGTTTTACCGGTCTCTGACCGTAGAATTTACCGACCGGTAGATTTTACGGTTTCTCAAGTGTAATTACCAAAATTTACACTAGATATCCTGCGTATTTTTTGGTAGTATTATGTTCTAAATCTCGAAAAAATTGGCCGTATCCGAAGGCGATTTTATGTCTGAAGAGACAGTTTCACTCTAGAAATAATTCTTGCCAAATATATTAATACAACAAATGAAATATAAATATTTTGTGTTACAACTACAGTCAAAGCAAGAACAAATTAGCAGTTTACCGTTCATATTCATTATTTGGCGCGATATTGCATTTCTGATGGAATGAATAAACATAGGGACTAACTTCACAGAAAAAGTTTACAATTATTTAGCGATTTTATCTGCTTTTAAGAGTTTTACCGTTTTACCGATTTTTTAACGGTTCATTTGACCGGTAAATTACCGTTACCGATTTTTTTACCGGTAACCCTTTTCCGAGCAACCCTGATCACTACCATCGTCTGTTTTATTTGCTGGTGGACATTCTACCAGACGGTATGTTATCTTTCATATTTGATCTTTAATCTTTGATCTCTTTGAAGTGGTCGTTCACGTGGTTCATTTTCATCATCATCATCAACAACATTTGGTCGTTCACCAATGATGTACAATGGTGTTCCATCTCGTTTAGTTGCTGCTATAAGAGCAACTGAAGAAATGAGAGGAAGAGTTGTTAATGATGATGAGAGAAGATTACAAGTATGATCATTATTGTTGTATTCTAGCAATCATATCATACAATATAATACTATATTATTCATATATTGAATTTATCAACTTGTCTGATCCATGTTTACATATATCCTTTTTTTCTTTTTGAAGTCAATGGTTAAAATAATAATTAAATAGAATTTATGGAAATATGAATATTGTGGACATATTAAAAATTGAAATGGATCATAAAAGACATGAAAATGCATTGATATGATTAAATATTAGTAAATGAAATGTGTATATGTGTATAAAGTATATCTTCATTAGTTTCAGTTGATAGATCATGGAACTCGTCCATCCAATCATTCATCTCGATCATCTACTGTAGAGACTACAACACTTGAACAACTTCTTCCCTCGATGACTGAAAATGAACGACTTGAATTCGCGAATCAAATCAATTCTGCTGAAATGAGTGCAGTATCCAATATATTTACATTATTATAGTCCTTTACATTATTATAATTATTTTTCTCATCGTTTCTGTATTTGCTGTCGCACCTGTCACGGGTGTATCAAATAAATAAATAAATAAATATTGTCCCAAACGGAATATCTGCCGATAAAGGTACGGGAGTTTCTCTCAGATGGATTATTTTAAGACACCGGCTCAGTAAGATTCGAGGGTTGAGCCAGTGGACATCGACCTCACCGATTTGACCCAACAATTTTTTGTGGATACCCCCCATGGCCCCCTATCACAAAATGGGTATTCATTTGGGCTGGTTCCTTGAAACACAGATGTAGCAGGTTTTCGAAATTTGAAAACTCGATTTTCACCGATAAAAATGGAGCGACCTAGGATCACTGTTAGTGTCGATTAATTAGAAGTATAAATAGACAACAAAAACTGGCTATACGACGGTCCGGAGATCCGATCGCAAACTGATATTTTTTACCTCCTTAAAACATTCTAAAATTAATTAAAATTTTAAAACAAAAAAGTGCAGTCCAATTTTTGCCTCATCTTATAGAGCAAAAAATTCCGCGTCGAATGATCGAAAAAATTTAAAAAAATCGAAAGGTACCTATTTTGAGACAAATGGACCTGAATTTGACACGAAAATATTTTTGCGTTCAAACCCCCTCATGTTTGCACTCCTATTGAAGAGCTCGTCGAGTAGAGCACCTTTCATGTTGAACGTTTTGTCTGAAACTCATGTACAAAAGAAATACATGAATTAAGATTTAGTGGATCCAAATCATTTCGATCGCTTGTATCTTGAGAACAAACGACTTTCATAGAATACGACCAACATAAAAAATGACGCACTCGACGAGTACTTTAAAATGAGTATAAACATGGGAAAGATCCAGCAACTTTTTTATTAAGACCATTTTCGAGTCCTTTTTTTTCAGCATAGGAGACTAAATTTTTTTGTGAAAACACAACATTATTGATTATTTGATAGGTATCAAATACAAAGAAGGAGTACTACTACAACTTGTCCATCATTCCATTCTTCAAGAATTCATTTAAGATAAAGATTTGATCTTTGATCTTTTGATCTCTAATCTATGATCTATCTCTATATGGATCGTTTATCAATAACAGCTCTATTTGATCGCAATCGATCGATATTTTCTGTTCTATTCGATATTCTATTAGCTACTCTTCTATCATATGTAACTGTTAATGTTCTATGTACTCGTAAGTCTCCGCCCATTTCTACCGTAATCAATCGTAATCATTCTTTCCTTTAAGATATCTATCATGATGTATCACTCGTTGTATTCGCTTTCGTCACTGCAAGTGCACATCCGGTCCGGTTTTTCGATTTTTGTGAAATCTTGGCTCAAAATCCGGTCACGTTTTCCGATTTTTGTGACATTTTGGCTCAAAATCCTGTCAGGCTTGGTACTTTGTAACATACTTTTCGAACTATCTATATCTTGAACAGAGATCAAAGATCAATCATGAGTTCTATTTCATTTTTCTCTTGTAAAGAGTGTTCAACCAGATGCTGCTTCGCCTACTCATGGATTTAACTGGCAGGTACTCTATTTATTACCGATTGAATATCCTGAAAACAATGAGATATATATGATTATTCAAATACATGATTAAAAGGTGTCCATTCCATTCTAACTCTTCTTCATTATATCATCATCATCATTATTTATCTAGGTAGCATATTCTCGTCCATTTTATCTTCTTATTCTACCTTCAATGTTCTTCTTCTTCATTTTCTTGTTCCTCAAAACATTCGGGACACAGCTGCACCATGGAATTGGAATGTTTATCGGTAGACTTGCTCATTTGTACCGTAATCATTCATCAATCGATATCATATTGCAGTCTACCACAAACATCATGGGATGCTATCATTCTCGCTTTACGTGACTTCGTGTCCACACTTATTCTACTTCTTCCTGTTATTTGTACAGTAGGATGGATGCCACAGGTATCGATCGATCGATTGATTTATTTACTTATTGATTGATTGATGTAGGTATCAACATTGATGCATCAGATCCCTGAACAAGTGGATATGCATATATTTGGAGGAACAGCTTCATTTGGTATATAATCAATCAATATGATAATAAGTAATCAATATGATATTATAGGTGCATTAAGTGCTCTAGCTCAACTTTCTCGTACAATAGTATGTGCATCAGGGCTGTGCGTAAAATCTTTTTCGTAAAATTTTCGTAAAATGTAATCTAACGACTTTTTTCTCGTAAAAATCGTAAAATATTCCTAAAACATTTTGAGCCAAATTTATAAGAAATTGTCCCTAAAGCATTTCGTGAAAAAAGATATGAAACAAGTGAATGTTCAAAAACGACTCTCTTATGCAAGGGGCAGACGATAAGCAAGAAATTTCCGACAAAAAATTGTAGAAAATTATGTATACATCTCCAAAGACTGACTTTCCGCCAATTCCTGTCAATAATTTCACCAATTATTCAGTTTTTTTACCATTTTTTTCGATTCGATAAATTTTCAACATTTCGTAAAATTTTACGAAAAAAAGTCGAAAACGTAAAATTCTTAAAATCTTAAAACTTAAAATGCACAGCCCTGATAGGAACGATATCTTCTTTAACAAAAAACTTCTATTTACACATTATTATAATTATTATTATGAAGAGTATACGGTTGACTTAAACACAGATCGATAAACTGAAATTAATCCTTAAAACTTAGTTAGGAAACAAAAAAATCTACAGTATCATAAATATTAGGGTGGCGAGAATCAGTCACTAGTCACTAGTCCTAGTGACAGTCTTTCTCTACTCAACCGAGAGAGGCACATTTACGACCTCTCGCGCAACGGTTAGTAGTGATGAGGTCATCGAAACATTAGTGACTAATTTTAACTACTCTTTTTCTACTCCTTTTGGGTTTTCTCGGCTATAAGTAATCGAAATTTGCAAATCTGAATATTTTTGGAATCTACAAGCAAAGGGCTATTCAACAAGCCTAAAATTGACTGCCAAAGATAACTTTTAAATTTCGTCGAATTCTCATGTTATGCATTCCAGCACTTCCGATAAGTCGGATAGGAAGACTATTATAATATCATTTATGTACAGATCCCATCAAGCCTTATCTCACGCCTTATAACAGCACCTTCAACAGACACCCATAGTCTAATGGTAAGTGTCCGGTTGAAGTAACGATCGAGCGGGTTCGAGTCCTGACAATGCTAATGATTTTTGTCATTATTTCCTATATCTGTGGCAGAGTTATCGCGTTGGGGAACAATTGCGAGAATTCAAACACTGAAAAGTATAGGGGTTACAGTCTCTTTAATACAATAATTATTATGACTGATCTCAACGATTAAAGGAGTTCAGAATTTGGATGCTGGAGTAGAAGTTTATGCTCCAGATGCTGAAGCATATAAGGTATTGTATTCAATCAATCGATATTTATTGATTATTGATTGGTTCAGACTTTTTCTCCTCTATTCGATAAGATTATTGAAGATTATCATGGATTCTCACCTAAAGATAAACAACCTCCAACAGATCTTGGAGAAGGAAAGACAAAGGTAATCAATACTTGAATACAGTAATCAGACTATCGTTGTAGGAATTCCCTCCTCTTGATCCTGAAGGAAAGTACATCACGTCTACTCGTATCCGTTGTGGTCGATCTGTTAAGGGTAATCGATTGATTATCATTCCATTACCGTAATCTAATACTGTAATTCCATTCAGGATATCCATTTAATCCTCTTCTTAAACAAGATGATTATCTTGCAATAGAAGGAAAGGTCAAGGAAGCATTCTCTGGATTTATTGATAAGGAATTGAAGGCATACGATATAATCAAACGATAATCGATATACCTATACCGTAATCTATTAAAGTGAACTTATTATCCCCTTGATGGAATGACTAAAGAAACACAGAAGAAACTTATTGCTGATCATTTCCTTTTCAAAGAAGGAGATAGACATCTTCAAGCTGCTAATGCTTGTAACTTCTTGCCTAAGGTACTTTAGATGGATTACTGTATGTATAGATCTGTATTAAGGTAGATATAGATTTCTGTAGTTGCGGCAGATTACTGTAATATGACATTTTTTTCCTTATCTGGGTAAATGTTTTCGTTTCTTCTTCTTTCATCGCACGTTTCATTGTTTATTCATCAATACGTATAAATATTATTATTATAATGAAGAAGATCATATGAGAATCATTTCAATGCAAGAATGATCAGATGCTGGAACTGTTCTTGATCCATTGATTAGAGGAGTTAAGGTACGGTAGATTATGATTACTGTAGATCATAGGACACGGTACTTATTGAATATTATAGGGAATTGAATCTCGTGTACGATTTTCACGTGATGATAGGTTGGGATGGTTAACTTTCTGTCCTACAAATCTTGGTTCGACAGTTAGAGCTTCAGTTCATATCAAACTAGATAAAATTAGTACTCGTAAGGACTTTAATGTAAGTTATTATTATATCCAATCAATCAATAAAATGTATTTATTTATTGATTAAAGGAAATCAGTGAGAAACTTAATCTTCAAGTTCGTGGAATTCATGCAGAACATTCTGAGAGTGAAGGAGGAGTTTATGATATATCTAATAAGGTTTATTGATTGATTATCGATTGATCGATCAACCAATAATTATAGGCTCGTCTTGGTCTTAGTGAATATCAAGCAGTTAAGCAAATGTATGATGGAGTGGAGAAATTGATTGAAATGGAGAAACAAATGAAATAGATGAAAGATATTAGATTATGTAGAATAGAGTAGATCTCTAATCATTACCCATCCAATTGATAAATTATTATTTGTTAACAACTGTAATATTTGAATTTAATGAATATGAAAAGGAGAAATGAAGATGAATAAAGTAAAGTAAAGTGTACTGTTGAAAGACTGTTACTGTTGAGTCTCCAATCTATTGTTCATGGTCTATTGGTTTGAAGGAGAAATGAGGCGAATAGTACAGGGTGCGGCAGAATTACGGGGATAAGACTTTTAGTATCGGCTTTTGGGTGTTCCACCGGCGTTCTCGAAATCATTCCATTAAAGCTCATCATTATGAGTATCTCGTATCTTATTTTGGTGATGATTTGTTTTCATTCACAATCAGTGAAATGGCATGTCGTAGTCTCTACCGCGCTTTCATTTTTCGTCTGTACCAACCCGATGTCGCACTTTCGGAAACCATTAGGAGGCTTAAATTGCATCGCTCGATCGTCCACAAAGCAATCAAACGCTTCCATGAGTTCAATACTGTTTATGATCCACAAACTATAAGGCAGGAAAACCTTTGATGCTGCGAAGAAGGCCGTCAAGATTGACATACCGTACCTGTCCGCCATCGTCCATGCGTACCCGATCCCTTTAAAGCCAGTTAATCCCGCGAAATTTAGCAGAATTGAGAAGTAGTCATTGATTGTTGTTGCTATGATAGTTGTTGATAAAATGTTATAAGTTGAGCCGATTTGCTCAATACATGTGATGAGGGGAGATGAAATATCTTGTCCCCGTAATTCTGCCGCACCCTGTACTATGCACCTGCACCTGCACCGCGCTTAAAATATTTAGTCATGCAATAGGAATTTAGTGTAAACTCGTACTATTAAATAATTTCGAAGCCATTTATTTGTTTATTTATTTATTTTTTGATTATGCTAGTCTATTAAGAGGCCTGTTCCCTAAGACTCGATCATATTCGATCACCCCCGGACACGTGCGCTAGCAATGAGAACTGGGAGTCCATAATTGGGTGTTAGGAGTGCCTTCGGCCCTTATTACACAAAACGGCTGAAATTTCCTGTTTGTGCCCTCAGGCTATTAGAAAAAAATAATTTTAAAAAAAACTTCAAAAATCATAATTTCTCAAATTGTTGAGATGAAGTCTAAATATCATTTGCGATGCGTCTATTGTGCACAGTGCTTGCTAATTCACTATTAGCATCGAATGTGCGTTGATTCCTAAACCACTTTTTTGACTCAAAATTTTGGTCATCCCTTGTTTTAGTGAGTGCCCAAAATTTCCGACCAGGTATTGTAGCCTAAGCAATTCTGCATTGATTTAACTTAAAACTGGGTTCTTCCCGATCGACCATTTTGTCGAATTTTTCGCTCGAACTTCCGTCATCGATGGTTTTCCCGAACAAATGCAGTATTTTCCAAACGATTGGTGCGGAATTGTGGTCCACTCAAAGTTTAGAGGTGAGACGAGTAAAATGACACAAGAAGCCCATCACTTGGATCAATTTGAAAATTTCGATTTTCACGACCCGGGGGTCATGGTCTGGAAATTTCAGAATTTCTCAAGTTTGAAATGTTTTCATTTATGTGGCTTATCGTGAAGTACTAATAACATAACATAACATAACATAATTTATCAGGGGTACTAATGATGTACTAATGATGTGAACAATAGTCAGCCAATGCTCCTGTCATAACATTCTGTCATAGTACTTTGCAATGTACATAATTAAAGATGGAGGCCCTCGAATGTCTATGCAAATGCGTAACATAACGGCCATGCCAGGGATAAGTGATATGCAAGAAATTAGCGTGGTCATTCATCTTATCCCTTGGCATAGTGGTAAAAGCGCTGTCTAGTAAGCGTAACATCTCGTGTTCTAAACCTATTGCCGAACTTTCCTATTTAAAAAATTTCGCGCCTTTGCCTCTACTTCATGCATGATTCATTCATTATTCTTGCGATCAATAAGCTGAATTAGCATAAAAAAATTTATGTACGATATGCAGAATAACTTTTGCTATCTTTCTGTCTTAACAGTTTGTTCACGAAAATATTCGCGGGACTCCACCTTTAATATGAAAATCGTTTATTTTCGAAAATTCATAAAATTCAATTTGAGTGCCAACTTTCACGGCAAATTTCTGAAATATTGCTGTTTTTCGACTCGAATGCTGCGACATTGAGCAAATGACAATGGCAATTAATGTGAAGTACAATATATCAAAGCATGCAAACGTACTCTAGTAAAATCATATAACATGCAATATAAAACTAGTTAAGGCCCCGCTGTTTCGGCCAGGGGTTCTAGACAGCGGAACCCTACTCAGTGGTGTTGGCCATCTTCAGTAGAACCACCACTGAGTATTGTTATCAAAATTATTGTATAATAGTTAGAGTATGTATCTAATACATACTCATCTCAACTAATCCACGAAACATGCACGAAAATAAAAGAATGATTATGTACAAAATAAATATCATGCACAATAAAATGAAATCAATATCCAAAGTAATAAGAATGTCACGAAACTATGAACATGCATGTTTAAATATAGGGTAAGTTTTAGACTACAAACAATGTTTATGAAACTCAGAAATCCTATCCTCCTCCCATCCACAAAGTATCCGTTGTTGAGAGTAGAGGCATGGTCGAAGAAGAGGCAGAGGCATTGTGGATGAAGAGGTAGAGACTTTGTAGAAGAAGAGGTAGAGACGGAAGGACGAACTTGACCGAGACTAGCAGAGTGATAGTGAGAAAGATGATGATGATAATAGAGAGGATGGAAAGGAAGGTAGATCAAAGCGCATGTCTCACTCTATTGATTAGTAACCATGAGCAACGATCATTGATCAAAGTGTTATGTCTCTATACTAATCTCTACAATATCGATTGATTCAAACATTGAGTGCATATTCCAGCATTGTTAGCACCATACTTTATGGAAATATAAGGACAACTATTTAAAGTTCTAAAAAGTCTCCTATGTATGATCTCTTTCGGGTAATCAATAGAAATAAAATATTTAACCATTGATTTTATTCTTATTTCGAAATCGGTTAATTTTGAACAATTTCTGAACGTTCTTATAACACGCGTGTCGCGTAAGGATCAATACAACTGTCGGACAATGAAAAAATGAAAATTTGGTTTAAATCATTTTTGGATAGCCCTGACAGTACCGGAGAAGATAGCGTTTCGATTTTTTGTCTAAGATCAATTTTGACGAAGATAGACGCCGTTGACTGTCGGAATTTGTGGAAAAGTGTTGACTTTCACCCCCAATAGCTCGCTTTTGAATGGGAATAGCGAACATATCATAGAGACATAAATTGTAGAAAATTCTCAGGAGAATCGAGATAACACAAGCAGAAATTACAAAATCGATTTTTCATCATCTTCTGTGGCGGAAAGCTGACGTTTGCACCACAAATCGAAAGTACAATTTTTTATTGGTTCAGATGATAGATATTGCGAAGACGGATCGATTGATGTGTAGTTATTGGGGTCGAATCGTGACCGCAATATGAGTTTTTCCCAAAAAACGAGTCTGAAATCACGGACTTAGCCGATTTCTCGCACGAGAGATGGAAGAGTCACTTTGATCTACCCACTCTTCTCTCGTTGATAAATGATTTACCAATTTTTTTGTTTGTTTTACGTGCTTTCTTTTTTAAAATGTTTTGAACGGGTTTCCTTGTTTCCTGAATATATTGTTGAATCACTGGCCACCTCATCTCCTCAACTCGAGCATGTGCTACTTCGCTGTCAATCGACGGTCTCTCCATGAGAAAAGACCAAGACTCAAGGGAGTCGATCTGGAGAAGAATAGTTAATGTACAATAGTCTTCATTTTTGATGAGATAATTAGTGATAAGCTGGATGAGGATGGTTTCCTTCGAGAGACTATCGCGGCCTGAATTGACTCCATCTTTGATAGATAGATTGTTTATTGTTCGTATTTACATTGTTTATAAAGTGATTCCTTCTTTTAAATAGGTTGTAGTTATGATATTCATTTATTTCAACATTTTTTCGAGTTCAGTGTACAGAAATACCAAGAAATATCATTGAACAGCGAGAGACGAGTGGGTAGATCAAAGTGACTCTTCCATCTCTCGAGCGAGAAATCGGCTAAGTCCGAGATTTCAGACTCGTTTTTTTGGACAAAAACTCATATTGCGGTCACGATTCGACCCCAATAACTATACATCAATCGATCCGTCTTCACAATATCTATCATCTGAACCAATAAAAAATTGTACTTTCGATTTGTGGTGCAAACGTCAGCTTTCCGCCACAGAAGATGATGAAAAATCGATTTTGAAATTTCTGCTTATTTTATCTCGATTCTCCTGAGAATTTTCTACAATTTATGTCTCTATGATATTTTCGCTATTCCCATTCCAAAGCGAACTATTGCGGGTGAAAGTCAAGACGTTTCCTCAAAATCCGACAGTGAACGACGTCTATCTTCGTCAAAATTGATCTTAGACAAAAAATCGAAACGCTATCTTTTCCGGCACTGTCAGGGCTATTCAAAAATAGTAAATATAATAGGGGTTAAATTTTGTCCGGACACCCCACGATTTTGTCTCGATCCTTACGCGACACGCGTGATAATCTCTCCATGAAGGGTATTCAGACCCATTCTAATTGGTGAATTTGATTTGTAGTGTGGATATCTTATAACGTTAAACTGATAGTCATCTGTTTTGTTGTACAATGTAGTATTTATTTTACCGTCTATCATTATATTGATTTGAAGGTCTACGAATGCACATTCGTTATTTTTCTCATTTGTTCTTTCGAGTGTTAGTGAGTCGTGATACATTTCTTTAGTAATTTCAATGAAGTCCATAGTTTTGTCTGATATAAGGAA
Organism: Parapristionchus giblindavisi; assembly: GCA_943737045.1. NCBI lineage: Eukaryota > Metazoa > Nematoda > Chromadorea > Rhabditida > Diplogasteridae > Parapristionchus > Parapristionchus giblindavisi. Next base: position 1,689,193 of record CALSFV010000009.1, read on the forward strand.
TAGATCATCTATATATCTATATGTTTTATTAAGTGAGAATGCTAGAGGATGACCATTTTTAATTTTATCATAGACGTATTGATATTCCATTACTGCCAAAGTCAAATCAGCTATTTGTGGTGAAGCATTATTTCCTTGAGGTATTCCTTTCTCTTGTTTGTAATATGTTCCACCATAAAAAGCATAACTGTTTTCAAGAATATATTCAAGCATAAGCTTCACATCGTTTTTGTGATAAGTAATGCCCTTCGAAATCTTGTTTGTTTTATCATAACGAACGTAGTTACCTTGTATGTTTATAAATTCGGAGTGGGCATTCTTAAACAATAGGTCTACAAGATAGAAAATCTTTTCTTTGACAATTTTATGTGGTAAATTTGTGAAAAGCGAAGCAAAATCTGCACAGAAAATTTTATTGTTTTGACCATGACAAGTATTCAATCCATTTATGACTTTGAATGTATTTTGAATTGAGAAATAACAATTAGTACCAGCCCGCCCAGATCTTTTACTACAGTACCTTCTGAAGTGGTTTTGCAGGAATTTTAAAATTTTTTGAAGTTGAACAGAAACTGGTTTAAGACTGCTGTTATGTGCTCCTGTAATGAATCTGAATTTTATTGGCGTTTTGTGCATTTTGGGAATACCATAAATACGTGGTAATGAACAGTCCAGGTTTCTTGTAAGAGACATGCTGAGTGTAAATTTCAAATGATCTTCGATCTTTGATTCATAGTCTAAGTTATCAATAGGTTTATATGTACGTTCTCCTGTATGGTTTGTGTTCATTTCTTTTTCCATAAATATCAAGTAAAGTTTTTTACAGGTAAAGGCATAATTTCCAGATGCTTTATCAATCATTGTAATTATGAAATTTTCTTAAGTTTTTCCAATTCTTTTCTGTATCTGTTTATATTTTGAGCGTCACGATTTATATCGATTTTGTTTAGCTTTCTTTCAATTACTTGAATGATATAATTCACAATATTCTCTGTTGTGTCTATCGATAAAGATTGTGGCTTTTTATTCTTTTCGGCGAGTTTCGTAACTGTATCTTTGATGGATTCCCTTAAAGTATTTATTATAGTTTGAATATCACAGACTGGTTGCAATCTGTATTTTGTACCTTTATCAAAGATTGATACCAGTTCCTTATTTTTAATAATTCCAGTGTCTCCTGTACAGACATGTACGTAATGATTATTTATGTAATTAGGATAATTCGAACAAGAACACTGTGAATTGAGTATGAATGATATATCATTCTCTGTTAAATTCTTTAAAAACTTTCCATAATTACAAATTAATGATGAAATTGGAGAATTCAATGAATATGTTATGCAAAGTTTAGGGTTTTCTATATCACTTATATTTCGGAAATAATCTTTAATCACTTTTGCATTGAACATTTGATGTAATGATATGTTTTCAATAAACTTTCCAAAGTATGGCAGCTTGATTAGGATATCGTTTTTAGACATACACTTGTCTTTACTTCTATAGTATTTCCAATAATGAGGACATATTATACTAAATACTTTATATCGAGTTTTTAATGAGAGTAAATTAAATTCATTCGTGGCAGTATATACTTCCAATTTTCTGAGTGTATGATGCGAAAACTGTCTACCATATATAAATAATGATCTAGCTTCGAGATTACAAATATCACTAATAATATCCTCAACGGACACTGTAGATTTGTATTTCGGCATTCGTCGTTTTTTATTTCTATTTCCTCTATCTCTTTTGAAAGATTGAATAGGAAGAGTAATGGATGTGACTGTTTAGACAAAGGATTGATATCTTCAGAGATGCAACCAAAATTAACTATTTGATCATTCAGACCAAGAGGATATGCTGAATTAAGTGACTTAATCCATAAAAGTTCTTTCTCTCTAAGTTCATCTTTATTCTTTCCGTGGTCTAAAATATCAATGGAGAAGGACTCTCGAGTATGACCGTTTTCTTTGAAGTGTTTGCTTAGGAGAGTATTTAGTTTATTTCCAGAAAATGATGTTCTATGCTGACTCATACGGTCTTTCACCGTTTGAGTGGTCTCTCCAACATATTGTTTTTGACAAATATCACAAGTTATAAGATATACAACATTTACAGAGTCACAACTAGTGTTACATGGTTTATTAGTCAGAAAAATATTATTTGTAATAGTGCTTATGACTCCTTTGTTCCATCTCATCTTTGGACATATAACACATCGTCTATTATTACATGAAGATCCAATATAATCAGAATATTCTCCCAATGTGACAACTGCTCTACCTTCTTCCGTTCTAAGTAACTTATTATAGTTAACACGGGTCTCCTGTAAAAGTGTATCAAAATCTCCACCTGTTGCCACTAGGAAAAATTTTTCTCTCGGATTTGGATGAAAATCGATTGGTGGATGTGGTTGGGGGTCATGAGAAGGATTATCGACTTGATTTGGCCAAAATCGCAGATTATCGATTTTTTGTGATCTACCACGGAAATTGCCATAACTCGGTTCATTTTCATCGTACAGAGACCGGACAGGAGTCATTCGAATCCTATTAGTATGCACTACAAAAAAGGTTTTCGGCACATAATGGCGGAAAACCCGTCTTCATTGTGTTTCACCCAAAAAACTGATTTATCGACAAGAAAAGTGAGTGTTTCTCGAAAATTTCTCAGAAACACAATGGATTTTATTGCACCAATGGAATCGCCGCTCGTGATATAGGGTAGGTATGTAGTTCATTTGACTCATCTCTCGCCCCGGGACATCGAAATATAGAGTACTCCCGGACTTAGTCATTTTTTTCAAAAAAATGGTTTTTTGACCATAAATCGCTTCAAATTGGTCGTAGACACTATTTAAAAAAAGGAAAATGAAGCTCTCAATAAGCCCAACAAAATATATTTATATGATTATCACGCTAGAGATCATCATTCCCGAGCTATAATACGATTTCCTCAATTTGAAGGAAGAATACGAATTGCTGTTGTAATTGTTTACATTCGAGATTTTATTATTAGTAGCATAATTTTATCAAAAATAGCATGAGTTAGATTACTTTTACACAACTTAAAAAGTTTACATAGAATAGAAATTGAGAATACAGTGACGGAATAAATTAAATTGAGAATAAATTGAGGATATTTGAGAATAAATTGAAAATACATTGAGAATAGAAGAATAATTGAGAATAAAAGAAGTAGGCAGTGACGGGGGGCCGAACCCAAAGAGATGTGGCGCGCGTCAAGAACTTCATCAATGAGTGGGAGAAGGAGGTAGATGAGGATGGAGCATTCATCGAGGATGAAGTGGCAGTACACGAGGATGATCGGATTATCACCCCTGACTATATCTACGATTGGATTCACAATGAGAAGGACAATCTGTTCACGGATGATGGTCCTGACCTATTAGGTTGGCGGGAAAGTCTTTGTCCATGGATTTCTATTTTCACTGCTCGTCGCAGATGAACTTTGGCGTTCCCTCATTCCTAGTGAATAACAAGCAGTGAAGGGCCTTTGCAGTTAGCAACTCCCCGTTCCCTTCCCTTCAGCCAGGCTCTAGTAGAGTAACAAAGTACGTAACTAGCACTATCCCCATCCGTCAACTTATACTTTACCACTTCATATCCGACACCAAGATGAACGATTCGGAGACCCTCCTGAAGTATGTTTATGACACAGAGGCCCACACTACAACACCATCGAGAATTGGTTCCATCGCTTCAAAGAAGATGACTTTTCCTTGAATGAACAGGATCGATCTGGGAGCCGCTATGAGTTGGATTTGGACACGTTGAAGAAACCTATGAAAACGGACCCATTTCAAAGTGTCCGTGAAATGGCCACTGCACTTGGAGTTCACCATATCACATTCGAAGAAGGCCTGAAATCCATTGGTATAAGAAAAATTTTCATTTGATTCATACCCCTTGAAATGGCCCAAGCCAATCTTGATCGTCGATTCGATCATTCCTTTAAGCTCCTCACTCTCCACGCTGGGGATCGATGGCTGGACCGGCTCATAACGGGGGATGAGATGTGGGTCCTCTACGAAAACTACCACAGGGGAGTCCAGGGGGTTGAAGAAGGAGAGACCCCAGGGGATGTCTCCAAACCGAACGCACACCCCAAGAAAATCATACTGTCAATGCGGTGGGGAGTGATCAACTGTGATCAACTGGCAGCTGTTCTCCGAGGGCATGACAAGTACTGTGGCCAAGTGCCTCGCACAACTACGGAATCTGGAGATGGTAGTCGATCATTCAAGCCAGAAGGATAAGAAAGTGTATTATCATCATGATAACGCCTATTCCCATGTTTCCATTAAATTCAAGCAGGAACTGGCTGGATATGGATGGATGGTTCTCCCTCAACCACCGTATTCTCCAGACTTGGCCCTGTCGAAATACAGGCCTTTCGCAGACCTAGCCCATGCCCTTCGAGATAGGGCCTTCAATTACTGTGAAAGTGTCGAGGCTGAACTCAATCAATACTTTGCTTTGCGCCCAGCTGGGTTCTACAGGTACGGGTTCCATAATATGGTGGAACATTGTACGTAAGTTGTCAATAATGATGGCACGTATAATTGATCTCGTGTCATTGTTCCTTTGAAGAAATAAAGTTTTCAAAAATGGACAAAGACTTTCCCGCCAACCTAATATCTAGTGAACTCGTATTCGATCAGTGAATGATTCCGCCGTTCCATTCTCAATTTCTATTCTATGTAAGCTTTTTAAGTTGTGTAAAAGTAATCTAACTCATGCTATTTTTGATAAAATTATGCTACTAATAATAAAATCTCGAATGTAAACAATTACAACAGAAATTCGGATTCTTCCTTCAAATTGAGGAAATCGTATTATAGCTCGGGAATGATGATCTCTAGCGTGATAATCATATAAATATATTTTGTTGGGTTTATTGAGAGCTTCATTTTCCTTTTTTAAAATAGTGTCTACGACCAATTTGAAGCGATTTATGGTCAAAAAACCATTTTTTTGAAAAAAATGACTAAGTCCGGGAGTACTCTATATTTCGATGTCCCGGGGCGAGAGATGAGTCAAATGAACTAAATACCTACCCTATATCACGAGCGGCGATTCCATTGGTGCAATAAAATTCATTGTGTTTCTGAGAAATTTTCGAGAAACACTCACTTTTCTTGTCGATAAATCAGTTTTTTGGGTGAAACACATTGAAGACGGGTTTTCCGCCATTGTGTGCCGAAAACCTTTATTGTAGAGCATACCAATAGGATTCGAATGACTCCTGTCCGGTCTCTGTACGATGAAAATGAACCGAGTTATGGCGATTTCCGTGGTAGATCACAAAAAATCGATAATCTGCGATTTTGGGCAAATCAAGTCGATAAGCCTTCTCATGACCACCAACCACATCCACCAATCGACTTTCATCCAAATCCGAGAGAAAAATTTTTCCTAGTGGCAGGCGCTCATACACTTTTACCGGAGACCCGTGTTAAAAGGGGGACGTTGGTTTTTAGAGGGAGGTTTTGCGAGCTGTTATAGGGATGCTCATCCCGTGGGCTTGAAGGGCGGTCGAACGGACGACTAGGTGGGGCTGCCACCAAGGTGCGACTCCCTAAATAGGGAACCTGGAACTGGCCAGACCGCTTTACACCCCCACACTCCGCCCGACCTTTTGTCGGTGTGGAAAGGTGGTCGCTGCAGTCCTGATCAATAAATAGTAAGGATTAAATGATTAGTGTATCAAAATATAAGCCAGTTAATATTAGCTGAATAAGTGAGCCAACATTGTAACAAATGTAATGTATGAAATAGTAAGATGTGCGAAATGCAGTAGCACAAAAGAGCGAAGGGTAGAAGTTTGGTGCGGTACTCCATATGTGGAGTGTCAAGAGGATTTTGCCAACATTTAGTTGGCATAATATTGTTTTGAAGGAAGAAGAGAATATATTACTGTAGTGTGATTCTGCATTGGGAAGAAAATCATTAAATTTTATTGGAATCATAAAACGATGGATGTATTTAAATGAAGTTTCATGATGAGTAAAACATAGTAGAACTGAAATACCGGCATTCGGGTCACTTTTGAAAAATGGATTTCCATGACCACGGGGTCATGGCACAAAAAAATGAATTTTCAAAAATAAACGATTTTCATATTGATTATTTACATTGCAAAGTACTATGACAGAATGTTACAGAAAGCAAGTTGGAAACCGATTCAAGCACCCTGCAGTGAGTACCCTAGACGCATCGCAGATGGTATTTAGACTTCATCTCAACAATTTGAGAAAATTTTTTTAAAGTTTTTTTTTATAAATTATTTTTTCTAATAGCCTGAGGGCACAAGCAGGAAATTTCAGCCGTTTTGTGTAATAAGGGCAGAGGACACTCCTAACACCCAAGTATGGACTCCCAGTTCTCATTGCTAGCGCACGTGTCCGGGGGTGGTCGAGTCTTAACTCTGGTATTTTGCCACTTAAAGTCTACTTAAACTACGTCACAGACTTTAAGTAGACTTTAAGTAAACTTTAAATGAAAGAACATTTGACGAAATGCATTACAGTATACCACACCACTTTAAGTAAACTTACGTCTCACTTTAAGTTTACTTAAAGTCTACTTAAAGTGGGAATGTTTAAGTAGACTTTAAGTGGCAAAATACCAGAGAACGGACATCTCTCTTAAGCAGGGATGGGATTTTACGTTTACGGATTTTACGGATTTTACGGTTTTGGCCGTAAAATATTTATTTTACGGATTCCGTAAAATAAAAATCCGTAAAATCCGTAAAATATTTTGAAGAAATAAATCCTTAAGAATAAGAGAAAATAGAAGAAAAAATGTTTTTTTGACCGAAAAAACCTTATACAACCGTTCTATGAGTAGTCTAACTATGTTCTTAGTGAACATTGTCGATTCATAAAAATTTGTGAATTCACCTAAGCGCAATGAGAACATCCAGTGATGTGGTTTCTGCAAATTATGAACAGCGAAGATCCACTTTTTTTTCATTTCCTTTGACGTGAAGTTTCGTTGATGTTAATTTTTGCATTGAATAATATACGAAAATGTCAAACTACAAGCATATTTTAAAGATTTTACGGATTTTACAGGTTTTTATGGAATTTTACGGATTTTGAATCCGTAAATTTTACGTTTTTACGGATCCGTAAAATTTTTATTTTACGCCCACCCCTGCCCGTCAGTAACAAAAATAAATCATTCGAGATAATTTGTAAAGAAGCTTCGACGTTGAGGGATATTTGTAGATTTCGGTGAGTTCCTTAAAAATAGCATATCAAATTAGAGATAGCAGAGCTCCCTCTACACAAACAGTTTTTTTTCCAGAAGTATTGCTTCGTTGCCAGAGAGTCAAAAATTGTTACGACGCATTTTCTCTTGTACCTTTATATCTCATAGTACCTAAAACCCTTCACTTTATACGACATCATTCCCTTTATGTCCGTATTTCCTGTTACGTATGTTATGATGGAATAAAGAATAAGATAAGAATAAGATAAGATAATATATGGGACGAACACTTATGAGAAGCAGAATTTCCGGGTCTTTGGGCAAAATTACAATCGTCACCAGAAAATATAAACGATACATTGTTTAATGAGAATGTAAAATTTTAGAAAAAAAATCAAATCTACCCCATTTCCCTGACATGCGCGTGTTCTGTAGAGAGCGATTAACCATCTGTGTGACTGAATCCCATAACATACACATTCTGAAAATATTAATAGTTTCAGAATCGCTCCTTTCGTATAAACAGCGGTATTTGTCTGGATTTTATAATTACTTCTGCCTTTTTATCGGTTCGAAACGCTCTCGATTTTCCCTTTTACTTCCCTAGAGCGTTGAAAAAAATGATATGAATCGTATTACATGCCAATATTCTGAAAATAACAATTAAAGATAGAGTAACCTCACACAATGGTCTCTTCGACGCGCAATGCTCTGTCGTTGTTTGAGAACAGAGAAACAGTGTGCGCAATGAAGAGACCATTGAGAGAGGTAACTCTCCCTTTAAAGATCATGCTTCTTCTTCAACTTCTCATCCTGGCTGCTACCGTATCTCCTGTCACTCCTCAGTTCCAGTCACTGCTGGGCAGTGGTCAAGGACTTGGACAATTACAACAGTTATTATCGGTATTCGGTCCACCCACCACTCCGCAGCCATTTTCTAACAAATTTCTAACTGGAATGTTGCAGGTCATCTTTTTGTGTGGTATTACATTTAAAGAATATATTTGCTGCTTACTTTCGGTTCGAAAGTTGTGAAAAACAAAGAAAAAAGAAGCACGCTATTTATCTCGCTAGTTTTCAGTCCACAAAGTTTCGAAAAGAAAAATACAAAGAAATTCTTTTCACAGACTCGCCACTTTTCATTCTTTAGTCGCGAAAAAAAGGAAAACCTAAGAACACTCTACGCGATCTAGTCAATTTATCTTTTCGTTTTTTGCATTCCTTTGAACAGAATATAACATTATGTTCAGGGAATTCAGGGCATGCAAGGGCTTCAAGCACTTCAAGGACTTCTGGGCATGGGACAAGGAATGCTCGGGTCACCTCAAGTGGATTTGAAATTACCCAAAGATAGTCGTTTATCGAAACAATCGATTGATACCGTCGCTTCCAACCCCGAGAAAGATAGTGAAGACGGTAGCAGAAGAGTCAAAAGAAATAATTGAAATAACATAATATATTAACACCCTGAAACTTTTGCTAAATAACGATTGATTACTGTACAGTTCCGTTCATTCGCCTTTCCTAACGATGGTTTGATGAAGTGAATAAAGATTTGAAAAATATCTTAGCAGTTGTTATCGTTGAGTTATGTGTTATTGAAGAGATCATCACAGAAACTAATATGGTTGGTCCGCTCTGATATGATTTCATAAAATGCCTAACAATAAGGAATGCGGAATGAATCATGCTCCTGCATGTCGCGTTTTGACAAGTCGAGAGCGAGGGAGATTATTTAACAAACATTTTTTCTCTGTTGCAATCGTATTTTACATATTCAAGAAGATAGATAAATACACTGTTTTGGAAGGTACTCGTCGCTTATTGGATATATTTGGAACACTGCCTCGGATATGCAGGGGTCGTTGGTTAGACCCCCCATTTTGTCAATCATTTACCAACCTAACGGTCCAAATGGCGACCCAGCTGAAATAACATCCCAATATGCTAATAAAGTTGTTGTAATGTTGGTAAAAAAATTTACCAACCTGTATCGACAATAATGGTGTGCGGACGTCTGTCGACTGGTAGTCGACTAGACTATTAGTTTACGCCTACACATCTACGCGTACGTGCATTTGTATATGTTCACGAATACGAGCCTGTACGTCCATCGATCCGTATCAATTATTATTGATATAATTATTATTTTATTATTATTATTTTTATTATATATACGTGCCTCTGCCTATAATGGGATGTCCGAAACGAGGTTGACTATCGAAACAGCCAACAATATGATATAGAGAGCGGGCAAGGAGGCAAGATCTATACACCATGGGCGAGAAATAAGGTGCTATACACCATCATATTTTCGAATAACGAGATACCTGACGAGACTCACCACCTCGATGTGGGCTATATAAGCAGGCCCAGGATATTGTGGTTCATATATTCGTAATTCAAATTAAATCTGACAATTTTATCGATTCTTCATTTTTTATCACTTGCTCTATTTATCAATGATTTCATATTAAATTGTGATAAAGATAAATCTTTAATATTAATATTACTTCTGATTTTGACTCGTTTGATAATCGTATTTTATTTCAAAGGGACCTTCGACTCACAAGGAGTCTCTTTCAGCTTAAGGTGGCGAAAAGCGACAATTTATAGCTCATTTGAAAGCCCTTTCTCTGTAGAATAAGAATGTATGTTTAAAAAATCCGAAACGGCTCTGTACACGGATTTTAAAAAATCCAAAGTTTGAGTAATTTCTGCCTTGAAATTCCTGTGTAATGGTCGTTGAATCTTTCAATCAACACTGACAAACTTTCAGATTGGATGCATGGATATCAGTACGCATATTGGGATATTTTTTTAAAAAGATCACAAAAAGACAAGTGCAAAAATCGTGCAAAACATGTCGCATTGGTAGGGATCGAACCCGCAGCGCAAAAAATGTAAGCGACATATTTACCACTGCGCCACCACTAGCCCGGTGGGAGAGCGCGAAGAAGTAGCCCATCATTGTACGGCAATTCAACTGCCATTACACAGGAATTTCAAAGCAGAAATTGCTCAAACTTTGCATTTTTTTTAAAAATCCATGTGCAGAGCCGTTTCGGATTTTTTAAACATACATTCTTATTCTACAGAGAAATGGCTTCCAAATGAGCTATAAATCGTCACTTTTCGCCACCTTAAGCTGAAAGAGACTCCTTGTCAGTGAGAATTATGAAGAGACCGTTTACAACTGTTTTTCCCATTACGATTAGCTTGTAAATTTATATTTTAAGAGTCCGGATCTGTAAGACTCGACCATTTCGGCCGGATTTCGGACATCGCGCCAAGAATTTTGATTCAGGCCACTGTACTTTATGGGTGTAGGGTACCTTGGGCCCACATTACAAAATGGTACCCAAAGTGGCCCTAGCAGTGGAACGCGGCGTGCCAGGTGGGCGCCAAGTTTGAAAACTCGATTTTCATATTTTTCAACCGAACAAGCTAGAGTCCAAATTTCTTCGGCATTGTGTTAGGCATGCGCAATGTGCACAGAAACACTATTGAGATTAATTTTAAGCAATTCACAGACTGATTTTTTACCCGAATTTTCGGTTTTTTCGATTTCTCGGCATCTCAATTTCAATTCCGCATAAGTTCTCTAGTATATCCATGTAGCCCAACTAATAGTGCATGTAACCCTGCTTGGCGGAAATCGATCTTGGATTGCGCGTGTCGGAAAAATCGGTCTGAGTGTTTCCAACTTGACTCAGAAGCGTTATTTCATGATTTTTTGCTGTGTTTTCCAAACGATTTGTGCGGAATTGTGGTCTACTAAATGTTTAGAGGTAAGACGAGTAAAATGACACAAAAAGCCCATCACTTGGTTCAATTTGAAAATATCGATTTTCATGACCCCGGGGTCATGATCAAAAATTTCAAATTTCTCAAGTTTGAAATGTTTTCATTTATGTGGCCTATTGTGAAGTACTAATGATGTCAAGAATATTCAGCCAATGCTCAATGGCTGATCTCTCCTTTCAACCATTTTTCGTTAAGTTTCATGTTGAATGCGTGCCTAAAAGTTAGAATTGTGCTTGAATCAGTTTCCAACTTACTTTTTGTAACATTCTGTCATAGTACTTTACAATGTGCATAATCAATATGAAAATCGTTTATTTTCGAATATTCAGAAAACTCAATTTGAGTGCCTACTTTCACGGAAAATTTCTGAAATATTGCATTTTTTCGACTCGAATGCTTCGACAATTAGCAAATGACAGTGACAATGTGATGTTTCATGATGAGTAAACATAGTAGAACTGAAATCCCGGCATTCGGCTCACTTTTGAAAAAATCGATTTCCATGACCCCGGGGTCATGGTAAAAAATATGAATTTTCCAAAATTAACGATTTTCATATTGATTATGTACATTGCAAAGTGCTTAGATAGAATGTTACAGAAAGTAAGTTGGAAACTGATTCAAGCACAATTCTGACTTTTAGGCACGCATTCAACATGAAACTTAACAAAAAATGGTTGAAAGGATAGATCAGCCATTGAGCATTGGCTGAATATTCTTCACATCATTAGTACTTCACAATAGGCCACATAAATGAAAACATTTTAAACTTGAGAAATTTTGAAATTTTTGATCATGACCCCGGGGTCATGAAAATCGATATTTTCAAATTGAACCAAGTGATGGGCTTTTTGTGTCATTTTACTCGTCTGACCTCTAAACATTTAGTAGACCACAATTCCACACTAATCGTTTGGAAAATACAGCAAAAAATCATGAAATAACGCTTCTGAGTCAAGTTGGAAACACTCAGACCGATTTTTCCGACACGCGCAATTCAAGATCGATTTCCGCCTAGCAGGGTTACATGCACTAATAGTTGGGCTACATGGATATACTAGAGAACTTATGCGGAATTGAAATTGAGATGCCGAGAAATCGCAAAAAAACCGAAAATTCGGGTAAAAAAATCAGTCTAGGAATTGCTTAAAATTAATCTCAATAGTGTTTCTGTGCACATTGGGCATGCCTAGCACAATGCCGAAGAAATATGGACTCTAGCTTGTTCGGTTGAAAAAATATGAAAATCGAGTTTTCAAACTTGGCGCCCACCTGGCACGCCGCGTTCCACTGCTAGGGCCACTTTGGGTACCATTTTGTAATCAGGGCCCAAGGTACCCTACACCCATAAAGTGGAGTGGCCTGAATCAAAATTCTTGGCGCGATGTCCGGAGAATGGTCGAGTCTTACAGATCCGGACTCTTAAGATGCGTTTGGAAGTTTTCCTATTCGTATTAATTTGCATCGTCGCTGTCAAAACTGAAGATATCATCAGCACACATAAAGATGGACACGTCCTCGATGAACAGATCACAATGGAAGGAAATTGTAAGTGTTTCTGTATATTTATTCAAGTTTTCCCTTGTATTATTGCTATTAGGTTGTCGCATTAGTCCCTGACTTTTTCGGATATGTTTTTGAAACGCTTCCATTCGCCACTGAACATTAAGCTAATTTTGCTCTCCGTTCTGGTAACGCTCTCTTGTAGACAAAGAAAGCGAGAGAGCATTGCAAAAGCGGAGAGTTTCAAAATAGCCCGGCGTGTTCCGTGTCGCTCTGCAGAACCTGTGATTTCACAACTTCCTTGATAAAGATTGTTGAACTGTAAATGTAAAAATATAAACCAATAAATAATGATGGAACAACTTCAGACTCAGTAGCTTATCCTCGAGAAAACAACACTGTTCCCCTGGAGAATTCACTGATGAATCGCACTAGTGACAAGGACAACGATGCCCGTCCTCCTATCGACTTCTCCAAAGATAAAGCCCACAAGATACCGGCCTGCGCTGCTAGGAAGCCATCGAAGAAAACTAAAGGCAAGAAGAGTAAGAAGACCAAGTCTTCGAGGAAGACAAAGAGGCCTAGCCATCATAGGAAAGTGATCACCACCACTACTAGGGCTACGAGGCTTATTGCTGGTGTTAAGCCCAAACCGTGATCTGGTCTAATGTAAAACTACACAAAAGTATGAAGCTTTTCGTGTTTGATAGTTCACTTTATCTAATTTTAATATGCAAACCTATTGTATCGATTAATTATCATTAATTATATTTATTGAATTATTCACAATCTCATTTGACAATCTCGTCTCTGGTCGGACTTTCTTGAACTTGATGAGAGTAGAAAGTTATAGATCAGTCTTTCTATGTCTTTATTTATTTATTGATCTTACATTGAATACATTTTAATTTTAAACTTTTATTTCACCTACATCTACTAAATGTTCAACTCTTGATAAATGTGTTTTAAAATGAAATGAAACATAACTGAATAAATGGGACAGCAAGAGCGAAATTGAGAGAAATACATATTGGTGGCATGATCATGTGGTGGGTGTGAGGGTAAGGGTAAAAGGTACAACCCGTTATTCAAGGCACATGAAGTCCTGCGGGTTATCACTGCAAGGCCTGCGATATGTCAAGGCCAATTCAGTCCGGAGGGCCTAATCTCTTCTTCGGACCTACTTTATCGCATGATCTAGTCACTACCAATTCCCCATTCGGGCGCCTTTGTGGGGCGGAGGCGGTGAAAAGTAGCTCACATATGCCACTTTTGCATTTAAAGAATGTAAACATTGAATTAGGTTGGATGCGGAATAACAGAGGGAAAAAGGACCGAATTAGCGTCAGTAGGAGTCACAACACGACGGACAAACTTTAAAAAAAATTATTTTATATTATTCATTGTACGCCACAAGGGTGATTCAACAAGTACAAAGTGTACGAGGGCAATAAAACATGTGAAATATCGAAACTAATACAATTGAGGGAGATAAGGATGAGATCGTCATACTGTAGATCTGATGGAATCGAGATTATTCGTGGAACGATAAAAGCTTGAGCGATAAAAGTCTTTTTTTCGTTTCGTTGGTGTGCACCGTTTGAGGAACTAGACAGTCGATCCTAGCTTCAGAACAAATAAATCGGGTACTAAAACTGTCATAATTTGGTCGAATTGGTTCAGTTTCGATGTTGTCCTATCTCATTCTGTTGTATATAAAATGAAATATTGGACCAAATATTCATAGGACATGCGGTTGATAATTCTAGTCGTGCTCCTTGCTGCCGTGCGAGCGCAGGAAGCGCCGATAGCTGGTGAGATTTACTTGTTTATATAGTTACTTGTTCATATAGTTACTTGTTTATATTATTCTGCTTCTCGATACATTATATTCCCCGCTTTTAATAATAATTTGTTAATCGATTAAATTTATTCAGCCGCTCCGACTGTTGCGTCTGCAGCTCCACAGACTGCAGCTCCGTCAACTGCAGCTCCATCGACTGCAGCTCCATCGACTGCAGCTCCCTCAACTGCAGCTCCGACCTCTATAGCTCCCTCAACGGCAGCTCCGACCTCTATAGCTCCCTCAAATGCAGCTCCACAGACCGCTGCTCCGTCCACTGCAGCTCCACAGACCGCAGTACCCTCAACTGCAGCTCCGACCTCTGTAGCTCGCTCAACGGCCGCTCCTACCCCCATAGTTCCCTCAACTGCAGCTCCGACCTCTGTAGCTCCCACAACTGCAGCTTCGACCTCTATAGCTCCCTCAACGGCAGCTCCGACCTCTATAGCTCCCTCAACTGCAGCTTCGAGCTCTATAGCTCCCTCAACTGCAGCTCCGACCTCTATTGCTCCCTCAACGGCAGCTCCGACCTCTATAGCTCCCTCAACGGCATCTCCACACACCGCAGCTCCATCCTCTGCAGCTCCAAAGACTGCCGCTCCCTCATCTCCACGGACCGTAGCTCCGGCGAAGTCGACGACAAGATAGTAAGAGACACTTCATCGTTTTATTGAGAGCTCTTTGCCAATAACCTTTTCTATTTCATACGCTATTGCTCTTTTTTTCAATTAACATGACGCCCCGTTTTGAATCTCTCCGTTCTGGTCACACATTCTCGCTTTCCTTTTTAAAATTATCTCGTGGTGTGTAGAGGGTTTTCGAAATTATAAATTCAAAATACTCGAGTTGTTTAGTGTGACAATGATTAAATTTGCTCTCAATCAGAAGCGGGTTTTTTAAGTACCTTGGATAGATAGTGTAATTAAATAACTTGAAAAAATTTAATTGCAGTATGTACGTGCCTCCTGCCAAGCCTAAGAGTCGTCGAGAGCAGATCAAGGAACGGCGCGAGAAGATCCGCAAGCAGATCCGCGACTACATCCAAAAACGACGACAGGAGATCTACAAACGTCGTGAGGAGCGAAGGCAACGCATTGCTGAGAGAAGAGAAAGGGCCCAAGAACGAAGGCAGGAGAGAAGGGAAAGACTAGCACAAAGAAGGCAAGAGCGAAGACGGAGGGTGTACTGATCGTATATAGTAGAAATTGATGGATAAATATTTATTGTTGATGTTACGTGATCATCTATTTTTATAATTTCGCATAGTATAATATACCTATTTTGTTAACATTTGTGTTTATAGTTTGTTGTAATAAAATTTTTGGTTAAGTCTGAATAGCTTTTCAAAATTTTGGATATTATTACCGCACCAAGGCGCGGTAAATAAAACAAATTTTTTACAACGATATGGGAATTTGGATATTTTTGGAAAAAAAAACTATTCAAACAACCATAAGTTATTATGTTACATAAGTTACTATGGTGTATTGTAGCCTCTCAAAGATCGCTACAATGGACGTATTAGAAAAAATCAATTCATTGAGAAAAGCAGTTTATCGGACGCTTGACGACGCTATGCCACGTGATGCATTTTGAAAAGGTTTATGTACATTAATGTATTAATATCATAGCGTCGAAAAATTAATTAATTTAACTGTGTGCATTTTTATTAAAGGCACAACCCGACCTAATTTTACTCGCTGCACTACCAACGATCTCTCGTAGATAGAGAAAGCGAGAGAGTATTGTCAGAGCGGAGAGTTTCAAATTAGCTCAGGGTGTGCCTTCCTGTTAAGAGACGAGGGATCTTTTAAGGTAGTATTGCCGGCATGCTGTAGATTTGATGCGCTCGAGATTGCTCGCTGAACGATAAAAGTTTGATAATCGTTGGCTTGTGCACATTTCGAAAGTTGCATCGCTTGAGGAAGTTGTGATTCGATTATGGCTCCAGAAGCAATAAATCAGGCACTAAAACAGTCATAACATCGGTCGAATTGGTTCAGATTTGTATCGTTGTTCCATCGTTCTGTCGTATAAATAAGTGGAAAGGAAGGATTGCATCAAATTGCAATCGGATATGCGGTTGATAGTTCTAGTCGCACTCTTTGCTGCTGCCTTGCGAGCGGAGGAAACGCCTACCACTGGTGAGATTTATATATTTTTGAAGACACACCCTCAAGCTAATTTGAAACTCTCCGCTATGGTCATACTATCTCGATTCATTTGTCTACCAGAGTATTACCAATATGGTGAGTGAAATTAGCTTGGAAGAGTCCATAAAAATTACTGATTACTTCTAGTAACATGTGAGATGAACGTGAAAATTCTGCGTTTCGTTATAGTATTTTTTCCCGCTTTTAATACTATTTTATTATCGATCAAAGTGATTCAGCCGCTCCGACTGCTGCGTCTGCAGCACCTGAATCCGCGGCTCCCTCTACAGCTCCAGAGTCGGCTGCTCCGTCTACCGCAGCTCCTTCAACTGCAGCTCCACCGACAGCAGCTCCCTCAACTGCAGCTCCCTCAACAATAGCTCCCTCAACCGCAGCTCCCTCAACTGCAGCTCCGACCTCGGTAGCTCCCTCAACGGCAGCTCCACCGACTGCAGCTCCCTCAACTGCAGCTCCACCGACCGCAGCTCCTTCAACTGCAGCTCCAACCTCTGCAGCTCCTCTGAAGTCGACGACTAGATAGTAAGATCTTCAATTTTTCGAGATCTTCGAGATCAATACGCCTTCATTGCATAACTTATTGCTCTTTTTCTAATTAAAGTGTGCTAATTTGAAACGTCCACGCTTTCTTTGTCTGCGAGAGACTATTACCATTGGATGTTAAAGTTACCTCGCGGTGCGCGTTTAAATAGACGTCGTTCGAAATTATGAAGTCAAAAATACTCGTACAAAAGATTTGTTTACTGCGAGTAATTTTGCTCTTAGGTCCGGGTTTTTTCCGGTACCTAGAATAGATAATTAATTAAAAGCGCGACACAAACTAATTTCTCCTCTATGGTAATGCTCTCTCGCAGACAAAGAAAGCAATAGAGTGTGGTCTGCGCGGAGTGTTTCAGACCAGCTCGGGTGTACCTTTAAATCTTTTATATTTACAGTATGTACGTGCCTCCGACCAATCGTCTACAGGAGCTCAGGCAGACACACGCAAAGATCCACAAGGAGATCCACAGCCTCATCCAGAAGCATAGGGCGGTGCGCAGAGAGGAGATAAAAGAACGAAGAGAAGAGAGAAAGGAGAAGCTGGAGAAGAGAAGGAGACAAAGGAGATATTGATCTTAAATAGTGGCTATTGATCGATAAATATTGATTTTTGACATTCCGTGACCTTTTTTTTCCTTTTTACAATGAATTGCAATCTAAAATGCATACCAAGCTGAGCATTTTTAATTTAATTACACAAATCACATTTTTTAAATATATACTAAAATGTGTTAACAAAGGAATTTTAAAAAAGGTTTAAAAAACTAATTTTATCTGGGTTTTAATCAATATTCTCTATAATGAAATACATTTGTAAAAAATAATTGAAAGAGTATCCCGTATGAATCGATCGATAATGCTACACGCATTACATGGTGAAAAATACATTTTCAAATGTGAATGAAAAGCGGGAAATAAAATGAAAAATGGAAATGAAATGAAATGAAAAATTGGAAACGATGGTACCCGGAGGATTAATAGCTGACAATGAGTGATGTGTGATGAAACGCGATGGGTACCGGAAAATTTCGACAAATTACAAATATAGAGCTATGTAGAGGAAAGAACGATGAAAACATGGTTATGGAAAGATCGTCAAGGGGGAGACCTCTCTCAATGGTCTCTTCGACGCGCAATGCCTTCTCGTTGTTAGAGAACAGAGAAATAGTGTGCGCAATGTAGAGACCATTGAGAGATGTGGCGCTCCCTTTAAGTGCACATAAAAGCTAATTTGAAACTCTCCGCTCTTTCAATGCTCTCTCTCGCTCTCTTTGTCTACAAGAGAGTGTGGCCAGAGCGGAAATTAAATTATCTCGGAGTGTGCCTTTAAATCTGAGAGAATCGATTGGTATGAATCTAAATAAATCGATTTTCAATCAATAGCATATTTTAAGAACTAAAAAATTTTGGAAAAAAATCGGATTCGTTCAAAAATGTGTCTCCATGGGTCGTCGTTGGTTGTCTTGCAGAATGTCTAGTCGAACCCTGAGCAGCACTCGGAATACATGCGAGATGTAGGCGAGGTAGACCACCAGGTAGATGGTCATGACGGAGTGGATATTGGTGTCGGCGCCAAGTGTCTGGAAAAGGTAAAGATTATTCAGTTCTTGAGATAATTCAATGCCAACTCGTCTGGAAGTAGGTCCGACATTGTTTTAGGACCTACATCGCGGAAGGTCTTTAGAGGCATCGTAGATTGAATGAAGTTATCTTCATATCAAATGACGTCACTGTGTGTTTTTTCTGTGTGAGACAAGAGAGCATAAAGTGGTTCAACGATGTATTGCAGTCGTTTCGACACTATCGTAAAACACCAAAACAGGGGAAATATTCTTATCAATATATTTGCACCATATATTACATCAAAACAGGGAACGCTACAAATAAATATCAAAGCGAAAAGATCTTTCGGTGCTGATTAATGTGAATGTGAGAATTTTATTTTGTAACAATTGGCCATTTATTCATGTAGGTAGATTCAGCTTTAGTTTTATGTTTTTTTAGTATTTTATAAAATCAGGAAAACTAACCAGGATCATAACAACGCCGTATAATGAGCAGCCGCTAAGCGTGATCAGACCCTGAAATTGATAATTTGAGATCAAAGATCAAAGATCAACTATCGCTCTAGAACAACTTGCTTTTACAAATAATATATTTAATGTTAATTCCCCTGCACTACAGCAAGAGTAAGCGAAATTGGGACGAGAATAATATATTTTTTTCTATTTATCCTCCATAAAAAAACGAACGATGGGTGACTCAACTGTTTGAATCTACGGCAGTGATGAAGTGGAAAATAGAATAATAATAATATTTAACGACTCTGTTTTGGAGATTCCATCATATGGGAAGATGTACACATTGAGAATATATCGATGAATATTATATTTTGGTCTTTGCTCAATAAATTCTCTCTAGATTAAAGGCACCTACCGAATTTTTACCCTCTGCTCTGGCAACACTCTCTCGCCAACAAAAAAAGCCAGAGAGCACTGCCAGATCGGAGATTCTCAAATTAGCTCGGGGTGTGCCTATAAGTAGTCAAGAAGACAAAAAAATCACAATACGGTGTAGGTCCTAGTGATACTGCGCGCTGACTTTGACCACGGATTCTTCCAGAAACTTATACTCACCAGCAGTACGATGATAGGCAGTATCAAATCGGGTTTTCGGCGCCGGATTCCGCCGATAAACGCCGTCGCCGAGAAGGCTAACAATAGATAGAATGGACAACCGCCCACGAGAAGAATCAACGAGAGAATAGGCATGGCGGCGACCAGGGACTGAAATTGTGCGAACTAAGGCGGTTTTTTTTTCAAAAACGAGCACACGCCCACGTGCGTTTTACTAACTGAACATATAATAGATTTTTTTCTTTGAAAGGTAGCAGGACGACGTCATATTTTCGCATGTCTGCGATTCAAAGAAAAAAATGTGCTATGCCAGAATACTGTGATATTTAACGGAACGATTCAAGGGACATTTAAATTTCAAAACAATTCGTGTCGGTTTTTCTTGATTTTCATTATCTTTCGAGGAAACTGGAAATTCTATAGCATTGTTTTGGCTACGGAGGAGTATTGCCAAATAACAGAATGAAGTAATAAAAAAACGATATTCCCCTACAAAGACACATCTCAAGCTAATTTTACACTCATAATTAGCAAAACTCTCTCGTAGACAAAGAAAGCGAGAGAGTGTTGCCAGAGTGTAGTATTTAAAATTAGCTTGGGGTGTTAATAACACGGAAACGTACCACAGCGAAGTAGATCAGGGCCAGAGAAGCGATAGTGGCGAAGAGGGCGATTAGGGCGAGATGAACGATTGCTACGGTCTGCAAACAGCAATATATGCAAATTCATTCAGGTCTGAAAACAAACAACAACAACAAAAACATTTATCAAGATCATGTTCGCCACTGCTCACTTCTTCCTACAATACAAAAAAAAATATTAGTGCATTTTGAAAGGCTATTTTATCTTTTTTTTCGAATGTAGGGATTTTTTTTTAGAATTCTAGCATTCTTCGCTCCGCTATGCTGTCAAATGAAATAGTACCTTTGCGGACATTCCGCATGTCAACGGCGATAGGAAGCACGATCGAGGCTCCGCTCGATCCTCGTACCGGACTGAAATTGGAATTTACAATATTCAGTTTAACAATCTTCAACTATCCAGTGGTCAGTCAGTGGTACTGGTAGTTGGTATTTAAATTAAAATGTAAGACAATATCTATTTAAAATATATATTTAAAGGTTGAATCCTTCGAATATTTTCGCGAATAAATTGTGACGACAGAAAGATATCAAAATATATTTTGATTACCTTAATTCTATTTTCGATAAATTTATTAATTAAAGCGATTATTTAATCTTCAATTTATTAATTTATCTACGCCCGAGACGCAACGAGATATTTGACAATTTAAAGGTATAAAGAACATGATATAATTTTGGATCTCCAAACTGGGGTATCTTTCCATAAATATATTTTCTCTACCTTGATCAGCCTCGTTATCGTGTCCATTCTTGTATGCAATGGAGGGATCATCGAGCGACGTTGAGGGCTGATCGGGCACTGATTTGTAGTAGTTGCTCATCTGAGAAGAATTATATTTTACAAGGCGCTCTCGGTAACAATGCAGTGAACGGGATGGAAGATGGCACAGTTGGTGAAAATCGTCCCTATGCGCTCAAGCTTCACAGGTGGAGTTCCTAGAGGTAGGATACACATTTTTTTTAACTGCGATGGGCCACCGAATCATTAGCGATATGAAATATAATAACAAGAAACACAAATACCGAGAATATAATGAACACGATATATGATTGTTTATGTGGTATTCAAGAGAAGGAACGAGACGCAAAAACGAGTGACATTTTCTCTCATTTTC
Organism: Parapristionchus giblindavisi; assembly: GCA_943737045.1. NCBI lineage: Eukaryota > Metazoa > Nematoda > Chromadorea > Rhabditida > Diplogasteridae > Parapristionchus > Parapristionchus giblindavisi. The sequence goes on from CALSFV010000009.1 coordinate 1,710,693, forward strand.
TCTCTTTTCCCCCTTTTTGAAGAGAGAATTACAAACAAATATTGTATGGATAAGTATTCATTATCTAGGAATTCATTGTATGCAAGAGTTTTGCCAGAGCTGCGAGTAAAAATAGCTCGGTATGTGCCTTTAATCAATCAAAGCTAATCATTAGCGAGACGAAATCGATCAGTGCTCGATATACGGGAGAGAGAGAAATCAGCAGCGAAATCAATCACAGATGCTATTAAACATTGATGGGTCTATGGCGAGAAAGAAATGAGAGAAAGATCTGGTGAAAGTGACATGGGAGAGCTTCAACTAAGAGCTTGAGAAGAAGCAAGGGGAGCTACGACTATCGAAAGAATTAAACGCAATCATGATTTCCGCCCAGTACTTAAGAGTTAATTTTACTCTCCGCATCACGAACAGTCTTTCATGGAAAGCGAGCGAGCATCCTAGCTTGGGGTGTGCATCTAACTAGTAAGAGCTATGCATAATATAATTGATTAATTAGTTAAAATAATAATAATAGTAATAATACATTCCTTTAATGGACTCGATCCTCCCTGACTGACTCCTGACTCGATCCTCCCAACCCGGAATTGGCCAGCCGTGGGAGTAAGGCCTACACCATGGATCTCCAAATCTTCGTGATAACGATAAACGTCCTCTCAATTGCCACCGATAGAAGGTCAGTTCTATTCTACCACACTATGAGAAGATTAGAGCAGGAACCGTTGATTTTGTGAATTTCGTATGAAGGAGAAGGAGGAAGACGACTGGACAGTCGATAAGCTGGATAGATGCGGGCAACTCACGAGATACGATGCGCTCCTTGGAGAACCCTAATGGCGACCCAGCTACCCCCAAAAGAGCTGAATAAAGTTGTTATAATGTAATGTAAAATGTTAATGGAAAGCATCTGAATTGGGATGGGGAACAGGCTGTTTTTATTCGCTGTGGGCGGCTACAGATCTTGGTCGTCTACACTGCCATACAAATTAATGTTATATTAACGGCCCACACACGTTAGTCAAATGCAACATCGAATTAATGACTAAAATCAGGGAAAAAGAAATGTGCTTGTTTACTTGTGGGAAGAACTGTGAAATATGGTACACTTGGATGAGATGAGGATTGAGAAACTGTGTGAAACGAAGAGAGATTGAAAGACTTTGAAACTCTCCGCTTTGGCAATGCTCTCTCACTTTCTTGGTCTATGAGAGAGCGTTGCCGGAGGGGAGAGTAAAACTAGCTCGGGTGTGACTTTTAAGACAGCAGCTGATTGCAAATTTAAATACAATACAATGACCTTTAAATACAACCATTGGGGAGGGAATGGTTGTCGTTAACTCACTGAGTAGTCTTAGCCAAATTCAAAGAAATGTACGAAATGGAACGGAGAGATGAGAAAAGAGTGAGCAATCACCTTTTACTTTTTTAATGTTAGATAGGTAAAGGTAAAGGTAAACCCCGTTATTCAAGTCACACGAATTCCTGTGGCAGATCAATGCTAGGCCATTGATAATTTAAGGCAATTCAGTCCGGGGGGGGGAGGGGATTAGTGTCTTCTTCGGACCTACTTTACCGTTTTTTTGCTTTACCTTATTTAAGTAACTTCGATAAAATATGACCTTTAGTAACTATATTCTTCATTGAAGGTTGACTTCGTGGTTTTCAGGGATGTACAGTTTTTCTTAAATCGAAAAATTCGGAAATTCGGAATGCTCAGCCCTGGTGAATACCAAACAACCATATAAAAAGGACATAATCTGGACAACCTCCACTTCGATTGCCAACTGAAGTGAGAAGAGTTTTGGGATCGTTATTGTGGTCTATGCCTATGGATTATGCTAACCGCCTCATTACTCATCTCACTTAATTCTGATACGATAAATGAATTGAAATATTTTTTCTGTTTTTCATCATCACAACAGGATATTGAGGTAATCGTATCATGAATGAGGCAAATGGATGGATGAAAACGCGTGGAGGCAACAACACGAGAGGAAGAAGAAGAAGAAGATGGGAAAAGAAGGAATGAGAAAAGTGAATGTGATCACACATGAATGGGCTAGAGAAGGAGAGGGAGAGGGAGAGGGAGAGGGAGAGGGAGAGGGAGAGGGAGAGGGAGAGGGAGAGGGAGAGGGAGAGGGAGAGGGAGAGGGAGAGGGAGAGGGAGAGGGAGAGGGAGAGGGAGAGGGAGAGGGAGAGGGAGAGGGAGAGGGAGAGGGAGAGGGAGAGGGAGAGGGAGAGGGAGAGGGAGAGAGAGAGAGAGAGAGAGAGAGAGAGAGAGGAGAGGGAGAGGGACGGGTAAAGGTTAGAACAGTGGTCACGAAACATGACGCAGCGGGACAGAAGCAGTTGAGAGAATGAGTAATGTATTGGAGGGAGTACTAGTAGAGAGAGGCAGAGATAGAAGAGGAGAAGGGAGAGGGAGGTAGAGAGGGGGTAGAGATAGAGGGAGAGAGATCGCGCGAGGGGCGAGGGAGGCGGACGGAGAGGGAGAAGGAAATTGAGAGAGAGGGACAGAGATAGAAAAGAAGAAGGAAACATAGAGAATGAAGACATAAGAAATATTGTATGAATGAAACACGCGAAGAAGGGTAAAGAGAGGAAGAGAAGGAGAGTGAGATGGAGTGAGAGACAAATAGATTGATAAAGAGTTAGAGAAAGATATGATATAAGGACAGAAGTAATGAACACTAAGTAGCAGAGCGATGGGCAGAAAAAATAGGAAAGAAAGAGGAGCCAAGTATACAAAAAGAATGAGGGAAATGATGAGGCGATAGAAAGGGAGACTTAGTGGGTGTGAGAGAGTGAGTGAGAGGGAGAGAGAGAGAAAGAGGTAGAGAGAGAAGGAGAGGGAGAGGGAGAGAGAGAGGGAGAGAGAGAGAGGGAGAGAGAGACTCGGTCCCAAGTGTGCTACTACTTCAATAAGATGCTTCTTACGCTATTGGGAATGAGCAAAGAAAAGTAGCTAACTAAGACTAGCAAAAATGCTAGCAAAGACTAAAGACTAACAAAAATGTGAAGAATGATTTTTTCACAGTTTTACCCTCTATCTAGATCAACTAATCAGAGAAAAGCTCTGGTGGTATAATAGGGGAACTTCTTTCCCTAGTACTGCTTCTGTGATTTCTTCATTACGTGCTATCGTCGAGAATGAATTGAAACACTACTAGCAAAATACAAAAGATAACAGATATATCGTCACAAAACATTTCTGCTGCACCCTAATCCCCTCCTAAGAGAGATAGATCAGATGGAGCGATAAGCGTATCGATTGATTGATTGGCATTCTAGTTGTGCAAGTAATATTTTCTCATTCCAATCGTTTTTTAATTGTTGAAACATCTTTATGATGTAAGATGAATACATAAATATGACAGGGCGATTGTGGTTTATTATTAGGAGGAAAAGAGAGAAAGAGATGATGGGGCAGAGCCAGGAACATGGAACAAGGAATACAGATAAGGAATGAGAAAAAGAATAGAGAATCAATCAAAAAAATATGGAATATGATAAGATACCAAAATTACATCATACGGAGAACCTAGATTAGATAACTAGAGAGAGAGATAAAACCAAGTGAACGCTAAAGCAACAACTGTTCCATTATCTCAATGTCTGTTCTCCCTGATTATCTCTACCCCCCCCCCCTCTCCCTCTATCCCTCCCTCTCTCCTAGTCTATTTGCCCAGACAACATACATTGTTTCAAGGGCAGGTAAGAGGTTTGTGCTGGTTAATGGGAGCTTAAACTATCGTCAATAGGTTCGTTTGGTTTCAGGGAACAGATAAGTGACTCACTGATCATTGGCAATGATCATAAAAGGTAAAAGGTATAGGTATTACCCGTTGTTCAAGGCACACATAGTCCTGCGGGTGCAATGATCATGATTATCAAAGATGGGAGAAGTTGTATCGGACCTCGGCACGCCCAGACTGATCGGTCATTTAGTGGCAACCATTTCTACCCATTGGTGTTGTGCGTGATAAAGATCATTGTATTGCAAAAAATAGGTAGAGAAAGAAAGATGAAAGTAACCGCTATTTGATATAGTACGATAAGAGAGTGAGAGGTGAGAGCCAGAGAGGATGAAGAGGTGCAAAGAGCCCAAGATAAGATAGGGAGAGAGAGAGGGAGAGAGGGAGAGAGAGAGAGGGAGAGAGAGAGAGAGAGAGAGAGAGCGAGAGAGAGAGAGAAAGATAGAGAGAGAGGGCGAGCCAGAAAGGAGAGGGATAGAGAGAGAGTAAAGAAAAAGACAGAACATGATAGATGAAAGGGATAGAGACAGCACGATATCAATGAACGATGGAGTGATTGACAAGCTGAAGACTCCATGAATGGAGGCGTCAGATTAGTGGAAAGAGTAAATAAAGTAAACAAATAGGAATAAACAAACAAATACAGTATCGTCTAGAATAAATGGCTATTCTTCGTGTTTATTTTATTTTTATCATACTTTTGGACTGGCCCGGTGTTCTGGTCCGGCGAGTAGTGCCGTAAAGTCAAGGGACGCTTTTTCATTTTTTTAATAACTTTTGATCCAGGAAAGCGATCAAGCTGATCTTTTGAGTCAATATAGAGAATTTATCAAGGAATATTACCATGATGTGTTGGTGTAATTAACTTAGTTAATTTTTGCGTAGTGGTGACGCTACCGAAGTGCACTTTTTTTGAAAATTCCCATTTCTTTAGTGAAAAACCCTGTTCTTCGTGAACACTGTGAGAGTGGTGACCCCCACTAGAGCTGTACAGTCAAACAATCCGGAATGGCTCCGACTCCGATTTCAAGCTGGGTTGCAACTTTGACCTCTAAAATATACAACACGGCTTCTATATGTGATAACGACCCGTTCTAAGCGCCAAAATGATGCTAGTATCGAGTGATGTTTATCCCTGGAATATGGGGGGGGGGGCGATCATTTCGGCAACGATCATTTCGGCAACGGATCATAAATCTGTTGGGAGATGGCCTAAGGCAAGAAAAGTTGTAACATTGTTAACAGTGCGAGTGTACGGTATTGTGCTACCCTAACCGTCGGGAATCGCGAACTGATTTTTTTCATTCGACCCATGACCCGGGGTTCATGGTTGAAAATGGCCGAAGTCGAAAAAAACATGACAGCCCGAGATCAAATACTAGTTGCCATTATATCAACAGTGAGCCAACTTTTATCTTTCGGGATACCGTAACCCGAACTACCGTAATCTAGCTACAGTACCTTGCAATATTGTAGCCAAAATGACGGCAAACCCCGGTTTGATTACGGTAGTTTGAGTTACGGTATCCAGAAAGATAAAACTTGGGTCACTATTCATATAATATCAACCAATATTTGGTCTCGGAGCATCATAAATTTTTCGACTTCGGCCATTTTCAACCATGAACCCCGGGTCATGGGTCGAATGAAAAAAATCAGTTCGCGATTTCCGACGGTTACGGTAGCACCATACCGTACACCCCCACTGATAACAATGGCACAACTTTTGTTGCCATAGGCCATCTCCCAGCAGATTTATAATCCGTTGCCGAAATGATCGTTGCCGAAATGATCGTTGCCGAAATGATCGCCCCCCGGAATATGGTAGTCATAGCTCGTCATTAGCCCTCAGGGCATAAAAAAAATTGTTGGTAGGACTGATTTTGAGACACTACCGTTCAGAGGGCAGGTCTTCTAAAATTATGATTTCTGCGCAAGCAGCTTTGCAATGTATCATATATTTATTTCCCTTATTTTTGTTTGGTTCCGATTCCTTTCAGACCCGTAGCAAGTAACTATGTGAGTGATACAGCAAAAAATCAGTAGTATTGACCGAACAGTTTGCTGTTGACCTTTGAAAGAACTGTAATCAAATGTCCAGTTTAAAAAAATAGTTTTCGCAACCATCGCCGACCTTTTTCGCCATCTCTAAAAAAAACTCAAATGATCAAAGAGTATGCCAAACAAAAAAGTGGGTTGCTGTTTCCCCTCTTAAAGTGTGCGATCAACGGTGTTATCAGCGGCACCTTCAAATAAGAAATCTTCCGAGCACGTTGTTGCGAAGAATGAATAAAAAAAGTGTGAAGAACATACATGCGTCTTCAACAGTGATCGGACATATATTTATATATAGTGTGTCGAACCTCGCATTATGATGGTATGAAAATGTATGATATCGTACAATGTACAACGCCTTAAAACGTACTCGTCACAGCCCATAGCTTAGTGACAAAAGCCGGGATCATAGCGGATAAAGGTAAAGGTAAAGGTACAAACCGTTGTTCAAGGCATGCGAAGAGCACAGCGGATACAAAGAGTAAAGTATGAAATGCGTAAAAAAAGTGGAAAAAAAGATCAACAAAGGGATCAAAGAGAAGACAAGGGTGACGGAATGAGTCAGGTAAACTAGATAGTGAGGTAGAGATACAAAGGGAGAGGGAGGGAGAGAGGAGAGAGAGTTATAGGTGAAAGGGATAGGGAGAGAGAGAGCTAGAGCGTGAAGTGGAGAAACTATTGACTTGATAGGTAGCGAAGAAATGGAAAACAAAGTAGTTAGAAAGATGGACGGAATGGTATTAGGAGGATAAGAACTCGGAAAATTGATTGTTACTGGAAGAATGAACAAATTTCTCCTCGCTGTTAGATACTTCGTGTATCTTTTGCCTGATCTGAAAAGATGGCGGGACATACATAAACCTTTATATCTCTTTTTCTTCTACGTATGCTTTATTCGATTCGTGGCGCCGACGGCAAAGGAAGTTAGAATTCTCGATCCGATAGTAGAGCCAAATCAAGTTATAAATTTTTATGCGGGAAAATAGCACGTTTCAGTGCCTCTGCTCGAAGACCAGACATCCGGCAAACCGCGTCGGAAATATGTCTACATACACTCTCCATACTGCATTGGAAAGAGAAGCGATGGTCCTAGTGAAAAATATATAATAGCAGAGAAGCGTCAACACATCTGTGTTTAGGCAAGGGATTCCCATTCACTGGAGTGGTAGAGACAGGAGACAAACAAAGTGTTTATTATAGAAAAGTCGAGTTGTCCCTTCTAAAATCGATGATATAATGAAATAGAAATAAGTTTACGACTTTCATTATTTTCATTTCAATCACATTCATATAGAGTTCGTTAGGTTATTTCGAGAGCTCTGTTGTTCATGGTGTACCAATTCCTACTCTTCCCTTCGGTTAGCTTACAATAGTTAGCTATTTGTTAGCTTCGCTTTTATGATTTAAGAAAATTCATAAGAGAATAGATCAGGGAGCTATAAGCGAAATAAACGCGGGCCGATGGTCGTTACTCGGTTTGCAATGCCGATTTTCCAATTAAAATAGGCATTTTATTGGTGGAAGTTGGACAAGAGTGATTGAAGGAGGTACGTAACTGTGAGTATTGAGCGCAGAAGGTCATTTGTTATTAGGTAACTTTAGAATAAACATTCAAGACCCCGTAATGACCCATCGCACCATTCTGGGAACCACGAATGACCGGAAAAAATATTTTCGGAAAATCGTTTATCGGAATTTTTAGAACAATTTTGAAAATTTAGTTGATGTTCAGTAAACAGTATCATATTGCGAAAGCTCTTCTTTAAACAGAAAGGAAAGAGAGAGTGATTGCAACATTTTCCAGGATTTTCGTAACATTTGTTATTTATTCCATCAAAATATTATATGCAGTACTTAAGCAAACAATCGATCTATCATCACTTTCATGATCAGTCATAAAATGACCATAACATAAAAGATCAATAAAACAAGACAATGATTGGACAAAAAAATAATTCTCTACTCAGGGCTAACAATAACAATAAGGCAAAAACAAGAAGAAGGCACCAGATCGTCTTATTTCAATCACTTTTGAGCACCTCACCACTAGCCCATATGTTATTGTTGATCGATGGACAGGACAAAGAATGTTTGGCTGTTCTCTGATAGAGAGTGAGTCACTGAAAGTATTTATCTCAGCTATGCGAATGCACGGAGAAAATAGAACCATTAGAATCAATCAAAATAGCCATGAAGCATCTGCTATCATGTCATATTATTGTTAGAATAATATTAATATTGCACTTGTTTCCACTGACAATGGTTATCTGTATCGTTTCGAGCTTACGCACGGCTCCTTGTTACTACTTTGTGTTCAAAGAAGATGACATACGTGACCAAGACAGTCGCAAGCAACACAAGACAATGTAAATGGCAAGAAAAAATTGGTAATTGGGAAAAAATTTTTTGAACAGAATGCAACAGTTAGTCCAGAATGGGGAAAATCGTTCTGAAATGATTCCAAGTGGTTCCAATGATATGAATACGAATCGAGACATTAATTGAACGTGAATGAGAGGGTGATAAAGAGGAGGAGGAGAAGGCAAAACAGTGATATAGAGATATATAGAGAGCGTAGAGTGATAGGGAGAGGGAGAGAGAGTGAGAGAGGGAGAGAAGGAGAGGGAGAAATGTAAAGGCCGATTGATCGACATAGGGCGCGTCGTTTATATCTTTATTATTACCTCTCTCTCCTTCCCTCTATCCCTCCCGGTCTCTCTCAATTACTATCTATCACATAAACATTTTCACTCCCTATCTCTCTCTTTCATTCTCTACATTTCTTTCTCTCTCTCTATCTTTCTTTCTCTCTCTCTCTCCCTCTCTATTTCTCTCTGTCCCTCTCTCCTTCAAAATACCAATCGACTGTTCGATCAATGAAGAAGAATCATTAAGCTTCAAGGACCAATTGTATTTTCTGGTAATACGCACATATTATTATTATTAACCGTTATTGCAGACTATGGTATATGAATGGGCTACTGTCGAAGAGAGAAGAAGACTGCTAGAGGTAAATAATATCTATCGCTAGTTCTTAATAGTGTGTATACACAATTACAACTCGAGTAAATTTTACTCTGCGCTCTGGCCACACAAGGAAAGCGAGAGATCATTGCCAGAGCGGAGAGTAAAATTTGCTCGTGGTATTCCTTTAAATGAAACTGTTTCATTGTCAGCTGTTGATAGCAGAAGGCAGGGAATTACCTGAGAATGCGGCCGCTCTCACCGCACTCACGTGGTCTCCCCAGGATATGTATGCATTATTTATTGATTTAAAAAAAATTTCATAGAATTTCGCATGAAAATATATAATTCCAGTGAGAAATAAGTTTCAGGTCCGCCTTTTCTCGATTGCGATTCTTTTCCTCCAAAGAAAACGAAGACAAAGATCGCCCACCCGTGTACGTATTCATATTGGAAGTAACGGAGAGTGAAGTGTGAGTGGAAATTTCATTTGTTTAAATTAATGACGGAGTCGTTGAAATGACCTTGACAAAAAACCGGGAAAGACAACCTGTGAAACGAAAATCGATCAAACGGTTTAAAAAATCTTTTAATATATTTTAAATAAATATTTTTAAAATTTAAATAACACCTACAGTACCGTGCAAAAGTATATCCACTTTTGCTTTTTTCGTCATAACTTTTTTCAAACTCAACCGATCATGTCCAGCTTTTCAGGGAGTATTTTAGATTATTTTCACGTGTTTTACACAACAAATTAGCCCGGGTGAACTCTTATGGTGAAATTTATTTAAAATTTATCAAAAATCACAAAAGTGAGATTTTCATTTTCTTCGATTTCGTCTTAATTTTTTCACTCATTTCGCTACCAATGTGTGTTATATCATTTTAAAACTATAAAACGGTATCCCGGGAGCAAGAATCTACCGATATTCGAGTGAGAATCCATTCGTCGTGGACGTCAGATGGGACTGTCCGCAGTCACCCTCTGATAGCAGTTCCGGATATCTATTTCGACTATTCACAAGGTCAACAAAACTCCAACCGATGCTCAAACAATGAAGAAAACTTATGCACGATCTCACAAGACGACCACGATATCTAATCGTCTGATTACTTGTATCTCGAAGGAGACCCGAGGCTCAATGCAAGGGACGTCAATCGGGAACTGGCGGAATTTCACCAAATTATTGTAAAGCTTATAAACTTGGCAGAAAAGATGTTTCAGGTGTCCGTGTACATCGTGCAATGTCGTCTTTGTGCGTCGAGACTATTCAGAAGTCTGCATATCTAGAAACCGCTGATCCCGAAACGATTCGCAAAGCAAGAATCGTATGGGCAAAAGAGCACATTGATTGGACTCCCTAGCAATAGACGTAGGTCGTATTCACAGACGAAATCAAATTTCTGATGATTTTTTCGGGAGAATAACCCATTCTAGTCGTCAGGTTGACACTAGATTTGATTTGAAGTACATGCTGGCCACCGTGAAGCATGGTGGAGGATCGTTGATGTTGTGGGGTTACTTCTCTGTAGATGGGGTTGGTCTCCTGGTCTATATGAATGGAGTTATGAGTAAGGAGGACAACTGTAATATCCTAGAGACCCATTTCATTCCCTTAAACATCTTTTCAACCAAGTTTAGAAGCTTTAGGTACACGAATCTGGTGAAATTCCGCCAGTTCTCGCTTGATGTCCATTCTTCTGAACCACGGGTTCTCCTTCGAGATGCGAGTAATCGGACGATCAGATGTCAAAATCGTCTTGCGAGGTCGTTCATTAGTCTTCTTTATTGTTTGAGCATAGATTGGAGTTTTGATGACCTTGTGGATAGTCGATAAAGACATCCGGACTTGCTATGAGAGAGTGTCTGCGGACAGCCCCATCTGACGTCCACGACAAATGGGTAATCACTCGGATATCGATAGATTCTTACTCCCAAGATACCTTGTCATAGTTCTAAAACGATATAACAAACATTGGTAGCGACATGAGTGAAAAAATTAAGACGAAATCGAAGAAAACGAAAATCTCACTTTTGTGATTTTTGATAAATTTGAAATAAATTTCACCATAAGAGTTCACCCGGGCTAATTTGTTGTGTAAAACACGTGAAAATAATCTCAAAATACTCCCTGAAAAGCTGGACATGATCGGTTGAGTTTGAAAAAAGTTATGACGAAAAAGCAAAAGTGGATATACTTTTGCACGGTACTGTATAAACTCTAGTTCAGACTAACATTCTACTGTCGTCCTCCAATCGGCGATCACAATATCGATCTACTCCAGCGATCAGTTAAAGGCCTACTCTTGTCCATCCCCACGCTATCGATGAACTCGGAAAGAATTGTCGTCGTTGGAGATACTATGTCGTGCATGAATGTTCGTGATTTATTGATCAAAAATATTTTAATCTTATTTCTGGGATTTGAGCGGTTTTCGTATGAACAACAATAGTGAAGATACCATTTTTTAAAGATAGACGTAGCGTGCGAAACACTTCTACATTTTCATTTATTCATTTATTTAAGGTTGTGGATGCTCTACGCGATGCTCTTCCGTTCTTCTCGCCGACCAATGACACTGAAGTCTTTCTGTTCTACATGGCAGATCCGCAGATCGAGGAATTGCAAAAGGTTAACGATATCTTCGTTTCGCATAATATACGAATATTCATCCTTTAGTTTCGTACTACATATTCGTTTCCTACAAGGAAAATTAATCGGCAAAATAACACAAAAAAATAAAAGTGACCCAAACAGTGTAGTTTTTGTTGAATATAAGACAATTCTTTGCAGACCGACATACGAGCGCCTGATGGCTATATCATCGACAACGTCGACATTGACAGAGACGCTTCGGTTATCCATGATCATTGGGAGCACGCTCGGTCGTTGGAATATACAAGTTATGCTTTTTTAAAGCGACAATGACCTCTCTCAATGGCCTCACACACTATTTCTCTGTTCTCTAACAACGAGACGGCAAAGACCGTTGAACAGGCCATAGAGAGGTCACTCTCCCTCTAAATGATGAAATTTCTATATTCATTTGTTTACTCTACTGGAATCGAACAGTGGCCATATACAAGGAAAACCGTTTCCTGGAAATGTGACGTCATTAGCGTGGGCGGAGGATTTTTGTAAAACGCCTCCGCCTTCATTTTAAGATCGGAAATGACGTCACATTTTCCTGGAAAACGGATTTCCGTTGTTCCTGTATATGGCCACAGAATTTGTTAATTGAATGTAAAACTGTCACAATTTCAGCGCACGTCTCACAGCATTTCCGTCTGCATGCGTGCGAGATTCCGACGGACACACAGTCGCATGGGCGATGTCCGCGCCTTATGGACAGGTGGGTTCTTTTATTCATATACTTTCAAAATGTATTTATTTATTTAGTATTTACATATCATATGGCTCTCAGATACATACCAAATGGCTCTGGCATCTGTTTGCTTTTTTAAAGTATTTAAAACATACTTTTTAAGCAATATTAATGATATGAATAATAATAGGATATTAGCAACACGTAAGCAAGAGATCACAGGAAAATGAAGTGCTTCACCTAGATTTCACATCTATTCGTTCTGCCCGAACATCGCGGAAAGGGGCTCGCGGAGCCGGTGGAATTGGCTTGCGTCAACCAGTTTATCAGGCAATATTCTATTAATTTTTATCTCGTGTGACCTTTGCATTTTTTACCTTTGCCTTTTATAATGACTGAAGTAGAGAAGTAACTCACCTTATGAAATCTCTGACAAAATGCAGGCAAAAGCTCTACTAGCACAACTGATAGATAAAGAACTAGATGGATAAAAATATTTCATATCTTATTGTTGATAATGTTTTTGCAGGCTAGGACTCCGCCCCTTCAAATACGTCTACATCGGGAACGAGCGACTGATAACAGCCACTGATCGTAGCCGATTTTGGACAAAATGGACGGATACAAATGATCGGTGCCATCAAATGCACTTCGTGACCGTTTCTCGAACTGAAAACGTGTAACGGCTCGCTCCGGACTCGATTAACGATATCTAGCGTAATAGTAGCGTAGCGTAGTCGTCTTCGTCATTTTGACTGGTCAAGAGCGGTCGACTCTCATTTTCGTCCGTCTTCCACTAGCCTGACTCGATCCTCCCAACCCGGAATTGGCCAGCCGTGGGAGTAAGGCCCACACCATGGATCTCCAAATCTTCGTGACAACGATGGACGTCTCAATTGCCGATGGAAGTTCGTATGAAGGAGAAAGAGGAAGACGACTGGACAGTCGATAAGGTGGATAGATGCGGGCAACTCACGAGATACGATTCGCTCATTGGAGAACCCTAATGGCGACCCAGCTGACCCTAATCGGCTGAATAAAGTTGTTTTAATGTAAATGTAAAAATGTAGCGTAAACGATCCCAACATATCATCTTTCTGTCTCGAGAGTATATTATTTTTTTGATCATTCCATACATTTGAAAAAAAATATAAACAAATGTTCTCATTGCTACTTGCATACGTCATTATAAATAAATTGCTAAAATAGCATGTAAACAGATAAGAACTTGAAGAAAAATCGATAATAAAAAATCGCGCTGTAAAGTAGGTCCGATGAATTTATTAGGACTGAATTGGGCTTGAATTATCACTGGCATAGCAGTTATCACCAGCAGGACTTCGTGTGCCTTGAATAACCTTTTACCTTTTTATTTCTATGAGTGATGGCTATCATTTGAATTAACAAATGAATAACAGCGAGATTTTTAAAAGAAGATAATGCTCATTTGAAATAGCCTGTTTTGTCCCTCTATCCAAGTGACAGAATGATACTTTCACTGTCGTCTAGAAATGAGAGAGAATTGGGGTCAAACGAGCGAGCGTTCTTCTCTTCTCTCTTTCTTCCCTGTTTTCAATCGGTTGCATAGTTATTGTATTTTTATATTGTTTGTGATTTTTTTGTAATATTTATATATTTTCACCCCAATTTTTGTCTCTCTCTATTGCATTCCCAATTGTGTCTACTTCTGTACCTCTCTTACGTAAATTTCAAAATAACTATTAACAGGTGTATAAGACCCATTATCTGAATATATATATATATGAAGACCCATTATCTACACAGACTCGTCGCCAGCCTCATTTTTGCGACCGGCTCACTTGCAAGTAAGAGATAGAAAATACATGCAACGCACAGAGAAAAGCGGTGTAACCCACAGCACACAGCTATGAAGTATTTAACACTTTTCGTGTGTTAAATAGCTCAAAAAGTGTTAAATATATCACTTCGCAGGTCTTATGTGCTGTGGGTTTCACCACTTTTCTCTGTGTGAACTATCCACTAGTAAGCTTCGTTACGTCGTGCGTACGCATACGCACGATCGCAAACTGACAATGAGTCCGCTTAGGATACTTGGAAAGACGAATATGTTATGTGTTTGTTTATATGTATAATAATACGCAACCTTCAGACAGCATCGCCTTCTCCAGCAGTGCTGCTTCGATCTCAGCTCCGACTACGCCCATGACACTGTATGACGTCGACGCTGAGTTGGCGAAGCTGTCCACATCATGTATGAGCGCTCGAGATCACGAGCAGATATGGGGCTACATCATCAAGCACACGATAGCGCGCTCGTACAATCGGATGTTGCTTTGGGGAGCGCTAGAGATGATTGGACAGACGGAGATGCGAGCGGCGCTCGACTTTGCGCCACGTCGTGCCTGGGCACCCTACAACTCTACGGAACCTAGTGAGGGCGAACTGGCGTCGGCGCCCACCATTGAGGCCTACTACGATCTTAAAGAGCCGCGCTCTAACTCGTACAGTCTTGATAGCCTCTTCTTCTTGGAGCAAAATATGACGCCCGCGATTGCATATTTAGACGCGCGCTTCCCCTTCATTCGCGCCCATTATAGGCGAACATTTGCAAAGATTCGTCGGCGTAATGCAGGATTGATAGATAGGAAAGTAATTGATGGCATGATTGACGAGTTTCTCGCGGTTCTTAACAGAATAGGCAGTGCAATTCCCCCAATGGTCATCGATCAAGAAGGCTGTCGGGAATAATGTAATATGTTATATAGTAATACTATTTCATAGGTAAAAATGTGATAAGGGGAATTGAAGTGACTAGATCACGCGGTAAAGTAGGACTTCGTATGCTTTGAATAACGGGTCTTACCTCTACCTATTACTATTTCATGAAGTTACTTTCCCATCGTCTGATCTCACACGTTTTTATCCCCTATTGTCTCACTATTAGCCTCTTATGTAAACTAATGTTATGTGTTTTACGGTATGATTCTAATGTTGATTGATCTTGTTCACCTACCCCACATTTGTGGCATTGTTGTGTGTTCTAACATATTGAGATGTACTTCCGCCTATTGATTATTTCTACCCTATTTAAGTCTCTATCTGCCTTTTCCCCTTGCACCATATTGTGATCTTGGTTTAAAAAAATTTTTTTAACTTCTATTCTACTGTTCGATAAACATTACTGTTTAATCGACTGCTTTGGCATCCTAGTCTCCACAATGTATTGACTTATAGTCATTGCATTACGAATCGCTTGATTTAAAAAAAACAACAAAAAAAACGATGGAATAACCCTACGCTTGTATCCCGATACTGTATTGTGGAACGAGTAAACGAATGAGTAGATAACAGGGTTGGGCGGAAAAGGGTGACTGGTAAAAAATTCGGTAACGATAATTTACCGGTCTAACATACCGGTAAAAAAACAGGTAAAACGGTAAAAACGGTAACTCTTAAAAACCCTTTAAAACCGCTAAAATTTTGTGCCAATTTAGTCTATACGTTTATTCATTACATTAAAACTGCGATATCCTGTCTCAAACTACATATATGAATGACAAACGGCTAATTTGTTCTGCTTTGTCCGTAGCCGTAGCAAAAAATGTTTTCATATCCTTTGTTATATTGATATATTTGATAAGTGTTATTTATTGAGAGAGTAACTGTCTGTTGAGACATAAAATCGCATTGGGATACGGACAATTTCGCAAGATATCGAACATAATTTTACAAAAAATAACGCAGAATATCTAGTGTAAATTTCGGTAATTACCGGTGAGAAACCGTAAAATTTACCGGTCGGTAAATTTTACGGTCAGGGACCGGTAAAACCGGTAAACAATCGGTAACGGAAAATTTTACCGCCCAACCCTGGTAATACGATAATACGATTTATTATTGAGTAATAC